>CM052365.1:22586355-22835734 GCA_028551485.1 Casuarina cunninghamiana | reverse complement strand
TACTTATCGAGTCAAGACTATGCACCCAAAAAATTAATTAATTAAATTAATCTTTTGTTTTTTGAAAAAAGTCCATCAGATATAATATTTTCGCTTACCTCAGGATCAGTGTTTTTCTCATATTAAGATTTGAATTGCGAGAAATGCAAGTGTTTGTTAAAGCCTTGGTCATGTTTTCAACTCTTTCTCCTTAGTTTTTATAAGAACGTGACCAACAGTGATGGATGGCGATACTGCAGCGTAGCTTCTGTAGGCAAGTATGCTATTAAGAAAAATATCTTTCCGGTGTTGTGTAAACTATTGACTGAAGACTTTTGAAATCAACTTGTAATTAGACGTCGAAGTGGGAAATAAAGCCAAAGTCCGTAATTCATACTCTTCTTCTCTAACCGGTGAAGGTTCCGTCCTTTCCAAAATCAGTGGCAGAGATTGCGCTCAATCTTGAATAATTTTTTCCCTTAAAATGGAGTAACGTTGGTCTTTTTTTGTTTTTAATTTTTTTTTAAACGGGAGCAAAAGCCCTTATATTATGTTATTAATTACGAGTTTGGTGTACCCACTAAACGTTAACAAAATTTCGTTAGTTGCTCCCCGAACCTAAATTAAGTGAAACCCCCAACCTTTGCCTATATATTGTATGAGCCCATGGTAGCTTGGTGGCACCAAAAGGGATTTTCACATGAATGGCTGGAGTTCAAGCTTCTCTTCTCCCAATAAAATTCCTTAAAATCTCCCCCTTACCCTACCTAATAAAGAAAAATAAAACACACACACACACGCACACACACATATATATATATATATATATATAATGGAGAGTCATATAAATAAATATGATACCTAAGGTTAATAGCAGTTCTTAGGTTTACATCAAAAGTTCTAAATTTTCATGTAGGGAACAAATCAAATGGTTCCTTAATGTCAAACGTACCTTTAGAGTTGAGGCCACTTGAATCCAGCGAGAGGAAGATAAGTATCTTCAACGGTTTAATATCCATGTAGGATCTTCCATGGCAAGTAACATTGCCCTTAGAATTGAGATACGTGTTTTCTTTTACAAAATTTTTATCCCTTGAATGGATGTCTAAATCTACCCGGCATTTCACAAACATTAGGAGATGTCAAAATGCATTGCTGAACAAAATCGCGTCAAGACTATATACAAGCACTTGCCTTGATTACATCAACTGTCATATAGCCATCATGCAAAGTAGATAAATAGAATGATCCTATATGCTCGGCTGTGTAAAATTGGGTGAGCTATGAACTTGTAAGCGCTGATGCTCATCTGCCGGCGACATGCTAAAAGCTAAATCAAACGAAGGAAGTGGTTCCTTAGCTTAAATATGCTAAGATAAAAATCCACGTCAGATAGAGAAGAGAATAAAAATAAGTTTATAAGTGTGAGAATAAAAATTACTTGCAAGCTAACTTTCATAAAAGAAGAAGGCTCAACAATATTATCAAAATATTCATTGGCAGGGTCTTAGACACCTTCGTAAGTCTCAAAAGAAACTCCATAATCCACGTCTACTGTGTTGTTTCTTTTAGCTATTCGTTTACTTGCCATGTTGTATTGTCTGCAAGAACAAAGTACTAGGGCTTCCTATATATCTAGCTCCTCCCACCATTAGACAGGCTAGCGTAGTAATCGGGAACTAAACTTGTCATTGTCAAATTGTGAATTTTTTATTGGGTTGGTCCAGCCCATATTCGGGACTTATTATTGGGTCCAATTAGGGTAATGTGGCCTTAAGGTTTATAAAGAAAAATATGGGGTTTTTTCTTTAGAAAAGAGGTGAGTGGCCGTCAAAATGGAGGAGTTTTCCATGTAGAAATTCTTTTGTGTTGATTGTGATTTGATTATTTTACTTGTGATTCGAATACATTATTGGTGTTTTAGTATATCCTCACAGGTTCAATCAAAGTAGGAAACTTCATACGTTGTTTTTCCCATCAGAGTGGTATCAAGAGCTTAGGTTGTGGTTGTTTTATTTTTTGGATTTGATTGAACGATGAAACTAAGCACTAACAGGATGATTAGTTTGAATGGAAGAAACTATAATGTTTGGAAGGGTAAGATGGAAGATTTGCTTTATGTGAAGCATTGGCACTTACCGGTGTTTAGTGAAACTAGACCCGACAACATGAGTGAGGCTGATTGGACTCTTGAGCATAAAATTGTATGCGGGTTCATTCGACAATTTGTAGATGAGAATGTTTTGAATCACATTAGTAAAGAAACACATGCTCGGACTCTATGGAACAAACTTGAATCCTTATATGCTCAAAAGACTGGAAACAATAAGATGTATTTGATGAAACAACTCATTAGCTTGATACAAAGATGGGCAATCCATATCTGATCATTTGAATGAGTTTCAGGGAATGTTAGATCAACTTTCAGGCATGAATATGAAGTTTGAAGATGAAGTACAAGGACTTTGGTTACTAGTACTTTATCAGAATCTTGGGAAACATTTCGTATCTCAGTGAGTAACTCTACCCCTGATGGTATTGTCACTATGGATTTTGCCAAGACTAGTATTTTGAATGAAGAGATGAGAAGAAAGAGTCAGGGTTCTTTGTCTCATTCTGAAGCTTTGGTTGTTGAAAACAGGGAGAGAAGTCATAGTAGAGGTCCGAGAGGTTATAACAAAAGTCGAAGTAAGTCTAGATCATGGCATAAAAATATAGAGTGCCATCATTGTGGCAAGATGGGTCATATCAAGAAAAATTGCTTCCAGTTGAAAAATGAAAAGAAGAATGGTAAAGGTAGAAATGAGAAGAAAAAGTTAATGAAAGTGAAGAGAAGAAGGACAACAATGATGATGATCGAGTTGCAACAGCTACTAATGAACTTGTTATTGTGTGCTATGATGATAATGTGAATTTTGCAAGTAATGAGACAAGTTGAGTAATTGATAGTGGTGCTTCTCTTCATATTACTTCCAAGATGGAGTTCTTTACTTCTTATACTCCTGGAAATTTTGGCACATTGAAGATGGGTAATGATTGCTTGGCTAAAGTTGCAGGTATGGGAGATGTATGCTTGGAGAGTTGTAATGGATCTAAGTTGGTTCTCAAGAATGTTAGACATGTACCAAAAATTCGCTTGAATTTGATTTTTACCGGACAACTTGATGATGAAGGTTTTTGCAATATCTTCAATAATGGACAATGGAAACTTACTAAGGGTTCATTAGTTATGGCTAGAGGCAAGAAAGAGTCTTCTTTGTATTTGTTTCAGGTCAAGATTTCCAAGGACATTTGTAATGTAGTGGAAGATGGGAATGCAAGTGCTTTATGGCACAAAAGGTTAAGTCACATGAGTGAGAAGGGCATGAATGTGTTAGTAAAGAAGAATTTGTTATCTGGGATTAAGAGTGCAAAACTTGAGAAGTGTGCACATTGTTTAGCTGGAAAACAGAAAAGAGTTTCATTCTATAGTCACCCTCCTTCAAGAAAATCAGATTTCTTGGAGTTAGTACATTCAGATGTTTGTGGCCTAGTTAACTCGAGGACGCTTGGTGGAGCATCTACTTTGTGACCTTTATTGATGCCAGTTAACCCGAGGACGCTTGGTGGAGCATCCTACTTTGTGACCTTTATTGATGACTACTCAAGAAAGGTTTGGGTTTATGTTTTGATGTCAAAAGATCAAGTGCTAGATGTGTTCAAGCAGTTTCAAGTTTCAGTAGAGCGGCAAACTGGAAAGAAGTTGAAATGCATTCGATCAGACAATGGTGGTGAGTACATTGGACCATTTGATGAGTATTGTAGGCAACATGGTATTCGACATCAGAAGACACCTCCAAAAACACCTCAGTTGAATGGTATAGCGGAAAGAATGAACAGACATTGGTTGAGAGAGTTAGATGCATGATTTCAAATGCTAACCTGCCAAAGACATTTTGGGGTGAGGCATTACTTACAAGCTTATGTTATCAATCTATCTCCAACTGTTGCTTTAGATGGTGATGTGCCAGATAGAGTTTGGTTTGGCAATGTTTCCTATAACTATCTAAGAGTATTTGGTTGCAAAGCATTTGTTCATATTCCAAAGGATGAGAGGTCTAAGTTAGATGTCAAGACACGAGAATGTATATTTCTTGGTTATGGTTCTGATGAATTTGGCTACAGGTGTTATGATCCAGCTGTGAAGAAAATTGTGAGGAGTCGTGATGTTGTATTTTTTGAGAATCAAAATATGACAGATATTGGCCAGAGTGAGAAGAATATGTCACAAGGCTCTAAGATTGGTATTGATATTGATATTGATCTAATTCCTTCAAATGATTTACAGCGACAGTTGCCAGAACAAGTTGAAAGTGATATTCAGCATGATGTTCAGGATCAGGTTCAGAATGACCAAGGTGCAGATAATAGTGACACTCAGACAGATAATGTTGTTGATGTTCAGCAGAATCCATCTTCAGTTCCACCATTGAGGAGGTCTACTAGAGATCGCCATCCATCCTCTAGATACTCTACTGAGGAGTATGTATTGTTGACTGATGCAGGTGAGCCTGAGAGCTTTGAAGAAGCAGCAGAGGATGTGGATAAGAAAAAATGGGTTGATGCAATGCAAGATGAGTTGAAATCTTTGCATGATAATCAAACATTTGAGTTGGTGACATTGCCTAAGGGCAAGAAAGCTTTGAAGAATCGTTGGATTTATAGATTGAAGCATGATGAAAATTCTTCACAACCCGATACAAAGCCAGACTAGTTGTTAAAGGTTTCAGTCAGAAAAAGGGAATTGATTATGATGAGATTTTCTCACCTGTTGTGAAAATGTCCTCAATTCGAGTGGTTTTGGGATTGGCTGCCAGTCTTGATCTTGAAATTGAGCAAATGGATGTAAAGACTGCTTTTCTTCATGGTGACCTAAATGAAGAAATTTATATGGAGCAACCAGAGGGTTTTGAAGAAAAAGGTAAAGAGAACTATGTTTGCAAGCTAAAGAAAAGTTTATATGGCTTAAAACAGGCACCGAGACAATGGTATCGAAAATTTGAGTCTTTTATGGGGAGCAAGCCTATAAGAAGACAAATTCTGATCATTGTGTATTTGTGCAGAAGTTCTCAGATGATGATTTTATCATTCTACTACTTTATGTAGATGACATGCTTATAGTTGGTAAGAATGCTGCAAGAATTGAAAAGTTGAAGCAGGAGTTAAGTAAGTCATTCTCAATGAAAGACTTAGGCTCAGTGAAGCAAATTCTTGGTATGAGAGTTAGTCGTGATAGAAAAGCCAAGAAGTTATGGTTGTCTCAAGAGGAGTACATTAAGAAAGTGCTTCAAAGGTTTTGTATGGATAAAGCTAAAGTGGTGAGCACGCCTCTTGCTACACACTTTAAGCTTAGTAAGAAACAATGTCCTGCAGATGAGGAAGACAGAAAAGATATGGAAAGAGTTCCTTATGCTTCGGCTGTTGGTTGTTTAATGTATGCAATGATTTGTACAAGGCCAGATATAGCTCATGCAGTTGGAGTAGTTAGCAGATTTACTTCTAATCCTGGAAGAGAACATTGGAATGCAGTGAAGTGGATTCTAAGGTATCTTCGAGGCACTTCTAGTTTGAAACTTTCATTTGGGAGTGATAAGCCTATTCTTGTGGATATACAGATTCTGATATGGCAGGGATATTGATAATAGAAGATCTACTTCAGGCTACTTGATTAAGTTTTCAGGGGAGCTGTGGCATGGCAATCAAGATTACAAAAATGTATTGCTCTATCTACAACGAAGCAGAATTTATTGCAGCAACGGAAGCATGTAAAGAGTTGCTTTGGATGAAGGAATTCATAAAAGAACTTGGTTTCGTGCAAGAAAAGTATGTGTTATTTTGTGATAGTCAAAGTGCTATACGTCTTGCTAAGAACTCTACTTTTCATCAAAGGTCAAAGCACATTGATGTAAGGTATCATTGGATACGAGATATCATGGAAACCAAAGAGGTTGCACTTGAAAAGGTACATACTGAGGATAATGGTTCTGATATGATGACAAAGGCTCTATGGCGAGAAAAGTTTGAGTTTTGTCGGCATGAGGCCGGTTTGGATTGTGCTTGAGAAATGGACATATGGAATCTCCCTCATTTGGGCTGGAGGGGGAGAATTGTTGGGTTGGTCCAGCCCATATTCGGGGACTTATTATTGGGTCCAATTAGGGTAATGTGGCCCTAAGGTTTAAAAAGAAAAATATAGGGTTTTTTCTTTAGAGAAGAGGTGAGTGGCCGTCAAAGAAAAGAGAGAGAGAAAAGAAAAGAGCAGAATTTCACAGGAATTAGAGGCCCTACGCAGCAGTTGATCAAACGTCTGATCAAGGTCGATCCGTAGTTTTTATCCTTCACATTGGAGGAGTTTTCCACGTAGAAATTCTTTTGTGTTGATTGTGATTTGATTATTTTACTTATGATTCGAATACATTGTTGGTGTTTTAGTATATCCTCACAGGTTCAATCAAAGTGGGAAACTTCATACGTCGTTTTTCCCATCATTTTTTCCCTCACATCATACCATGAGTGCCAGTGAGTTTGTTGTATCTCAATCTAAACATATCCCAATCTTTTTTTGGCTTCCCCCGTGCATAAGCTTTCAACCATTTGACTAGAATTGATTATCATTGGCTTTATTTAGCTTAACCTTGTTGTAACTTGTCATAATTAGTGAGGACAATAATATCCTTTTAACCCTTAGGATGTATTTAGAATTAAGATATGTGATAAGAGCAATATTATAACCTCCTTCATAGGCTCATTTTAAAGGTTTTGTGAATCTTGTAAAGATTGGCTTTAAGGCCTTGGCACCTTAGAGGCTTGGGTGGCTCTATGTGACTTGATGGCTTCCTACACAAAGGGATTACAGATTTTTAGAACCCTTATATTGCAAAAAAAGGTTTTTCTCAAAGTTATTATAGAATCTAACAACTTAGAGTCAGGTAACTTAGAGTTTGATGAAGAAAACAATCAAATTAAGAGAGAAAAAAATCATACTTATAATCCTCTTGATAGTTTGTTAATAGAAAAGGAGAATGAGCCAATTTCTATTGGTGATGATGGACGTTGGATGAATTGTCTGAACTATTCTAAATCTTGTGTATTGTTTGTCATTGTTGTTTGATCTATATGCCCAATAACTTGCAATGCAATGCTTCTACTCAACAAATTCACTAGCCTTGGGAAAGATCCATTTATAAACCCCAACTGATTTTTTGCCTTCAGATTTCAAATTTGCCTATTCTAACGGTCATAGTTCGAAATGTTTAAGAGTTTCATAGTTACAAGTGAGGTCCAAAGCACATCACTGGGTGACAAATACAATGGGTTACAAAGAGGATTCATACTCTGGTAAGAAGAAGTCATTGGCTCAAAATCATGGCAAGAAGATGAAGGGAAACCGTCGGAATTGCAGCTGTAAACAGAGGGTAACCTTGTGAGAAAACTACTACTATTGTCCTGGAACCGATCCTTTTTCCAGCTGGCCTTGCGATTTTCCAAAAAATATCTTCTTCTCAAGAGCTTTCTTGGAAGACAACATAAAATTGAGCAGCTCTTTTCAATAAGTTGTCCCAGACTCCTTTACTGGGTCAGTGAACATTACAAGGATATTCTATTTAAGGAATATCCCAAAAAGATTGAAAAAATAAAAACTTAGTAAAGTCGCAGGGATATTCTACTTAAGAGTGAAAAAGGTTGTAGGTGGCACTTGAGAAAGCCAGCAAGTATCCACCTCCTTGACAAATGAGCTTAACAAACTTTGTAAAGTTGATCCCAGGACAGGGAAAAAATGTCTTCTACGCAGTCCTGCTCCGATACATTTTGATGTACAAGATTAGCTAGCTAAGTGCAACTAGCGTTCTAAGTTGAATTATTACACTAAAAGATTGAAGATGCTCGTAGGCATAGTTATTTACACTTACAATATAATACAATTGTTTCTCTACAAATATAGACTTCGAATACTTGTAAAATGAAACAACAAAACACAATAGAGATACAAATGATGGGCCTTAAAATAATAAATAGTTCAAGCCCACTTCAAGCCCTTTGTTTTTAGCCTAGTAAACCCAATAACTATTCACACCACTTCTTTGCTTAATGCGACGTGGGCTCATGGTTTGGAATTTCAATTCAAGTATAATTTTTCAGTTTTGCTCAAAACTGCTTCCATGATCTATTCATGGGCTTCTTGTCCCAATTGATCTCGGTGACAAATTTGCTCAATAGCTGGTGTTGGTTGAGGCACCTGATCGTTTGGACTGAGTTCAACACTTTCTCTGGAAGGCATTCCTGGACCTATTGAGAAACCACAATGGGAGTCCGTGTGGGTTGAATAGGCTGATGGACTTGGTGGGCAATTTGGTGATGGTTCTATACCGTGAACATCAAGTCCTTTTTTTCTGAAAGTATGATAGCTTAGGTCTTTCCTATCAAAGACTCTCAATGCGTGATGAATTCTTCTCCACGATGAGCTTTCTGAGTCAAAACATACCAATAGTTCTCGTCTCTCCTTCTAAAGGAACATAGACACGGAGAAGATGATGGCTACCATGGAAGCAACACCGGCAATCAGGAAGAGACCCCAAAAGCTAGCAAGGCTAAGACTGTTAGAAGAAACCTGGGCGTTGGAGTCTGAACAACTTGTGTTCTTTCCCAGCCACGATTCATCAATCCTTTTCATTTTATCTCCTTCCGTCACATTCAAGATTGCCCTTGAAACATCGCGAACAAGAGGGAAACCTATTGGGAAGGCCTACAAGTCACAAAAGTCAAGGAATATATGTGAGACTATAAGCTTCCAAAGACTTAATACAGTAAGAAACGAGAGAGCTTACAAAGCCAAAGCCATCAGTTCTGTATATTGATTTAACCATCTCATACTATGAACAATACTTTGCCATGAAGAGCCTCATGTAAGGGATTTCGTCAAATGCAGCAGATACACCACCGTTTGAGCCTCCTTTGGAGAAGAGTTCGTGACATTCTTTTGGGGAATTATAAGGCTTTAGATTTTTCAACTTCATTTCAATTAAGATTTCATAGACAAAAGAACCGTTTTAGTATCCTACATACTCCCCATTAGTAATAAGTTGCTCGACATGAGAAAGACTTGGTTGTAGTTGTTGAACTGTTAAGAGAGATGTCAAGCTTGCAGTGCAGCTTTGAGTGAGTATGAGCACCACGAAAACCCATATGATCACCACAAACCTGGCACAGTTACTTAATAGTGCCTTTGCAAATTTCATTCAAAACATTTTTAGGAAAGAATGTAATTGTATTAATATATACACGTTACCTAAGTATCAACATCTAATCAAGAGACTTAACAAGGATATAATCGGCATTGGTTTGTACAAAAATTAATAGAACCAGCATACTTCAGCATGTTTCACACGTTTGCTCTCACTTTTAAGAAAAGTAATCAGTTTGCCAAAGGAAAAAAAAAATTATCATAAAACAAACCTTTAGAAACGGAGAAACTAACCATTTGCAACCATTGAAATCAACCCAAATGAACCAACAAGTTTAAATCCAACAATTTCAAGTGTACACTGAAGCTACAACCAATAGGTAGGTTATTGGAAAGCTCAATTTGCAGAGGCAACATGATCGTAAAATAGTTGTTGAAGCATTTGATTGACAAGACCGTAAGTTAGAGGAAGCTCCAAAAATGGTTTATGCTTTCAGAAAGAATGTCTATTCATAGCTTTTTACCTATTCTGTGTTGAGGACATAATTTTCTAGAAGGTATTTATTCCGAAAATATGTTCAAAAAATATTGAAATTTCCAAGAATTCAAAAACTCATGAACTGATGCCAAGATGTTCGCCAGCTTGGTAGCTTTTAATTGGATTTATAGTATGAATGCAAGTTTCAAAATAGTTATAGAATTAAAATACCATCTATTAAGCTAATATGGCCTTGAAATTAGACGTACAGTAGACTAAATGAAGCGAACATTGCTAGATTGTGAATTTTAACATGATCTAGAAAGGTACAAACTTCTAATAAATCATGTTATTCACTTTGACTAGGACTATAGTTGATAATATTACTCGGAAGCTAATCACACGAGGATCCCTATCCAATATGACAAAAAATGTTAACAGAGGAGATAACTTGAACTTATTATAGTGTCGCGACACTACTGATAGATTGGATAGGATGTCCATCCTGTCTGTTGACTGTAACTTTTTGAAGTTCTGTAAATATAGTGTCGCGACATGCTTTCATCTAAGGGGCAGATAATTAAGCAAGCATGACAACCATTTGTTTAACCCACAAGAATCACAATTCTGTACTTTCTAATTTCTGCAAAAGGCGTTTCTAGTGCTGTCTTACTAGCATCTGAAGTTGGTATCTATGTATAGCCTTTATGTCAAGTGTTTGAATCACTTGCTCATTACAATTGTGTAAGATAAAGGAGAATATGGTAAAGAAAATCTACGACGTGCAAAAACCATAGTTGAGAAGGCATACCATAAACTTGTTCCAATCTGGTACCAAGGAGGCCCACGAAAATCTTCATTTATTCGGTGTTCCAAAAGCCATACCACAAAGCCTATGAAGACAAAGAAACACCTACTTGTCATTCAAAGGTCCCGTGTTAAAGGCTTCAAGAACACCCATGCATTTTTCCTGCTGTCAACCATTGGCACCACCACCCCACACTCCAGAATGTGTGTAGGGCAATGTGAAATCCACAAAGTTGGACCTGTTCGCCATGATCGTTACATCTCCTACCACAGCATCGAAGTTCTATCAACAAGGTCATACAAAGAAGCATAAGATTTTTGATAAATTCTTCAATAGCATAATCAACACTCTAGTATATTCTTTGTTATACACTTAGTCCCACACCAAAAGAAAAACACTTGTAAAGTACCTTGTAAGTCCTTTTAAGGAGAGGTGGATCTGGACCTTTTAGATGGTATCATAGTTGGGCTTTTTTCAGTGTATGTTAATTCAAATCTCATAGTGTTTTATTGTTCTTGTTCGGAAATCTTATCTTATGCTCTAAAATGGCAAGAAGAGATTTACCGACCTGAGAAATACTTGGTAGACCAAATCATTGTAAGTACCAACGCTTTTACCGTCAGGCTTTGCGAAGGGAATAAACTCATAGCTAACAGCGTATGGTTTCCATTACAGCATTGAAGATGTCTTTGCAGTACCCAGTGACTGTGGTTGTGTTAGTGTTAGCATAAATTGTCACCTTAACAAAGTCCTCAAAGCCGTCCTTCACTGGAATTCCTATTCGCAGTTTCTTCCCATTTGTTGGAATCTGCCAACCTTTTGGGATAGAGCTAGAATCACCCGGCCATATAATAGGTCCTACGTTGTTCTTCGAAGTGGAATATGTTCTTGTGTTCTCTGAATTCAATTTCCTAACGAGTCCTTTTTGGGGTCCAGAATGCGACCACCCTTTCTCCATTACCGTTCATATTAATTATCTCAAAAGTTGATGATTGCAATTGCCCATTGATTGCAATCTAGTCCCTGATAATGCTTCGCAAAGTCTTGGGCCATCTAGAGATACCCCAATAGTATCAAGATCAGTTAAGTTGCTTGAAGCGTTTGTCTTTTCAAAGCCAAGATTTCTGGTCCCAACTTCCTCGACTGCCCTGGCTAGTGCTGAAGCAGCATCATAAGCCCATAAGCCAGCAACATCCAATTGGGCATCAGTGAAGATTGGCTTGTCTGGTCGGAATTTTTTTTTCCATCGAGCTGTAAAATCTTCAAGCGCTTTTTTCTTTGGAATGTAAGTCTTTATACCTAATACTCCTTGCATTGAGTCCACAATGGGAGGATCTATTGAACCCAATGAATTGGCCAATCCACTAGCACTGATCCAAACATAACCTTCATTTATCATCCCAATCTCTTTTGCCTTGGCGAAAAGCCTAGATTGGGTTGCATGTGCACAATGAAGACTCTTGTTTGCATTGTCATCAACTTATAAAGTTCTTGACCAAGTTGGTCATCCGTGGCTGATGGAGGAATGACTCTCCGATAAGGAACATTAACACCAACCTCTTGTAAGGCATCAGGCATGAAGGGAATCATACCTTGTCCATAAATGTTGTCTACGTAGATTACCACAGCTTCTCTCCACCCGAAAGCTTGAATAATCCCGCATATAGCTTTCACCTCAGATGAGTCGTTCTGAGCAACTCGATAAAAGTACGGGCTTTCAAGGGGAGTGAGGAAAGGGCTTGTCGCGCAAAACGATAAAGTAGGCACATGCCTTTCTCCCCAAGATCGATGACAAAGCTGGCCTGCATCGAGTTTTGTGGCCCTATGATCACTTCTGCTTCTACATTTTTTATCAGATAGAGGGCTGTATTTTGAAAATGAGGGGAAATTTGATTAACTATCTATTCAAACTAAAAATAATCATCTGACCTTTAAAGGTTTCAATAATATAAAACGTCACAATCAAAGCTGTTATTTATTGTTTATCATGACAGTTCCTTAATTTTGATTTCATAAGGTAAAAGTTAAAACATTTTCTAGATCCACTGCCCGAAAGCACCGCATGAAGAAAAAAAAAAGGTTTTTGCAATTGTTTGAAAACTTCTTAATAGGCTCAGGAAATATTGAGACAAAATTTATTGACAAACTAGAGTCTCCAATTAAAAATAACCTACCGATTGAATCAAAATCCCAGTGAACCTTAAAAATTAGTTGATCACATAAGTTATTATCTAAGAAAACTAGCCAAGAAGATCAAAACTTTTTTTGTGAACCATGCTATACGCACTTTTGTAACACCTTTGTAACCACACCCCTCTTTTTTGAAGCTTATATGACGTTGACATAGACACCAACAATTGGCCCTGAAAATTCCTTAAAGTTTCTATTTATGGTTTTCCTCCACCTTTTCTTTTTTGTACAAAATCTAAATTGCTTGTACTCCTCCCGAAGTACTAATCACACCCACTTAATGTCTCCTCACTACTAGGAGAAATACAGACTACTAGTATGTAATTTGAGTTCGTTAAGATTAAGTTGGGGGTATTACTAATTAAGGTAAGTGTATAGGTGGAGGTATTACTAACTAAGGTAAGTGTATTAGGTCATTTGTGGCACCCCAAAAGTTGATGGCTTAAATCATAAGATTGAGGTGCATAATTGAAGATAGGGTATTCATTTTGTTAGATGTTTTAAAATTGACCTTAATGATGCTGGTTTCTTTTTAGATTAGAGACAAGTGAAAAAAAAAAAAAGAAGAAGAAAAAGGAGCGGCAATTTTTCATGATGATGATGTTAATTTAGCAGTTTAGCTCATTTAATTGAAATTAAGTATAGGGTGAATGTTTCAACATTCTCATCATGACCAAAATTAAATAATTCATAAAAATGTTATTTTTGATGAAATGATCATAACTTAGGCTGATAGTTATGATTGGCTAGTAAGATTACAACAGATTTGGAGTAATTGATTAAATATTTCCAAGATATTCTCAGCAAAATTGCCAAACTTTATAATACGGTAAAAAGCTCTTGGAACTAAGGATGCACGAGTGATTGAAAGTCTACATTGACATTTGACTTGTTCATTAGACATTGTGTTAAGAGTTGACCAATTGTGTTAAGACTTGTTTAAAATATTCTAAGGCCATCAACTAAGAGTTGACCAATTAAATTATAACTTTATGTCTTGATCCGTATCCACAGATTTTGGATATTGTCATACTGTTGGATTGATATTTATCCTAACATTGAAAAATTCAACTTATTGTTTCAAAAATAAAGAGCTTAGTTGATGGCATCTACGACTAATTCAAGGTTGAGTCAAGCACTTTCTTTATTATTAGACTAACTTTTAAAAGAGAGAAGAGAATGGTCAAAATATTTCAATCACTCTTACAAAAATCTAGATCAGTTCATCAAAAGTACTTAATTAAATAATTTAAAATGATTACTAGTTAACAACTCAAAAATCATGTTTATGTAAAAAAAAAAGGTGATCTTGTGCATTTTTTTTTTTTAAAAAAAGAAAAATCCGTGAACGTACTTAGTGTCAAAACTAGGGACCTCTTGGTCCCAATTGAGCTAGGTGCTCATGGACTCATCTTGTGCATGAACTAATTGCTTCTTATACAATATTTCTAATATTTCATTTTACCTAAGTGAAATTTGCTTGCATATGACTACTGCCTTGTAAAAAGAAATTATATCAATGGCAGTAGGAATTAAGTATTCCTACAATACAGGGGAAAAAAAAAAGGTGAATCCTACCTCATAGGTTGGTCTTCCCTTCATGTGTTACAGAAAACCATGCAACAAAATTCAAATTAGATCTAATTTAAGAATAAATTGAATGAAATCTATTATTAGTGTGTGTTAATATTTTTGCATAATAAGCAAATGCAGTCGCTTCATATTCTAATTTTTGATGTCGATAACTTCAACTATCATACTTTAAGTAGTTCCTATGGTGGTAGTAAACCATCTAAGCTGCTTCTCTTCATAGAATACGTAATGAAATATCCAAACAAATTATTAAATCTTTGTTTGACGCTACTATGTTTCTTGGGGTGAAGTTTTATGAATTGGCACTTGCTTCATCCATTAATCAACTACTACAAACGGGAAGCAAGAAGGTGTTGGAGAAAGTGAACAAAGAAAGGAAGCTAACATTTATTGTGTCACGACCTCAAATCCTATATAACAAAAGTGAATAAAACATATAAAAGAAGCTGCTGCAGTTGCTTCAATGACATCACTTTTAGAACCCCTAGTGTGAAGAATCAACCTTGTTTTGTAGTAACCATGAAAGGCATAGAAGTTTGAAAGAGCCATGTTGATGCAGCATAACCCCATCTTCCCATTCAACGTATCTAAGTTCAGAATGACACCTACAATACCTGGGATTGTTGTGTTTTGTCCCACAGCCAAGAAGATCCTTTCAGAAAGAGCAGCAAAGGGGAAAAGAGCAAAACTAAAGTTAGCGGTGACCCTCATGATTCTAAATGTCTTAAAAGCTTCAACAGTCTCAAGCTAGGAGGAGTCTTATTTATAGATAGTATGTGGCATGACTAAAAGAGAACGGACTTGGAAGGTAAGAATGTACAAGATCAAGGAAACTACCCACTAAAATTTCAATTGTAGTTAGAGAAAGCAAAATTAGTAAATTATTAAAGAGAATGCTTCAACGACAATGGTTTGCGGAGACATTTTATGCGTTGACCAAAAAGATAAAAGTAAAGGGACACAACATATAGTGGTTGAAATTATATGGAGAAGGTTGTTCTGACAAGCCGAGGCTTGGTTCACAAATTTGTTTCAAGGTGGAAGAAATGAGGAATCGCTAGAACTCTTAGAAAATTAGACGTTAAGGAAATAAGACTATTTATAAAAATTAAACGTACATCAAATGGTTTTTGCCATTGTAAGTATTACTTCTCGGAGAAGGCATGGAACTTCTGTTAACTCCGGTGTTGTCTTAGCACCACCAAAGTCTAATAGTTTCTTTGTACTAAGGAAGAGCCTAACGGAGGAGATACCTTGTTGCTCCTTCGTTTACATACTGTGCATAGATCAATTTTTAATCCAAGGTAATGGCATTCATCATTTGGATCCGAAAGATTGATCACAGTGTATGACTAAACAAAATCTAGTCAAAACTCATATAAGTATATGGGAATACATGAGTTAGATGCATTTTCTTTTAAAACAAAAAAAAAGGAACAGTTAAATTTTCCCCAAGTCTCATCTTCTGTATTTGAAAAAAAAAAAAAAAAAAGAGTGCAGTTGATTAGTACAAGTCAGAAGAATAGATTGTGATAGATTAACTAAATGATTTTATATGCTCAATTATGTATTATTACTATGCAGTAGAGCATCTGAACTACAATATGAGATATATATAGAGAGATCAAGAAGATTCTCAAATCTTGAATAACTAATATTTTACTTTTAAAAAAGTGAAATCAACCACCTTATATTAGCAAAATGTTAAGAAATGAAATTCAAGGAACTTTCAAATAAGGAAAAAGATGGCTTGTATTATTATTTCGAAATTTGACTACAAAAGAAAAGCTGAAGATTTGGTCAAGTTATTCTTGAAAAGGTTGTGTTTGGGTTGATTGGTAAAGTATGAAGAAACAAAAATGGAATTACAATTTTATAATGGTTGGTTTCTTGCGATAAGGAGTGATGTCATTTACAGATTTCTAAGTGTTGGCTAAAGCAAAATTTTTGTATTATTAAAATAAGATCTCCAATATTTTGTCTAGCCCTATAGCTTAGTTGGGAGTTCAAGGCATATCTCCTCTCCCCTTTTAATCTAGCCAAAAAGAGAGAGAGAGAGAGAGAGAGAGAAAAGATCTTCAATATTTCGTTGATTCTTACTCATTAATAATAAGAATACAAAGTTTCTGACTTAATCAAAATTACAGCCCATGAAAAATTCATCGTAGTAAAATTGCAATTGAAATTTTCTATTCTCCTTCCGTATTCAAATGTTATTTCTCCACAACGTTCCTAATACCAAATAACTAAACTTTACTTTTGAAAACGAAAAATCAAGTACCCATGTACTAACGTGAAATTTCTTCTCATATGTCTTCTCTTGTTGGGTTTTTGTCTTCTTAACACTCTTACTAATTACCTAAATTGTTTTCATTGCACAAAATGATTTCTCTTAAAAGGTCGCAAAAAGGAAAGTTTGGAAATATTCTATAAATAATCATATCTAAACTTTAGAATATAGGTAAAATTTTCTATGATTTTTTTTTTCAAAAGAATTAGAAAAGCTATCCTTATAATTGAAGAAAAATAATTATTTTTGTAAACAGCTCTCTTATAAAAAATGGTAGTGGGAACTCTTACCTAAAAAAACTACATTTAATATGATTTTATCATTTACTTTTGATTGTCCAATATACCATTATATCTCACGTGTTATGATTGTATGTAATATAAAGGACCGCTCACTACTTTATTCAATCTAGCATAGTATTTTGATGATGAAAATGTTAACCTAAATAGCAACCAAAGAATGGAGGGGTTCAATTGAGATGAAATCATTTTAAGCTACATTATTATAATTGGATTGTAGAACAAATAAAAAAATATTCAATATTCAAATTTATAACTGAATCAATGAAAGAAAGAGAAATAAAAATAGGGAAAAATCACACACAAAGTTTGAATTTTCCTACCCACATTTACTCTTTCTTAATAAATTAGGAAAAAGACTATTCATTGACTTTTAAAAGATAGATGCCTTTAATTGGCTAAATATAACTTTTAGCCTAATGGTAATACTTTTCTATCCTTACAATAGAGCCATAAAACTTAGACATGTTACGAGGCCAAAAAGACCTCCATTATTTCACATATGAGCCTATTATTTAGGTGCAATTTGGGCCTTTTAAAATAGCCCATTTGTCCTAGCTCATAAAAGGTTTGCTCTATCTATGAGTGTTGGAAGTGGGCTCCATTGCTTCAAGTCACCATTCTACGACCAAGATAATCTATAGACAATCTTAGATCGGGATCGTCGTGGTGCTCTATGAAATCCTTTCCCGAACTTCTGATCGATCAATCATGCACATATGCTTGTGATTGTACCTGGACGTGGGTTGACTTGGTGATTATGATTACGCATCTGAAGGTTAATTTAGCCACGCGGGTTTGTGGGGCCAGTGGATGCATGTCTTGTGTGATGGGGCCCAGGGATATTATTTATGAAGTCTAACGGACTAAGTTTTCCACGAAAAAAATAGGAATAATTGAAACACTTTAACTTTATTACGATCTTAGACTGAAAATGAATATTTTTGAAAATGACACGAAAATCACAAAAAATAGATAGAAAATGTTTGCTTATTTGTTTAATCATTTGATGACTTTAATTACAGGTGTTAAAGCAGTGAAACAAGATATACAATTGAACATCTTATTCAAAGCAAAGAATTCACAACTCTCGACCATTGGAGGCCTAGTGTGGACTTCTACAAGTGTTGTCGCCGGTCAACTCTCCTCGGCTGCAACTATTTATTTTCTTGTTTGTGTAGTCTAGCAATCAAGGCGAAAAGGCGTGTGGCTTCGCTCAACAAAAAACTACAAACTCTAGGACTGTGGTTCCCTCCTTTGGAGCCATTCCAAACCTCTAGCACGATTGCCACATCATGCTTCAACATCCAACACCTATGAACGGGTTTCATGATCTATTTCTGGGGCTACTTATCCTTCTTGATTTGGGTGGGCGATTTGCTTTGTAGTTGGAGCTGGTTGAACTGCTTGAGCTTTTGGATTAAGGTCAACAAATTCTCTTGAAGGAGTTCCCGGAACTGTAAAGAAAGCAAAATGGGATTCCCTGGGGGTTGAATAGTTTGATGGAGTTGGTGGAGATTTAGTGTCTATTGATAGTTCTATACCACAAACATTGTCAATGCCATTCTTTTCTTGAAAGTATGCAAGCTAAGGTCTCTATTGTCAAAAATTCCCAATGCATGATGAATTCTTGTCCACAATGTTGTGGAAACATTTCCTCACATGAACATATAGCCATATAGATTAAATCATAAACATACAAGAGACACAAGATTAAGAGGTTTTGACCAATACAATGTCCTATGTCCCCTATCACCGGCACAGCTGCCAACCCATTCTCCTCTTATTAGATTTCTTCATGAGAATACAAATGGTGTTGATTATAGGATTCACACACATAGCTCTCATACAATTATTCTCAATATTCACAGCAACTCATTTAATTCTCTCTTTGCATGTGGCTACTACACAAAGCAACACTCTTTGGTTAGCCCTCATTGTTAGAACAGTCAGCTGCCACGTCAGCCACCACATCACACGCCACGTCACACCATGTCAGCCCTAGTGACACGTCAGCCCTTTCGCCACATCAGCCATCGTCTTTGCTCCCGCGTGTGACCGCACCTACCGCGCCGCCCATCACCGGAAAACTTTCCAAAATAGATTCTGTATAATTTTGTAAAGTCTCTGATTTGATTTTGTTCATATTTTCTTACCAAGTACAATCTGTGATTAATCATGTATTTAATCGAATCAAAATCAATGAAATTATCATCGGGAAATTTTCAGAAAAATAGGTTTGAGTAAATTAGGGTTTCCTTGATTTTCCGACGATCCATCGACGAGACTGTGAATTCTTTCATGGTATCACAGGAGCCGACAGCCCACGCCCCCCCACCGGAAAACCCCTCTCTCCACATGTCGAATTCGGAAAACCCTAACCCTAACCCTAACCTGCCTCTCCCAACGGTTCCGGCGCAATCTTCGTCGCCGATGATGCCCGCCCCGACGGCCACTGAACACTTCGACAGCACCAATTTTGTCGTCTGGAAGACGTGGCTCCTCCCGTTCCTCATCTCTCAACAGCTGCTGCCCATCCTCGACGGCCACGAACCCGCACTACCTGAAACACTTGTCGGGCCCGATGGCTCCAAATCCCCCAATCCCGCCTACCAATCGTGGCTCCTCTCCGATCAGGCGGCCCTCGGGTGGATTTTGGCCATATCGACGAACACCGTCGTCACCCAATTGACCGATCTTCAGTCCTCAGCCGCCGCCTGGTCGCATCTCACGCGATCGTACACAGCTCAATCATCGGCCCGCTCCTCTACTCTCCGCCTCCAACTTCATACCGTCACCCGCGACACCAGATCAGTCACCGAATTCCTTCACGACGTGAAGGAGATTCTAGACCAACTCGCCGCGATTGGAGCGAAGATCTCCGACGACGAATACCCGACGCATGTATTCCGCGGCCTCGGCGATGACTACGACAGACTAGCCACCTCCGTCTCCGTCCTACAGCAAACCCAGCAACTCAACCGGGAGGCCATCCACGATCTCATCCTCACCCAGGAAGGCCGCTTCAACAGCCGTAGCTCCGCGCCGATCGACCCTGCTGCGTTTGCAGCATACTCGGGTCCTAACACGGGTCACCCGAACCCTCACTCGGGTATGGGGTCGGGCCAATCCGCCCATGCAGATCCAGGCCCCTGGTCCAGCCCGCATGCATCAACGGACCCAGGCCTGTGGTACAGCGTGCGCGCATCAGCGGACCCAGGCCCATGGTCTAGCGTGCGCGCACCTGCGCGCCACCCTGCGCCCCTTAGGCCTAATTACACCCAGGCCAGATCCGACAGGCTTCTACCCAGCCCGCCCAGCTCCTTATGGGCCCAAAGCCCCAATTTTAAGGGTTGCCGCTGCAATGGGCCCTATTGCCATCTTTGCCGCAAGCCGGGCCACCATGTCTCGAATTGCCGCAAGCGATTTAACCCTAATTTTAGCCCCCCTTAACACCAAAATTCACCTTAGGCCCATATTTCCTACCCCAATGGCCCACTCTCCTACTACCCACCTCAGGCCAACTACACTCAACTTCCCCCCCCCCCCCCCCACTTAGCCATTTTGGCCCCCCCAATCTCCCCCCTTCCGCTCTAGATGTTGCCTCTTGGCATCCTGACTCGGGGGCCTCTCATCATGTCACAGACTCTTCTGCTGCCCTCTCCGGTGTCTCTCCTTACACTGGTACCCAACAACTCACTGTGGGTGATGGAGTGTCTCTCCCTATCACTCACACAGGTAATCTCCACACCCCCTCCTTCAAATTAACCAATGTTTTAGTCGTTCCTTCTATAACCAAAAATCTTTTATCTATTTCCCAATTTGCCTCCGACAATAATTATTATTTCATTTTTTTTGCCACTCATTTTTGGGCTATCTCTTATCTTTCGGGACAGATCATCCTCCATGGACTGCTTGATCGTGGTCTTTATCGTCTCCAGTCCTCCGATGTGTCTCCTCATGCTTTTGTGGCGTCTCGTTCCAGTCCTCTCCTCCTCTGGCACCATTGATTGGGTCATCCGTCTCCACCAATTTTAGTCTGTCTTTTAAATTCGAGCCATGTCCCCTATACCTCCCCTTCCTTTCCCTCATGTAAGGCATGTGCTCTCAGTAAGAGTCATTGCCACCCTTACCCCCCTACTTCGTCTAGGTCAAGTCGTCCCCTTCAGCTCATCCATTTTGATATTTGGGGTCCATCCCCCATTGAGTCCATCAATAAAAATAAATATTATGTGTGTTTCATTGATGATTTCTCTCGTTTTACATGGCTTTATACTTTCTCTCACCGCTCCCCATTTCTGGCCATTTTCTCCACTTTCCACAAATTTGTTGAGAACCAACTCTAATGTCGCATTCAGGCCATCCAGTGTGATGGTGCTCCTGAATTCCTCTCGGCGAACTTTTGCCATTATCTCCAAACTGTCGATATCCATCAACGTGTCTCCTGTCCCTATTCCCCATTTCAAAATGGTGTTGCCGAACGGAAACATCGACATATTGTTGAAACCGGTCTCACTCTTATGACCCAAGCCGCTATTCCCCTTCGTTTTTGGGACTTTGCCTTTGAGACTGCTGTCTTCCTCATCAACTGCCTTCCCACCCCTGTTCTTCACAATGTATCCCCGTGGCAAACGTTGTTTCACCACCCCCTAGACATTAGTCATCTTTGTGTCTTTGGGTGTACCGTCTTTCCCTATCTTCGTCCTTATGCCCCCCACAAACTGGCTCCCCGGTCTAGCCCTTGTGTCTTCCTTGGCTATCCCCCCGGTTACAATGGTTACCGCTGTTACTGCCCCACTACCCATCGCATTTATATCACTGCCAATGTCGTGTTCCATGAGGAAAGCTTCCCGTTTCACCCCAGTCCTCTCCCTCCCTCCCCCTCGCCCACCTCTACCCCTGATACAGTGCTACCTTTGGTCCCGGTCTTATCCCCTAACCTCCCCCCTTCTTCCCCATCCACTGACCCTGACCCTCCGGACTCTCCCCTCTCCCCTTCCTCACCAGGCCCCACACCTCCTCCCCCATAGCCTTCTCGTCCTGTGACTCGCCTCCAAGATGGCACCATCCCTCGCCGTCATTTCACTCATGACCATACTATAGCCCTTTCTGCCTCTCCCACCTCCCCCCTCGAACCCACTTGTTTTTCTCAGGTAGTTCGGGAGCCCCATTGGCGTGATGCTATGGCTGCAGAGTACACTGCACTTCTCCGCAATGGCACCTGGGTTCTGGTACCTTCTCCCCCTGTAGTCAAACCCATTGGCTGTAAGTGGATCTACAAGGTCAAGCTCAAATCTGATGGTTCCTTAGAGTTCTACAAGGCCCGCCTTGTGGCTAAGGGCTTTCATCAGCAGGAAGGTATTGACTACACTGAGACCTTCAGTCCCGTGGCTAAACCTGTGACCATTCGGACCGTTATTGCTCTGGCCTACTCTCGAGGGTGGCCCATTCGCCAGCTTGATGTCTCTAATGCCTTCCTTCATGGGCATCTCTCTGAAGTTGTCTACATGGAACAACCTCCTAGCTTTGTTGATCCTGAGCGTCCCTGCCACGTGTGCCGCCTCTACCGCTCTTTGTATAGGCTAAAACAGGCACCCCGGGCCTGGTACCAGCGACTGAGCTCCTTCCTCGTCTCCTTCGGCTTCATCATCTCATTGGCCGACACATCCCTCTTCACGTTGCATACCCTGCAGTACAGTTTCATTCTTCTAGTTTAAATGGATGATATTATCTTGACAGGTTCTCTGCATGCGCCTTTCTCGGCCTTACTCCAGGCTCTTCACCATGAGTTTGCCCTCAAGGATCTGGGTCCCATCCACTATTTGCTTGGCGTTGAAGTTCAGCCCACCCCCAGTGGCATCATCCTCCATCAGGCCAAATTTACTCTGGACATCTTAACCCGTGCCAAGATGCGTGATGCTAAGGCTATCTCCACTCCGTGCTCGACTGATAAGCCTCTGTCTGTCCATTTTGGTGAACCTATCCCGGATGCCTCTCTCTATCGCAGCATTGAGGGTGCTCTCCAGTATCTCACTCTCACTCGGCCGGACATTGCTTACTCCGTCAACAATACCTGCCAGTTCCTCCATTGTCCTACAACTGCACATTGGCAAGCAGTCAAGCGCATCCTGCGCTATTTGACGGCCACTCCCAGGCTGGGTCTTCTTCTCACACGTGGTCCTTCACTTTCACTACGTGCCTTTTTTGATGCAGGTTTGGCTGGTGATTGTGATGATCGCCGCTCTGTCGGTGGCTTCTGTATCTACCTTGGTAGCAATCTCATCTCTTGGAGCTCCCACAAACAACGCACTGTTGCTCGCTCAAGCACAGAAGCTGAATACAAATCCCTTGCTGACACCACTGCGGGAGTCATGTGGATTGAGTATCTCCTTCGCGACCTTCATGCTCTTCCACCTCATCCTCCGACTCTCTGGTGTGATAACCTCTCTGCACTTTACTGACGGCGAATCCGGTGTTTCATGCTCACACGAAGCATATTGAAATTGACTTTCACTTTGTTCGTGAACGCCTCGCCCCGGGCCAACTCTTCATCCAATTCATCTCCATTCTTGATCAACCAGTTGACATCTTCACCAAAGGCCTCTCTTCGACTCGGTTTAAGCTTCTTCGATCCAAGCTCATGGTCCATCCTGCCCTATCAGCTTGCGGGGGAATGTTAGAACAGTCATCCGCCACGTCACACGCCACGTCACGCCACATAAGCCTTAGTGACACGTCAGCCCTTCTGCCACATCAGCCATCGTCTTCGCTCCCGCGTGCGACCGCACCTACCGCGTCGCTCTCACCTACCGTGCCGCTCGTCACTGGAAAACTTTCCAAAATAGATTTTGTATAATTTTGTAAAGTCTCTGATTTGATTTTGTTCATATTTTCTTACCAAGTATAATATGTGATTAATCATGTATTTAATTGAATCAAAATCAATGAAATTATCATCGGGAAATTTTCAGAAAAATAGGTTTAAGTAAATTAGGGTTTCCTTGATTTTCCGGCGATCCATCAACGGGACTGTGAATTCTTTCACTCATAAAGTGTAACTTTCTCTCTTTTGGCCCTTAGGGGTTTCTTGTGGTCTTCTCTTTTTATACTAGCACCAAAGGAAGTCTTAGCTAAATATTATTAGGAATTTTAATCGGATACTATGAGGAATCCTAAATAATATAGAAAAAAATAACTCTTAAAATATTCCCATAACATATATGGAATACATCTAGATTTACTAATTTTCACTCCAATCTTAACACACAATGAGCCATATGAATCAAAATGTTTTGAGATTTCACTTCCCTTCTAGCAAAGTAAGCTAGACATGGAGACAATGATGGTTGCCATCAAAGCAACACCAGCAATGAAGAATAAACCCCAAAAGCTAGCAAGGCTAAGACTATAAGAAGAAACATGGAAATTCAAGTCTGGACAATTAGTTTCACTCCCAAGCCATGCATTTTGAATCTCTTTCATTTTATCTCCTTCAGTCACATTCAAGTCTACCCTTGAAACATAGGCAACGAGAGGGGAACCTCTTGGCAAGACCTACAAGTCATAATAATAAAGAATTCCACATGAGAAACTGCTTTCTTACACGAGGACTCGCACACAAAAAAAAAAAAAAAAAAGAGCTTACGAAGCCAAAGCCATCAGTTTTGTAAATTGGTGCAATTGGATTATATTTTGAACAATACTCTCCTAAGAAGATCTCCATGTACAGGATTTCAAAAAATGCAGCAGCTATACTGCCATTTGTACTTCCTTTAGACAAAAGTTCATCACATTATTTTGTAGAATAATACATCTTAAGCTTACTTTTGTCAAACCTCATTTTGGTTAGGATTTTGGAAACAAAAGAAGCTCCTTGGTACCCGACATACTCCTTATTTTTTATAAGTTGATTGACATAAGTAAAAGTTGGTTGTATATGTTGAATTGTCAAGAGAAATGTTAAGCTCGCAATGTAGCTTTGAGAACTTTTGGATCAAATCATTCTCCATATCTAGTTAAGTTTAATAATACTACACATAGTACTCCATGTTGCAAAGATTTCAAATCTTCTAACACAGAGTCAAAGTTCTGTCAATATTGTCATATAAAGAAGTATAAGATTTTTGATGTTATAGCTATACTGTTTTTTTTTTCTCTTTTTAATATTACAACTCAAGTACACAAGGTGTCAAACCCCAAATCTCGTGGTTGAAATCTCTATTAGCTTACGACTAAACTAGCTAAGCAACAATATAAGATTTTTGGTAAGTTCTTCAATAGCACAACCAATGCTTTAGTACATTCTTTAGTGTTGTTCCCAAATTGTATATTAATTTTTAAAAGTGGCAAGAAGAATTTTACCAACCTGAAGAAATACTTGGTAGACCAAATCATTGTAAGTACCAGCACTTGTACCGTTACGCTTTGCGAAGGGAATCAACTCATAGCTAACAGCGTATGGCAACGTTTCCATTACATCATTGAAGATGTCTTTGCAGTACCCAGTGACCTTTGTTGTGTTAGTGTTAGGATCAAGTGTCACCTTAACAAATTCTTCAAAGCCGTCACTCACTGAAACTCCTATTCGCAGTTTCTTCCCATTCGTGGGAATCTGCCAACCTTTTGGGACAAAGATAGAATCACCCGGCCATATAATAGGTCCTACGTTGCAAAGTGGAATATGTGCTTGTATTCGCTGAATTCAGTTTCCTAACGAGTCCATTTTTTGGAGTCCAGAATGCGACCACCCTTTCTCCATTACCATTCACATTAATTACCTCGAAAGTTGTTGATTGAAGTTGCCCATTATCAAGACTGAACTCTCTTGCAAGGCCAGTAAATCTAGTATCTGTTAATGCTTCTTGAAGTCTCGGACCATTTGGGGATACCCCATTTGTCTCAAGATCAGTTGAGTTGCTTGAAGCTTTTGTCTCCTCGAAGGCAAGATTTTGGGTCCCAACTGCCTCAACCGCCCTGGCCAGTGCTGAAGTAGCATCATGAGCCCACAAGCCAACAACATTTAGTTCGGCAATAGGGAAGATTGGGTTGTCTTGTGGGAATCTCCTTTTCCATCGAGCTATAAAATCTTCAAGTGCTTCTGTCTTTGGAATGTAAGTCTTTATACCTAATACTCCTTGCAACCATTTAACTTGGTTGCACTCTACGTGATTTGTATTTTGGATCCATGAACTCTAGGGTTTGTGAGATAGAAACCCTAAGAAACTGAGTTTGGTGGGTTTGCTTGTATTGCGTTATATTTTGTAATACCTATATCTTAGAAGGCTTTTGAGCCTTAAAAACATTGATTAAAAGGTTTGATAGGCTGAGACCCTAACATAGAATAGTTTGGGGTTTTCAGTTGGGTGTGAATTGGAAAGTAAAATTACGTTGGAATTAACTCAGTTTCAGTTTGTAGGACCGGCTGAAGTTCCCGAATTTGCAAAACTTTTCTTGTACAGAAAAATTGGAATATTTGCAAGGATCAGTATTTGGTTAGACGTGGGAGTGGACACAAGTGAGTTGCGTGGAATGACGTAAAATTCTTGTACAGATTATATCTATTCCTATCTCTATCTCCATCTTTACTTTCGTTGTAGTAATAGAACCTAAGAATCCTAAATAAGTGATATAAGCTATTAGTAGGATGCGTAAGGGGAGGAGGGATTTTCGGGCTTGGTAGATTTTGTGTGTATGAATGATATCAGCACCTACAACCTACAACCTTGTAAGTGTTGCTGTTAAATGTATTTAACGAAATAAAATATTCAATTAATTAACAATAATTACTTTTGAAGTAGTGGTAATACTTGAAAGTCTTAACAGCTTAGAAATTTAAGAATCAAAATAAAGTGACTGGCATGGTCATATTGTGACAACAAAGTAGGCTATTACCCAATTTATCATAAGAAAATCTAACATTTGGATATGAGTTATCATCTTGTCAAGAAAAAAAAAAAAGGGAGAGAGAAGTTATTCAGTTGAGATATGTTGCCAAAAAAATATCGCAGCATAAACATATTGACATGAGTCTTGTGTAAAACAAAACATAAGACACTTTTGTCTTTTTCGCTAGTGATGTATCTCCTCCCTATAAAATTTTATTTCTTAGTGTTAAAACTGAGGAAACAGTAAACTACATTGGCTAAGTGCAGCCAAGCACGAGATAGAAACAAAGCATAGTGAACAGACAAGATTTGAGAATGCCCGAAGGCTTGTGTATGCTCCTTACAATTTTCGAGAAATTGGTAACAACAATAATAAAATTTAAAGTACACAACTAATAAGCCAGCAAAATGGACCTGGCGCGTAAGAGTTAAGTACTGTGGTCGATATTATGATAACGGAATTGTTTAGAGACGTAGAATCCATCCAATTTGGCAAAGCATAACAACGGTAATAGAATGCTTTCTTGTTTGTCATTCAAACACAAGAAGCAACTTTTAATGGCTTCTGTTCTCGTTAATGTTGGAGATAGAGGCTTGACACGACATGATATTCCTGCGGATTGACACATAATATAGCCATAGTGGACAACCCAACGCTAGGTAGAAACGACTTGATTTGAGAAAGCAAAGATCACTTCTCTTTCCGCCATATTTTTAACGCTTGTTTTTCTACTTTGTAAGCCGATTTGTGATCGATGAAAATGGAATGAATGTTCGCTTATGGTTTGGAATTTCTACATTTCTTCCCAAGCTTATTTTTCGACTGTGAGTCAATTCTTGATCAGTGCAATATTTGCTCATGCTTTGGAATTTCAAAACTTAAAATGTTATTGTTCAGTTTTGTTCACAAATTCTTCCATGATCTAGTCACTGGGCATATGAGATAACAACAGCGCATGCATCAAATGGACATCAAGTGGTAGATACTATCCCCTTGGGACCAGAACTTGTTTCAGGGGACGAACCTGGTCCCTCTTGATTTGGGTGGCCAATTTGCTCGACAACGGGTGTTGGTTGAGGCACTTGACCGTCTAGACTGATTTCAGCGTATTCTCTAGAAGGTGTTCCTACTGAGAAAGCAAAATGGGATTCCATGACGGTTGGATAGCTTGATGGACTAGTTGGGCAGTTATTGTTTGGCGACGATTCCATGCCGGTTGGATTGTTTGATGGACTTGTTGGGCAGTTATTGTGTGGTGACGATTCCATGCCGGTTGGATTCCATGCCGGTTCTATACTGTGAACACTGTCAATTCCACTTTTGTCCTCTAGTCCTCTCTTTCTGAAAGTGTGCGAACTAAGGTCCTTCATGTCAAAGATTCTAAATGCATGAGGAATTCTTCTCCACGGTGAGCCTTTTGAATCGAAATGTATCAAGATTTTGCGTCTTTCCTTATAAAGGAATATAGACATGGAGACGATGAGGGCTGCCGTGGAAGCAGCACCGGCAATGAGGAATAGACCCCAAAAACTAGCGAGGCTAAGACTGTCAGAAGTGATCTGGGGATTGGAGTCTGGACAATTGTTTACGTTCCCAAGCCATTTGTTTTCAATCTCTTTCATTTTCTCTCCTTCGGTCACATTCAAGATTGCCCTTGAAACATCGGCAGCAAGTGGGGAACCTCTTGGGAAGACCTACAATTTGTAACAATAAAGTAATCCAAATGAGAAACCACTATCATAAGAAGACTGATTTAGTAAGAAACGAAAGCTTACAAAGCCAAGGCCATCCGTTTTGTATATTGATTTAATCATCTGATACTGCGAACAATACTTTGCCAGGAAGAGTTTCACAAAAGAGAATTCGTCAAATGCGGCAGATATACCGCCGTTTGAGCTTCATTTTGAGAATAGTTCATGACATTCTTCTGGGGAACCATATAACCTTAGATTCTTCAACTTCATTCCCTTTAAAGTTTCATAGACAAAAGAACCTTCTTGGACTCCTACGTACTCCCCATTTGCAATAAGCTGGTTGACATCAGTAAAAGTTGGTTGTAGCTGTTGAACTGTTAAGAGAGACGTCAAACTCGCAGTGTAGCTTTGAGTGAGTATGAGCACCACGAAAACCCATATGATTACCACAAACCTGGCACAGTTACTTAATACTGGCTCCCCTGCAAATTACATTTAGAAGGTTTTCAATAAAGAACATAATTGCATTAATATGATATTAGTCTGTTACAAGAATTATTGACCTTAGTCCATTACAAGAATTAACTGAACTCTCATACTTGGAACATGTTTCATTTGTTTGATCTCCCCTTAAGAAAAGTATTCGGTTTGCTGAAGGAAAAAAATTTGAAAAAAAAAAAAAACAACAACAACAAGAACGATTCCAAATCAAATAATTTATCACCAAAAAGAATAATTTATCACAAAACAAACCATCAAAATAGAATACCTAACCATTTACAATCATCAAAATCAACCCAAAATGAGCCAAACAAGTTTAACTCAAATAGGTTGAAGTGTACATTGAAGTCACAACCAACAGATAGGTCGTTGGAAAGCACAATTTGTAGAGTCAAGATAACCGTAAAATAGTTCTTGAAGCATTTGATTGACAAGACCGCTAGTTAAAGTCAACTTCGAAGTGGTTTATGCTTTTCGAAAGAATGTTTGTTACAGTGTTGTTAGCTATTCTGTGTTGGCAACATTATTTTCTAGAAGACGTTTTATTTCAAAAATATCTTAAAAGATGTTGAAGCTTTCGAGAAATCAGGTACTCATGAACTGAATCCAGGATGTTCACTAGCATAGTAGCTTTTTAATTGGATTCAGAGTACGAATGCATGTTTCAAAGTAGTCATAGAATTAAAATATCATCTTGAGCTAATATGGTCTTGAAATTAGACGCACAAAAGACTAAATGAAGCCAACACTGCCGAATTGGGAATTTTCCCATAATTTAGAAAGGTACCACTAGTAAAATGAATTTACACGACTTAGAAGGAAATAATTATATTCATTTTGAATAGGACAATTTATTATATAGTCAGATAATACGTGTACATTTACATCGAATTTCGCCAATAAAGTCGAAATTTGACATTACATGGTCTTGGAGGTTGATTTGTCAAAATGTGATTTGAAGTTAATAAATAGTTGATAATATTATTCGAAAGTTAATCACATGGGGATCCCTATCCAATTTGACAAAATATTACCATAAGAGATAACTTGAAGTTATTATAGAATTCGGTTAATTATCACTTTTTGAAGTTTAGTAACTATAGAATCGCAGCATGCTTTCATAGAAGTGGCAGACACTTGTTTAACCCACAAGAATCACAATTCTGTATTTTTCACTTTCTACAAAAGACATTTCTAGCGGTATCTTAGAAACATCTGAAGTTGGTATCTATGCTTAGGCTTTATGTCAAGTGTTTAAATCGCTTGCTTATTACCACTGTGTAAGATAAAGTAGAATATGGTAAAGGAAACTTACGATGTGCAAAAACCATCGTTGCGAAGGCATACCATAAGCTTGTTCCAATCTGGTGCCAAGGGGGACCACGAAAATCATCATTTATTCGGTGTTCCAAAAGCCATACAACAAAGCCTATGAAGACAAAGAAACACCCACTTGTCATCCAAAGGTCCCATGTTAAAGGCTTCAAGAACACCCATGCATTTTTCCTCATGTCAACCATTGGCACCACCATCCACACTCCAGATTCTGTGTAGGGCAATGTGAAATCCACAAAGTTAGACCTGTTCGCTACGATCGTTACATCTCCTACCACAGCGTCAAAGTTCTGTCAACATGGTCATATAAAGCAGTATAAGATTCTGCATATAAAAAAGTATAATTTTTTGGTTAAGCTGTACAAAAGCTTAATGAACGTTGTAGTATATTGTTTAGTGTTCCTGTTCCCAAATCTTATCTTAATTTCTAAAAGTGGCAAGAAGAATTTGGACCTGAAGAAATACTTGGTAGACCAAATCGTTATAAGTACCAGCGCTAGAACCGTCAGGCTTTGCGAAGGGAATGAACTCATAGTTAACAGCGTATGGAAATGTTTCCATTACAGTAATGAAGATGTCTATGCAGTACCCATTGACCTTCGTTATGTTAGTGTTAGGATCAAGTGTCACCTTAACAAATTCCTCAAAGCCGTCCTTCACTGGAACTCCTATTCGTAGTTTCTTCCCGTTTTTTGGAAGCTGCCAACCTTTTGGGACAAAGCTAGAATCACCCGGCCATATAATAGGTCCTATGTTGTTCTTTGAAGTGGAATATGTGCTTGTGTTCTCTGAATTCAATTCCCTAACAAGTCCATTTTTTGGAGTCCAGAATGCGACTACCCTTTCTCCATTACCATTCACGTTAATTACCTGATAAGTCGTTGATTGCAGTTGCCCATTAACAAGACTGAACTCTCCTGCAAGGCCAGTAAATCTAGTCCCTGATAATGCTTCTCGAAGTCTCGGACCGTTTGGAGATACCCCAATCGTCTCAAGATCAGTTAAGTTGCTTGAAGAGTTTGTCTTCTTAAAGGCAAGATTTTGGGTCCCAGCTGCCTCGACCACCCTGGCCAGTGCTGAAGCAGCATCATAAGCCCACAAGCCAACAACATTTAGCTCGGCATTAGTGAAGATTGGGTTGTCTTGTCGGAATCTCCTTTTCCATCGTGCTGTAAAATCTTCAAGCGCTTTTGTCTTTGGAATGTAAGTCTTTATTCCCAATACTCCTTGTATTGAGTCCACAATGGGAGGACCTATTGAACCCAATGAATTGGCCAACCCACTAGCAATGATCCAAACATAACCTTCATCTATCATCCCAATCTCTTTTGCCTTGGTAAAAAGCCGGGAACCAAGATTGTATGCCATGTGCACAATGAAGACTCTTGTTTGCATTGTCACCAACTTGTAAAGTTCTTGACCTAGTTGGTCATCCGTGGCTGATGGAGGAATGACACTCCGATAAGGAACACTAACACCAATCTCTTGTAAGGCGTCGGCCATGAAGGGAATCATACCTTGTCCATAATTGTTGTCTACATAGATTACCACAGCTTCTCTCCATCCAAAAGCTTGAATAATCCCACTTATAGCTTTCACCTCTAATGAGTCATTCTGAGCAACTCGATAAAAGTAGGGACTTTCAGGGGAAGTAAGGGAAGGGCTTGTCGCGGAGAATGATATAACAGGCACCTGCGCTTTCTCCCCAAGATCGATGACAAAGCTGGCCTGCATCGAGCTTTGTGGCCCTATGATTACTTCTGCTTGTACATCTTTTATCAGATAGAGAGCTGTATTTTGAAAATAAAGGAAATCTGATTAACTATCCATTCAATCTAGAAATGATCATTTAACCTTTAAAGGTTTCAATAATATAAAACATCAAAATCAAGTCGTTATTCACAACATAATAGTGAAAACGTTTTCAAGATCCATTCCCTAGACGCACTGCATTAAGAAAAAAAATGGTTTTTTGCAGTTGTTTTAAAACTTCTCCATGTGCTTAGGAAATATTCAGATAAACGTGATTGATAAACTAAAGTCTCCAATTAAAAATAAACTACTGAATGAATCAAAATCCCAATGAACCGTACGAATTAGCTGATTACATAATTTATTGTGTAAGAAAACCAGCCAAGCAGACTGAAATTTTTTTCTTGAACCATGCTATACGCACTTTTGTAACACCTCTGCAACCACGCCCCTCTTTTTTAAGCTTATACGACATTGACATAGACACCAACAGTTACCCCCGAAAATTCCTTAAAAGTTTCGAGTTCGGTTTTCCTCCATCCTTTTGTTTTTTGTTTTTTTTTGTTTTTTGTATAAAATCTTGTACTCCTCAAGTACTAATCACACCCGCTTAATGTCTCCCCACTACTAGTATCTAATTTTAGTTCCTTAAGATTAAGTTAGGGGTAGCACTAATTAAGGTAAGTGTGTAGGTAGAGAGCTAATAAGCCGTTTGTGGAATCACAAAAGTTGATGCCTTAAATCTTAAGATTAAGGTTCATAATTGAAGATAGGGTACTCGTTTTGTTAGATATTTTAAGATTGACATTAATGCTAATCTTTTCTTTTAGATTAGAGGCAAGTGAAAAAAAAAGCAATGGGGATTTCTCATGATGGTGATGTTAATTTAGCAGTTTAGCCTATTTAATCAAAATTAAGGATAGGATGAATGTTTGAACATTCTCATCATGACCAAAATTAAATAATTCATAAAAAATTTATATTTGATTAAATCATTGTAACTTACGCTCATAGTTGTGATTGGCTAGTAAGATTGCGACAGATTTGGAGTAATTAATTAAATCTTTCCATGATAGTCTAGGTAGAATTGCCAAATTTAATAATATGATGAAAATCTTTTCATACTAAGGATGCATATGTGATTGAAAGTTTCCATTGACATTTGACTTGTTTGTTACACATATTTTTTTAATTTAAGCGCTTCTAAGTATTCTATACCTTTTGATTATTTATTTATTAATTTTTATTTAGGAGTTCATATAAGAGTTGACCAATTAAATTATAACTTTATATCTTCATTTCTATCCACAAAGTCTAGATATTTCCATACTGCTAGATTGATATTTATTCTAACATTAAAAAATTCTACTTATTTTTTCAAGCATAAAGAGCTTAGTTGAAGGCATTAGAAGATGAAGTAGTTCAAGGTTTGGTTAACCATTTTCTTTATTATGAGACTAATTTTTAAAAGGGAGAATAGAATGGTCAAAATAATTCAATTACTCCCACAGAAATCTAGGTCAATCCACCTAAATTATTTAATTAAAGAATATAAAATGATTACTTGTTAGGAACTCAAAAATCATGTTTATACAAAAAAAAAAAATTATGGTATTATTTTGGTGATCTTCCATAACCTTATTTTTAAAAATATAAAATATAAAATACACCAATGCACACACTTAATGACAAATTTGGGACAAAGAATATAAGCAATGGCAACTTTTAACTAAGTTAGATGCTTATCAACTCATCTTGTACTTGAATTAAATGAGTCCCACACAATATTATTTAATCTTTCATTTTACCTAATTTGGTGAAATTTGCTTGAATATGACTATTGCATTATAAAAGGAGATTATATCAATCGCGATAGCAATGATGAATTTCTATAGTATGAAAAAAATAGTTGAATTCTTCATAAATTGATCTTATCTTTATGTGTTACATATGACCATGCAACAAAATTCAAATTCGATCTAGTTTAAGAATAAATTGAATCACATCCATTGTTAGTGCATTTTAATATTTTTGTATAATAAACAAATGCAGTTTTTTCAAATTCTAACTTTTGATGTCAATAACTTCAACTATCAAACTTTTGGTAGTTCCTATGGTGGTAGTAAACCATCTAAGCTACTTTTCTTCATAGAATACGTAGTGGAATATCCAAACAAATTATTAAATCTTTGTTTGACACTGTTATGTTTTTTAGGGATGAAGTTTTATGAATTAGCACTCGCTTTATCCACTAAACCATTGTTACAAACTGGAAGCAAGAAGATATTGGAGGAAGTGAACAAAGAAATGAAGCTATCATTGATTACGTCATGACCTCAACTACAATATAACTAAGGCGAAAAAAAGAGAGAAACGAACCTGCAGCCGCTGCTTTAACAACATCACTTTTGGAATCCCTATTGTGAAGAACCAACCTTGTCTTGTAGTAACCATGAGAGGAATAGAAGTCTGAAAGTGCCATGTTGATGCAACTTAACCCCATCTTCCCATCCAACGTATCTAAGTTCAAAATGACACCCACATTAACTGGGATTGTTGTATTTTGTCCCTCAACCAAGAAGATCCTTTTAGAAAGAGCAATAAAGATGAAAAGAGCAAAACTGAATTTGGAGGTGACCCTCATGATTCTGAATCTCTTAAAAGTTTTAATGGGTCCAACTCAAGAGGAACCTTATTTATAGATGGCATGTGGCACGATTGAATGAGAAATGACTTGGAAAGTAAGAATGTACAAGATCAAGAAAACTACTCGCTAAAATTTCAATTGTAGTTGGAGAAAGAAAAAATTAGTAAATCATTGTATACTAGAAAGAGAATGTGACAATGACAATGGTTTATAGAGACATTTTATACGTTGACTAGAAAGATCAAAGTAACGGACGCAACATATAGCAATTGAGAATATATAGAAAAGGTTGTTCTGACAAGCGGAGGCATGGTTCACAAATTTGTTTCAAGGTGAAAGAAGTGGGGAATCGCTAGAACTCTTAGAAAATTAGACGTTAAGGAAATAAGACTATCATAAAAATTAACCTTGCATCAAACGGTTCTCCCATGATAAGTATTACTTCTCGAAGAAGACATGGAACTTTTGCTAACTCGGGTGAGCACCACTAAAGTATAGTAGTTTCTTCGTTCCAAGGAAAAGCCTAACAGCGAAGATACCATTTTGCCCTTTCGTTTACCTTTGACCAAGTCAAAGTCAATACAGTAGTCGTCAAAGATGATCTTTTCTTTTTAACGGTAGTGATTAGCCAAGTCATAGAAGCAATGCTCCGCCAATTACGTAGAATGACTAGGAAATTACCTAACCAAAACTCATCCATCATCAAATAAAATATTTTCGCTTGCATCAGTATCAGTAATTTTCTCGTACCAAGTTTTGAATTGCGAGAAAGGCAAGTGTTGGGAAAATATTAGTCGAATTGTCCATTCTTTCTTCCTTCTGTTACTTAGGATTATGTGACCAACTGTGATGGATGGTGAAACTGCGGCATAGCTTCAATAGACAAGCAAGCCATTAAGAAAATTACGTAAAATGATTGACTTCAATAGTGTCCGAAGACTTTTGAAAACAACTTGTAATTAGATACTCATATTTTTCTTCTCTAAATGGTGGAGGCTCTGTCTGGTCTAATGTTAGCGGCAGAGATGGCTTGCTTGAAATTAGATTAATGCTGCCCTTAGAATTGAGTATATGTCGTTTCTATTTTTAAAATTTTGTGCCCCGAGAATAAGGTGCTGTACTTCCACCATGTATTTGACAAACATAGAAAGGTGAAGTTAAGAATGATGTGAAGGTTGATTGTGACATGGAAAAATGTCGCCCGTCCAGCTATCTCACCCACTCACAGTGGGTCATGGTGCTAATTATCAATGATAAGAATGATGTAAAGGTTGATTGTGACATGGAAAAATGTCGCCCGTCCAGCTATCTCACCCACTCACAGTGGGTCATCGTGTTAATTATCAAGGATATCATTGTCACACCCTCAGCATCTTAAGATAACTAGAGCCAATAGGATTAACATTGTTGAATATTTTATCTTCAACCGCAATGGATAACAAACGCAGCAGAAGACTTTACACCTTTATATCTAAATGAACATAATTGCAAGTATTACCAAATACTTACGATTCATAAAAGATTTGATCGTCAATTACATTATTCATATTCTATGCTTCCCGACATACTTAATATACTGTGCATTGATGAATTTTACATATACTGTGCATCTCTTATGCCATTCATCATTTATGATCAAAAAGGTTGATCATAATGTATGACTAAATAAAATCTAGTAAAAAAATCTATACAAGCATATGAAAATACGTGAGTTGGATGCATGGATTAAAAAAAATTAAATAATTATATTTTCCCCCAAATTCCTTCTTTTTTATTCTCAAACCATAGTGCAATTGATTCATATAAGTCAGTGAAATAGAATGTGATAGATTAACTAAATGATTTTATATGATCAGTTGTTTAAAAATTATTACTACACGCTAAAATGCAAACTGAAATGCCATAAATATTAATGAAAGAGATCAACAAAATTCCCAAATCTTAAATAACTAAGCCTATACTTTTAAAAATGTAAAATCAAGCACCTTATTTTAGCAAAATGTTAAGGAATGAAATTCAAGGAGCTCTCAAATAGGGAAATAGATTATTTTTTTACTCTTTCAAAATCTGAATATAAATAGAAAAGCCAAAGTTTTGGTCAATTATTCTCACAAAGGTTGATTTATAAAGGAATTACAATTTTATAAATGGTTGATGAGATCCTAGCGATATGGAGTGATGTCATTGACAAATTTTCAAGTGTTGACCAAAGCAAAATTTTTGTATTATTAAGCTAAGATCTCCAATATTTTGTCCAGCCCTACAGTTCATTTGGAGCACAGGTTGCTCCGGGCCACAAGGTCTAGAATTCGAGAAATACCTCGTGTTGCCATTTTAACTGAGAAAAAGAAGAAGATATATACAATATTTCGTTGATATTCCATTTGCAAGATTCCTAGTCATCGTTAGTAGTAAAACAAAATTTCCGAAATAAATCAAAATATATAATCAATTGGAAAGTAGAACTCATGAAAAATTCATCTTAGTAAAATTAGACTTTCAATTTTCTTTTTTCTTTTGTATTTCATTTTACTATAAATGTTATTTCTCCACAACATTACTAATTCCAAATAACTAAACACTACTTTTGAAAACGAAAATCAAGTACCCATGTACAAACATCAAATTTTTTCTCATAACTCTTCTCTCACTCTTTTGTTGGTATTTTGTCTTCTTGACACGCTTAGTAATTACCTAGATTGTTTTAATTGTACAAAATGATTTCTCCAAAAAGGTGGGAAAAAGGAAAGTTTGGAAATATTCTACATATAATTATATCTAAACTTTAGAATATAAGTAAAATCTTATATGGAAAAAATATTTTTTCAAAAGAATTAAAAAAAATATCTTTGTAATTGAACAGAAATAGTTACTTTTATAAAAAGTTCTCTTATTAAAAATGGTGGTGTGTACATTTGTTAGAAACATACTATACTTAATATAATTTTATCATTAACTTTGATTGTCCAATATACAATTATATCTCAGGTGTTATGATTGTATGTAATATAAAGGACTAATATCTGCTTTATTGAATCAATTATAGTATTTTTGATGACGAAAATGTTAATCTAAATAGCAATCTAAAAAAGGAGGGGTTCAATTGAGTTGAAATCATTTTAAGCTACATAATTATAATTAGATTGCAGAACAAAGAAAAAATATTCAATATTAAAATTTACAAGTGAGCTCAATGAAAGACAGAGAGAAATAAGGATGGTGAAAAATCGCACATCAAATTTGAATAAATCTGTTCACCTATCTTGACAACCACATATACTCTCTCTTTATAAATTAGTGAGAAAGATTCTTCTTTGACTTTTAGTTAACCTATTAACTTTTACAACTCAATTTTTTTCTCGCAAAAAGAATTTAAAAACTCAAAGGATTATAATGCAAAGCCCGCATCCTTGACAGTGCACTTTACTCTCAGAACGGCAATTACTTTTGCTCAAAAGAACATAGTCTTTCACTAATTTAATAAAAAATGCAAGGTGTGCTTGTACACCCTATCAAGAGATAAAGTTTTTATCTTTACTTGTTTTCTCCTGGGTTGAAAAATTCATCGCAATCACGTTTGTTTGGGCACAATATAAGTCTAGTAATCAACTAGTTATACTTCAATGAGTACAATATAAAGAATCCTCAAATTTGCAAATTTTAATGTTTCGCTATTTAAAACTCTAATCTCAATAAAGCATTATGTGATTGCTAAACTAGATTATCTTTTCTCCATCGGTGTGCCCACTTCTATCTTTCTCTTTTCTATTCGTTATCCCCTTTTTCCTTTTCCCTTCTTATCATTGTAATTCATGTACCTGAAGGATCTTGAAAGCCTATCTAAAGATAAGGTATCTAGGTATTTTGATTCCTCTTTCGTAGTTTCTTTACATCCCAAATTCTAGGGAGGCATCTTAAAACCTTCTTCACTAGCTCATCATTTGGATACAGTTTTTGTAGAAATTTTAATTGAAAAACAATTTTTCTAAATCTACAAGACATTTCACTAATTGATCTTAACCTTCATGGAGAATAACAACTAATCATGAACAAGCATAGAAATGTTGAATTGCTTTAGTTCTTTAATTCTCTCATAGATTACTTCTAACTTTGCCCAAATATCCATTGTGTTTTTCATAATGAAACCTCATTATACAAAAATGCACACAACCTATATATATGCTCATAGACCTACAATTTTGCCCCATGGCTTTTCCTTAAGCCTTCATCTAATCCACTCCATCATCCATAGGACAATAATCCCTTTCTTAATTATAGTCCAGATCTCGGATTCTGTACCTATGATGAAATTCTCATCATGTGTTTCCAATACATATAATATATGCCATAAAAAATTGGCGGCTTGCTGTACCCTTTGACAATACCTTAGTTTTTTGTTTCCTACTTTAAGTTGTCAAATCTCCTAATGGAGCACCTTGCTCTAATACCAAATGTAAAACCTAGGGCTACTCAAGAAGGAAGTGTTGAGCTGGATTCCAACTTTTTTGGAGGTAAAGTTCTTGCTGATCAAATATAATTCAGTTGAGTGCTAACATATTTAAGCAATTAAACCGCGCAGTATATATATGGCAGCAAATAAAAGAGAGTAAGGTTCAAGAGAATTTGCACAAGATCATTGTCTTATACCTATGTTTTAAATTCAAGTAATGAAAATTTTCATTTGCATTTATGGCACCAAAGATCTAGTAACATTTCTTACCCCACAATGAAATATATTTCCAACATACGAAATCCAACCCTTGAAACAATATTGTTGTATCAGTGTTAGGTTAATGTTGTTAATTTTAATAATGACAAATAGATGTGTCTGGGTTTATAAAAACTGTCTTTATAAAAGGATTTACAATAAACAAAAGGTGATGGTAAAAGTTATTCTCTAAGTGACAGTATCAAATAGAGAATATTTGCCTTAAAACTTAATATCAATTAATGATATTTTAAAATTATTAACATAATGTTAATGATATTAACATAATATAAATTCTCTAAGTGTTAAGCCTAAATATTACACATTTCAAAATCTTGTCAAAAATAGTCACGAGCTTGTCGCTTGTAGAACAGGAGTATGCTCAAATATTTAATTGTTGTTCGTTGCTGTTTTGAACGTAAATCAGTGACTGTCTGGGGCCCAGGAAATGTTCGTTTTTTTGGACTACTACAGCGTGTCGGCTTACAGATTATTACTAGGCTGCGATGAGAAATGGGCTGATGAAGTTAAAATGCGAACTTGAAATGATAACATTCAGGTTGTGTCATCAAAAGTGAAAAACAGAAGTCGACCTACGCTCACCTTTCTGTCATTTTCGGTGACCTGACTGAAGCTGAAGCTACTGGGTAGCTCTGCAGGTTAGTAGAATATCCAGCCATGTTCAGAAGCTACTCCAACGGGAAGAGCCTGAAACCTGAATTAGGAATCATCTGGAATAAATCTTTTGAGTTTCCACCGATTATATTTGAATATTTTGGAAAATTCAACAACTATTCCAGCGCCCAAAAAGTTGATGCTCTTGAAGAAATTTACATCGACTTGAAATATGTCTTTGTATTTGGTTAGTTGAACTTGATTCACACTTGTAATTGATTGTTGATCTCTTGGTTGCATCCTAGGTGACTTGTATTTTGGATCCATGAACTCTAGGGTTTGTGAGATAGAAACCCTAAGAGACTGAGTTTGGTGGCTTTGCTTGTATTGCCTTATATTTTGTAATCCCTGTATTTTAGAAGGCTTTTAAGCCTTAAGAACATTGATTAAACGGTTTGATAGGCTGAGACCCTAACTTGTAATAGTTTGTGGTTTTCAGTTAGGAGTGAATCGTAAAGTAAAATTAAGTTGAAATTAACTCAGTTTGGGTTTGTAGGACTGGCTGAAGTGCATGGATCTACAAAATTTTTCTTGTATAAAAAATTGGAATATTTGCAAGGATCAATATTTGGTTAGAGGTGGGAGTGGATGCAGGTGAGTTGCATGGAATGATGTAAAATTCTTGCACAAATTATCTCTATTTCTATCTCTATCTTAACTTTTGTTGTAGTAATAGAAACCTAAGAATCCTAAATAAGTGATATTAGCTATTAGTAGGAACCGTAAGGGGAGGAGGGATTTTTAGGCTTGTTAGATTTTGTGTGTATGAATGATATCAGCACCTACAACCTACAAGCTTGTAAGTGCTGTTGTTAAATGTATTTAACAAAATAAAATATTCAATTAATTAACAATAATTACTTTCGAAGTAGTGGTAATACTTGAAAGTCTTAACAACTTAGAAAATGAAGAATCAAAATAAAGTGACTGGCATGGTTATATTGTGATATCAAAATAGGCAATTACCCAATTTATCATAAGAAAATCTAACATTTGGATGTAAGTTACCATCTTATCAAAAAAAAAGAGGGAAGTTATTCTGTTGAGATATTTTGTGAAAAAAATTGCACTATAAACATATTGACATGAGTCTTGTGTAAAACAAAACATTAGCTGCTTTTATCTTTTTCGCATGTGATGTATATCCATCCTTGTAAAATTCTATTTCTTAGTGTCAAGGCCGAGGAAACAGTAAATTGTGTTGTCTAAGTGATTATGAATGCCCAGAAAGCTTTAGTGATCTTAAATTAGGAGGAGTCTTATTTATAGAAAACATGTGGCATAATTAAGAGGGAAGGACCTTGAAAGTAAGAACAGTTAGCATACAAGATCAAGGAAACTATCCTCTACATTTCATTTATAGTCAAAGAAAGGAAAAACTCCTAAATTACTGTACATTAGAAGGAGAATGCTACAATGATAAGGTTTGAAGAGACCTTTTATGCGTTGACCAAAATGATCAAAGTAAGCCAACGCAATACATAGCATTTGAGAATATATGGAGAAGATTGTTCTAACAAGCCTAGGTTTGGTTCACAAATTTGTTTCAAGATAGAATAAACGGGTAATCGCGAGAACAATTAGAAAATTAGACATTAAGTAAATAAGACTATTTATAAAAATCATGCATCAAATGATATTTTCATGGTAAGTGTTATTTCTCGAAGATGGTATAGAACTTCTGTTAACTCCGGTGTCGTCATAGCACCACCCAAGTCTAATAGTCCGTTCGTGTTAATTTAGAGCCTCCGGAGAAGATACCAGTTTGCTCCATCGTTTACCTTCGACCAAATCAAAGTCAAAGTCATTACAGTAGTTGTCAATGACGCTCTTCTCTTCTTAATGGTCATGGTTGGCCTAGTCATTGATACGATTGTCTGCCAATTACTTGTCGAGTCAAGACTATGCACCAAAATAAATAAATAAATCCATCATCAGATATAATATTTTCGCTTGCATCAGGATCAGTGTTTTTCTCATATTAAGATTTGAATTGCAAGAAATGCAAGTTTTTGGTAAAGCCTTGGTCATGTTTTCAATTCTTTTCTCCTTAGTTCTTTATAAGAATGTGACCAACCGTGATGGATGACAACACTGCAGCGTAGCTTGTGTGGGCAAGTAAGCTATTAAGAAATATTTTTCCAGTGTTGTGTTGACTGAAGACTTTTGAAGTCAACTTGTAATTAGAAGTCGAAGTGAGAAATAAAGCCATAGTCCGTAATTCATATTTTTCTTCTTTAACTTGTGGAGGCTCCGTCCAGTCCAAAATCAGGAAGAGAGATTGCGCTCTTTCAATCTCGAATAATTTTTTGCTTAAATTGGAGCAACGTCACCCCTTTTCTAAATTTTTTTTTTTTTTTCTAAACGGGAGCAGAAGCCCCTTATATTTTGTTATTAATTCCGAGTTTGGTGTGCCCCTAAACGTTAACAGGATTTGGTTAGTTGCTCCCCGAACCTAAATTAAGTGAAAACCCCAACCTTAGCATATTAGGGTTAGATGTCGATTTAACCCTTTTCATACATATATAGTATGACCCCGTGGTGGCTTGGTGGCACCTAAAGGGATTTCCGCATGAGTGGTGGGGGTTCAAGTTTCTCCTTCTCCTAATAAAATTCCTTAAAATCTCCCCCTTACCCTACCTAATAAGAAAAAAAGCAAAACATACATATATGTCCCAAATGGAGAGTCACATAAATAAATATGATACCTAAGACTAACAGCAATTCTTAGGTTTACATCAAAAGTTCTAAATTTTCATCTAGGGAACAAATCAAAAGGTTCCTCACTGTCAAACATATCTTTAGAGTTGAGGCCACTTGAATCCCGCGAGAGGGAGATAAGCATCTTCAACGGTTTAATGTCCATGTAGGATCTTCCATGGCAAGTAACGCTGCCCTTAGAATCGAGATAAGTGTTTTCTTTTCAAATTTTTATCCCGTGAATGGATATCTAAATCTACCCTGCATTTCACAAACATCAAGAGGTGTCAAAATGCATTGCCGAACAAAATCTAGTCAAAACTATATACAAGCACTTGCCGTGATTACATCAACTGTCATATGGCTATCTCACAAAGTAGATAAACGGAATGATCTTATATGCTTGACTGTATAAAATTGGGCGAGCTATGAACTTGTAATATTAAAGTATGCACTTCATTGACCATCCATGACTTGTGGCAAGAAACCAACACACAAGTCAAACCTAGAAGCCATTATCCAAAATCATGGATAGAATGGTCAATGGATTGTTGAATGGGTGGATTCCATGGAGTCCAACTATCATAAATACTAAAATATATGTATAGGATAGTCTATAAACAGGAGAGCAAGACAGCATTTGATGTATGTCCACCTACTCTAAAAATGTTATAGAGATATAGCAAAGCATTTAAGCCTTTCAACAATGGCTTTTTGATGTCATTGTCTTTCCTTCACATATATTTGTAATAGAATGGTTTTTGTCATTGTTTCTCTCGTCTTCTTGTTCATGTTTAAACTACTTCTCAAGATGTTTTCCAATTATTACTTTACCATTTTCTCTCTTATATCCTTTGTTATAGACTTGTTATTCTTTGGTTTAACTTGTTCATCAAACCAAAGTACCAAAGGTTAGAAATTTTAATTTTCTTCTTGGTATCAGAGCAGCGATTAACTTTAAAGGTTAATCTTTGATTTGGGATTATCAAGTCTATACTAGTAACTTATCTCTGTTTTTCAGGCCTAGTTGGAGACTTGTGTGATGTTAACAAAAAAAAACAAAAAGGAAAAAAGAAGAAAGGAGTCGGCACTAAGACATTCCAAGGGTGCGGTAGTTGTCCTCCTTTACATGGAGCTAGAAGCGGATGGTGAGCTCAAAGATGAAGAGCTCACAGACCTTGGCGAAGAGGATAGGCGCCTCCGCAGAGATCATGCGCACATCCTCACCGACCAGAATCAAGAGATGCCAATGACAAGTTATCATCAATTTTGAGAATAGATGCCTGACAGTCCATCAAAGCTTGGACAGAGCATATTCTCAAGGACCTAGCAATAACGAGCAAAGAGAAATTACCACACTGCCTGACTCCCGTGAACATCCGGTTGATGATGACTCCTCAGTGGCACTCCTTAAGCTCGTCGAGGCGAGCCAAGATGTCACCCTTCGGATTTACTGAGTGTAGGGAAGTCCATGAAATCGACATTGAAGGGCGCTAATACCAAATGGCCAGACAAGAATCCTAAGCAGCTTGCACCGTATCACCCGGTAGCTGAGACGCTCACCTCCAGCAGAATGAAGCAATGCACTTAGATCTTAAGTAAATTGATGAAGCCCGAGTTCGAGTGGGTCTTCAATTTGCCAATCGACATGGTCAAATGAGGGCTCCACGATTACTAAGCCCCCGATGGATGTTGGCACCCTTAAGTCCAATCTGAACAAGAACGGCCCTAGTCTACAACCCCAAGGGCACCGATGTCAATTTAATGATGAGCCAGCTACTGTCCATGTTTGATAAAAAGCTTAACCCAATATACCACAAGTTTGGGAAGGAACATCACAGAGTTTCCACCACAATTAAAGAGCTAACGCCAAGGTTCCTAATCAACCGCACAGAGACCCACATTTGGTCCTTTACCAGTGGCAGTTGTTGGAAGTAGTACTGGTGCCAGCCCTGGCGCAACCAATGCTAATTCCAGATCCAGTACCAGTTGCAAAGGTGAGGCTAGCTGCCAAAGCCTAAGGCTAAGGATCCGAGCAAAAGGGAGATGCCCTTCGAGGATAAGGCAAAGTTCATTTAAAAAAAGAAAAAAGAAAAAAAAAAGAAAAGAGACGGTATGAAAAAAAAAAAAAAAATAAAGGAAAAGAAGAAGAAGTAGACAACTATAGTTTAGTAAATCTCCACACAACTCAACATTACCATGTCAATGTTTTAAGGGGAGAAAAAACAAAGTCTTCACAACTCTGTTCACATAAAAACATCAACAGAAAAGTTGATTAAACACTCTATCAAGGTCATATCACAACAAGAAGATCACAAGATCACTCATAGTTCAAAGAAACTACCATGAAGGTAAAAGAAAAAATCAAGAGGGTGAGGAACTAGCTTTGGCCCCTTTCTCTCAAGCAATCAAGAATTCAAGGAGAATCTTTCCAACTCAGCATTTTGGAAGATACCCACTAGATAATACAAACTCAACATTACCATGTCAAGTTTAAGGGAGAGTGTTGAAGTATGCCCTTCACCGACCATCCATGACTTGTCGCAAGAAATCAACACACAAGTCAAACCTAGAAGTCACCATCCAAGATCATGGATAGAATGGTTCGTGGATTGTAGAATGGGTGGATTCCTTGAATCCTATCTACACCATCCAAGTATCATAAATACTAAAATATATGTATAGAATAGTTTATAAATCGGAGAGTGAGATAACATTTACTGTATGTTCGACTACTCCTCTAAAAAAGTTGTAGAGATATAGCAGGGCATTTAAGCCCTGCAACAATGGCTTCTAAACTGTTTTTTAATGTCATTATCTTTCCTTCACATATGTTTGCAACGGAATGGTTTCTGTCATTATTTCTCTCAAGATGTTTTCTAATTATTACTCTAACATTATCTCTCTTATATTCTTGGTCATAGAGTTGTTATTCTTTGATTCAACTTGTTCATCAACCAAAGTACCAAAGATAAACTCTAATTTTCTTTTATAAAAACTAATGCTCATCTACTGGTGACCTGCTAAAAGCCAAATCAAATGAAGGGAGTGGTTCCCTAGCTAAAATATGCTGAGAAAACAATCCGTGTCAAATAGGAAGAGAATAAAAATAAGTTTATAAGTGTGAGAAATAAACTTACTTAGGAGCTAACTTAAAAAAAAAAGAAAAAAGAAAAAGAAAAGAGGCTCATACTATTATCAAAATATTCATTGATGGGTCTTAGACACCTTTGTAAGTCTCAAAAGAAACTCCATAATCCGGGTCTATTGTGTTCTTTCTTCTAGTTATTTGTTTACTTGGCATGGTGTATTGTCTGCAATAGAAAAGAACTGGGGTTCCTATAGATCTAGTTCCCCCCACCAAGTAGGTTAATGTAGTAATCTGCAACTAAGCAACTTGTCGTCAAATTGTGAATTTTTTCATGCACATCATACTGTGAGTGCCAGTGAGTTTGTTGTATCTCAATCTAGACATATCCCAATCTTTTTTTTGGCTTCCCCCATGCATGAGCTTTTCAACCATTTGACCACAGTTGATTATCATTGGCTCTATTAAGCCTAATTCTAATGTAATTTGTCTTAATTAGTGGAGGCAATAACATCCTTTTACCACCCCCCCCCCAACCATAATGTACTTAGAATTAAAATATGTGATAAAAGTAACATTGTAACCTTTTTTTTTAAAGCTTATTTTAAAGGTTTTGTGAATCCTATAAAGATTAGCTTTAAGGCCTTGGTACTTTAGAAGCTTGGGTGGCTCAATGTGGCTTGACAACTTTGTTCACAAGGGAATGGTGTTAAAGAATTTTATAACCCCTATATTGTAGAAAACTTTGTCCTCAAAGTTATTATAAAATCTAGTAGGTAACTTAGAATCAAGTAACTTATAGTTCAATAAAGAAAACAGTCAAATAAAAAAAAAAGAAAGATCATACTTGTAATTCTCTTAATGATTTGTTAATAGAAAAGGAGAATGGGCCAATAAATCTACTAATGATAATGGAGATAGGATGGATTATCCAAACTACTCTAAATCTTGTATGTTGTTTTCCATTGTTGCTTAATCTATATGCCTATTAACTTGCAATGCAATGCTTCTACCCAACAAATACACTAGCCTTGGGAAACATCCATTTATAAACCCCAACTTATTTTTTGCCTTAAGATTTCAAACTTTCCTATTCCAATGGTCATAGTTCAAAATGTTTTAAGAGTTTCACAGTTACAAGTGAGGTTCAAAGCACAGCATTGGGTGACAAGTACAATGGGTTACAAAGGGGATTCAACCTTGAGTAAGAAGAAGTCATTTGCTTAAAATCTTGGCAAGAAGATGAAGTGAAACGGTCGGTATTGCAGCTGCAACCAGAAAGCAACCTAGTGAGAAAACTACTATATATTATGCTGGAACCGAGCCGTTTCCTAACTGGCCTTGCAGTTTTCCAAAAAAATCACCTTCTCAAGGACTACTTGGAAGACATGAAATTTGAGAAGCCCTTTTCAAAAGGTTGTCCTAGACTCCTTTATTGGGTCAGTGAAACAAACTTGTAGGTGGCACTTTAGAAAGCCAACAAATATCCACCTCCTTAACAAATGAGCTTACTTAAAGAAATTTGTAAGGTTGATCCTAGGACAGGGAAAAAATCTCTTCTACACAGTCCTGCTCTTATACATTTTAATATACAAGATTAGCTAGCTAAGTACAACTAGTGTTCTAAGTTGAATCATTACACGAAAAGATAGAAGATGCTCGTAGGCAAAGTAGTTATTTACACTTACAATACAATACAATTGTTTCTCTACATATATACACTTCGAATACTTGTAAAATGAAACAATAAAACACAATGGGAATAGAAATGATGGGCCCATAGTTCAAGCCCACTTCATGCCCTTTGCTTTTAGCCTAGTAAACCCAATAACTTTTCACACCAATTCTTTAACCAATGCGACGTTGGCTCGTGGTTTGGAATTTCAACACTTCAAATTTAATTTTTTAGTTTTGCTCAAAGCGGCTTCTGTGATCTATTCATGGGATTCTTGTCCCAATTCATGGGATTCTTGTCCCAATATAGCAGATATGCCACCATTTGAGCTTCCTTTGGAGAAACGTTTGTGACATTCCTCTGGGGAATTATATGGCTTTATATTTTTCAACTTCATTTCAATTAATATTTCATAGAGAACCATTTCAGTATACTACATACTCTCCATTAGTAATAAGCTGCTCAACATGAGAAAAACTTGGTTGTAGTGATTGAACTGTTAAGAGAGATGTCAAGCTTGCAATGTAGCTTTGAATAAGTATGAGCACCACGAAAACCCATATGATTACAACAAACCTTGCATAGTTACTTAATAATGCCTCTACAAATTTCATTCAAAATATTTTCAGGAAATAATGTAATCGTACTAATATATACACCTTACCTAAGTATCAACAGCTAATTAAGAGACTTAACAAGCAAATTGTCGACATTGGTCTATACAAAAATTAATAGAACCAGCATACTTCAGCATGTTTCACATGTTAGATCTCACTTTTAAGAAAAGTAATCAGTTTGCTAAAAGAAAAAAGAAGAAGGAGAAGAAATAATTTATCATAAAACAAACCTTCAAAAACAAAAAACCTAACCATTTGCAGCCATCGAAATCAACCCCAAAATGAACCAAGTTTAAATCTAACAAGTTCAAGTGTACATTGAAGCTATAACCAATAGGTAGGTCATTGGAAAGCTCAATTTGCAGGCCAACATGATCGTAAAATAGTTGTTGAAGCATTTGATAGACAAGACCGTTAGTTAGAGTAAGCTCCAAAATGGTTTATGTTTTCAGAAAGAATGTATGTTCATCGTTTCTTAGCTATTCTGTGTTGATCACATTATTTTCTAGAAGGTATTTTATTCCTTAAATATCTTCAAAAATGTTGAAATTTCCAAGAATTCAGGAACTAATGAACTGAAGCCAGGATGCTCGCCAGCTTGGTAGCTTTTAATTGGACTTATAGTATGAATGCAAGTTTCAAAATAGTTATAGAATTAAAATATCGTCTATTTAACTAATACGGCCTTGAAATTAGACGCACAATGGACTAAATGAAGCGAACAATGTTGGATTTTGAATTTTTCCATGATCTAGAAAGGTACAAACTTGTAAAATGAATTTGCACATAACTTGGAAGGAAAATAAATCATGTAATTCATTTTGACTAGTACTATATATTACATGGTCTTGGAGGTTAATTTGTCAAATTATGATTTGAAGTTACTAAATAGTTGATAGTATTATTCAAAAGTAAAATCACATGAGGATCCCTATCCAATTTGACAAATAGTATTAAGAGAGGAGATAACATAAAGCTATTATAAAACTCGGAGTTCATAGTCACCTTTTGACGTTTAGTAAATATAATATCCCAAGGTGCTTTCATCCAAGTGACAGATAGTTTTTTTTTTTTTTTTTGATGAATATGTGAGTTGATTCATCGAAGAATAAAGAAATACATAAGCTTAGGGGCATACCCCAGCATTACAAATCATCTAGGAGAATATAGAATTTGAAATTCTCCAACTATGACTCAACAAAACATTAGCTTAAGAGAGTTTAATATTTCTAAATAAAGAAGCTCTTCCACGGACTACTCTCCTGATTTTAGCTAATAACATTGGAATATCAATAGACTTATTCTGAAAACGTCTACGATTTCGTTCTAACCATATACAATAAAGGCAAGCTAAGAAAGAAAGTTGGAGAAGCTTTGCGGCTAAATCTTTTCCCTTAGTTGCTTTAATCATCCATTGCAATTCAGATTCCCAATCGTAGATGACCTTACGAATGCCTTGTTGAGCTAGAATAGTTCTCCAAACCTGTTTAGTCCAAATACACTGAAAGAATAAGTGTGATCTATCTTCATATTGAGAGCCACAGAAATTACAATACAAATCAATTGAGGGGAGCCAACGAGAAACCACTACTGCTGTAGGTAGTTTGTCTCTACATATGAGCCAACCAATAAAGTTATGTTTGCTGATTCCTCCTGACCATATCAAGTTGTACCATTCAACCTCAGTGCTCACTTGACGTAATTCCTTGTACGTTTCCTTACAGCAATAAGAAGGTTTGGATATCGTAGGGGTTAAAGTTTGTCGTAACTTTAGAAGACCTCTCCAACTCCATGTCATATTTCCTTTGATGTCAAGCTCCATAATTGATTTTCCCCTGCATTTAGTACTATGAATCCACTTACTCCATAAGGATGAATTAGGGCAATTTATGAGATTCCAGAGAGAACGCCCCAACAAGACTTTATTCCATACTTTAAGGTTTAGTAGTCCAAGACCTCCTTCTTTTTTTGGTGAACAAACAACTTGCCATGCAACCTTATGAGTTTTATGATCTTCTGAGTGGCCTGCCCAGAGGAAATGCCTTATCTTCTTTTCAATCTCATAAATGGTCTGTTTTGGGAGAAGGAACATTTGCATCCAAAAGGTACAGATAGAAGTGAGAACTGATTTTGCCAATTGTAATCTTCCTACATAACTTAAATGCTTCATTCCCCATCCATCAATTCTTGCCATGATTTTCTCTGTCAAAACTTTGCAATCCGTGTAGGTGAGTCTTCTTGTAATAAGAGGAACACCAAGGTATCTAATAGGGAGTCTTCCTTCAGAGAAGGGGGTATGATCTAGTATCAAAAGTTTTTCTTGTTTAGTGATCCCTGAGAAAAATATCTGACTTTTGCTAGGATTATACTGCAAACCTGTTAGTGTTGCAAATTCCTCCAAAGCTTCTGTGAGACATAATATTGAATTAACATCCCCATGTGCAAATAAAAATAAATCATCTGCAAAACAAAGGTGGGTGATTTTCTCTTCCTTGCACCTCCAATGATATTTGAAAGTGGAGGTGGAAACTTTCTCAATAATTATCCTATTAAGGATCTCCATGACAAGCACAAACAAATACGGGGATAAAGGATCTCCCTGCCTTAACCCATTAGTGCCCTCAAAATAACCTACATGCTCACCATTGAAATTCACAGAGAATCTAGTAGTAGTGATGCATTGGCTAATCAAATCAAGTAAAGTTTGAGGAGTATGAATAGCTTGGAGAACCCCCAGTATAGCATCCCATTTAACCATGTCATAAGCTTTCATAAGATCAATCTTAATGGCAACACACTTTCCTTTATCTCCTTTATGATAGTTATGAAGCAATTCTTGACAAAGCATAATATTTTCAGAGATTTGACGACCCCTGATAAAATCAGTTTGGTTTTGGCTAATCACTTCAGGGAGAATAAGACTTATTCTCTCAGCAAGTAGTTTTGAGATCACTTTATATAACACATTGCAGCAGGCAATGGGCCGAAAGTCCTTCATGCAACTTGGGTTAGGGGTTTTAGGTACTAGGCATAGCAAAGTAGCATTAATAGCTTTCAGTAATTTCTTGGATGAGAAAAAATCTAGTACCGCATCTTCTATGTCATGACCGATAATTGACCAAGCTTTCTTGTAAAATAGACTATTGTATCCATCAGGACCAGGAGCTTTGAAATCATGAAAACCCCAAAGAACTCTCTTCACATCAGAGCGTTCAAAAGCAGGTAAATTCAACAGTTCATTCACATTCTCATGGAATAAGGAAGAGTACCTTCCAGTGAAAAGGTTATTAGCACGAGAACTTCCAAGTACATTTTGATAATATGGAATGATAGCTTTCCGCAAGGCATCATCATCATAAATAGTAGTTCCATCTTCTAGTACTAGGTGAGATATTTTATTTTGAGCTCTTCTACGCATCAAAGATGAGAAGAACATTCTACTATTATTATCCCCATCTTTTAGCCAAAGATTCCTCGATTTTTGTTTTAAAAGGATTTCTTCATGTTTACTCAATGCAATCAATTGTTCCATTTTCAGTCTTTCCTCAGAACGCATATCTATATCAAAGGGGTCAAGTTGTAAATTGAGTTGAACTTGCTGTAATAGTTCTCTCGCCACCTTTACTTTCTGATGCAAATCACCAAATTGAGCAGAATTTAGCTTCCTAAGGGGTAACTTTAATGCCTTTAGCTTCTTCACAACTTTGAACATTTTAGTACCACTGATCTCTTGCTTCCAAATATGATTAACAGTTTCCATAAAATCGGAACTAGCTGTCCAAAAATTAAAGAATCTGAAAGGAGCTTTTTTCCTTTTATGAGTGTTATCTAGCTTGACCAAGGAAGGAGAATGATCCGATAACAAGGGAGGTAAAAACTCAATCAAAAGTTTATCAAATTTGAGAATCCCTTCTGTGTTTAGTAAAGCTCTATCAATTTTGCTTGCTCTAAGATTCTGAGATGAGCTTTTGTTTGACCAAGTGAAAACAGGACCCATAAAGGAGGGTTCCATCAATCCTAGTTTCCCAATCATATCATTTAAATCATCCATGCCCTTAGTCCATTTAACGTTTGGCCCAATACGTTCATCTACATGTCGAATTTCATTGAAATCACCCACCAATAGCCAAGGGATGTTTCCAATATTTGGAGAAGAGAAAGACTCAATATTTGCCCATAACTCCCTACGTTCAGATTCCAAGTTGCTTGCATAAATAGCAGATAAGAAGAAAGATGGGAATCCTATCTTATCGATGCGACAATGTATGACTTGAGATGAAGTACCTTGGATTGAAAGTTGTAAGTCGGACATTTTCCATAAAATCCATATTCTTCCCACACTAGAATGCAAATAATTGTGAGAGTAATTCCAATCAGCAAACATATTCTTCAAAACAAAACTAGCATTTTCTTCTTTAACTCTATGTTCTATCAAAATAATAACATGTGGATCTTGAGATAATACAAATTTAACAACTTCTCTTTGTTTGGGGCTTTTATTGAGGCCCCTCACATTCCAAGAAAAGATATTCATTGATCTGGAGGTTTATCCCCTTTCTCCACTGCATCAAGATTATCAAGAAGATCTGAAAGCTCATTATAAGTGGTCTGATTTTCATTAGCATTAGCAAGCTGAGAAAACCTATTTTCTGAGATAATTTCACAATCTTTATCCTTCTTCTTCCCAGGAGATTTCTTCTTATTAGATACAACAGTAAAACCAGAATTATTTCCTTGAGGAGGAGTAATATTAGGCTTAATAGTAGTTGCAATACCATTATCCTTAATTACTAGTGAATTCTGATTCTCTACTGTAGTAGCTGGATCTTGAACAACTACTTTTTGGTTTCCCTGCGGGCCTTCACTCTTTTTGGGGATCCATATATTTTTTTTAATAGTGCAATCTTTATGACCAAAGCAGTTACATTTCTTACACTTAGGAGGGATCCAACCATATTCCACCGTAATCTCAAATACCTCATTATTACCCATATCAACATCAAAGCTTTGGGGAAATTCACTATCAATATCCATTAAAATACAAACTTTGGCATATGATAGCCGGAGCTTTTGTTCAGTAGCTTTGTCCATATATAGAGGTTTACCCAGTACACTACTAACATGGCTCATACCAATCTTGTTCCATAGAGCATGAGGAACGTTAAACAACTTAACCCAAATAGGAACAGCAGAGATTTTGGCCTTTTCTAGTCTGATACAAGGATGCCATTTTTGAAGGAACAAAGGTTTACCCGCTATGTCCCATACTCCAATTTCCATTACTTCTTCTAATTTTTGAGTATTTGAGAACCGAAAGAAGAAGAAGCCATCCTCAGTGGCAGTGATATCAAGTAAATTATCTTTACCCCACATTTTTTCAACAATTCCTTTCACTGCATAATACGAGGTATTCGCATTTAAAAAATAACCCACAAGGCAATTGGCAAAATGACTTTTGCCCTCCTCAATTGCTTCTGGGGGGGGTTTCACAATAATTCTCTTTCCCTTCTCAGTAAGGGGAAGGTAATCTAATTTGGCCATCTGATTTATTGTTCCCATGGCTACTTGTTTACAATTCATTTCAACATTACTCGTCGAAATAGACACATTGGGAGTCACTTCATGCTTTTGGCTCTGCCTTATGTTGTCTAATTTATCAATTGAACCAACTTGGGAAGCAATTTCATCGAATACTACCTCAAATGAATTATTTAAACAAGGGGTGGCAGAAGTACCTGATTTCAAGACATCTAATGGTTCCAAAATTGATTCTTCATTGCATGACTTTGAAATAGCCATTCCAATTTCCACCTTAGTTTTCGGAGCTGCAGAACGCACTTTGCCACTTCTAGTACCCACCATGGAAGTCAATCCAAGGGAGGTGAGAGCCCGTCTTCGAGTGACAAATTTTGGACAAAATCTTCTAGCAACATGTACCATACGCTAAGACCTCGAGGGAGTCTAATTGATGATTAAAGGTAGTAGCAAGGGAACCTTCATTCACCATCTCCCACATGTAGGCCACTAGCAAGTGACAGATAGTTATGTACGTTTGATAATCATTTGTTTAACCCACAAGAATAAAAGTTCTGTACTTTCTAGTGCTACAAGTGCCTGAAATTGGCATCTATTCATAGACTTTATGTCAAGTGTTTGAATCGCTTGTTTATTACCATCATGTTAGATAAAGTAGAATATGATAAAGGAAACTTACGATGTGTGAAAACCATTGTTGAGAATGCATACCTTATGCTTATTCCAATCTGGTACTAGGGAAGCCCACGAAAGTCCTTATTTATTAGATGTTTCAAAAGCCATACCACAAAGCCTATGAAGACAAAGAAACACCCATTTGTCATCCAAAGGTCCCATGTTAAAGGCTTCAAGAACACCCATGTAGTTTTCTTGCTGTCAACCAATGGCACCACCATCCACACTCTAGATTATGTGTAGGGCAATGTGAAATCCACAAAGTTGCACCTATTCGTTATGGTCATTACATGTCTACGAGGTCATAAAAAGAAGCATAAGATTTTTGTATCCATTAAGACCAGAGGCTTTGTAATCGTTGATTGTGTTAAGGGATTTCCATATATCTTTCCCTTGAACCTCTTCTATAAGGCTTCTTTTTATTTCTTCTAGAATTTCATTTGGGAATAACTCTCTTAATTTCTCTTCTAATGGTTGAAGTTGATTTGCTCTCCCTAGCAAATTTTGATAGCAGCTTAAAATCTTGTTCATGATCTCCTCATGATCTTCAGTAAGTTGCCTATCATCTAGTTATATCCTAACGATGTGGTTTTTTGCTTTTCTTTACATCATGCTCTTCAAAAAAACTTTATAGTTACAATCTCCCTCTTTTAGCCAATTATTGCTTGATTTTTGTTTGAAAAGAATTTCTTCATATTTGCTATGTATTATTAACTTTTCCAACCATTCCTTTTCTTCATTACACAGTTGGGTATTTGAAGGGTCATTAAAAAGTTGTTGTTATGCTATTTGCAACTGATTCCTTGTTATCTTTGTTTTCCTTGGTAATTCTCCAAATTCCTTTTTATTGAGTTTCCTTAATTCTTTTTTCATTTCCTTCAACTTTGTCATTATTCTATACATTGCTATGCCTTTAACCCATAGTTGCCAAATATTCTTCACAATTGTCACAAAATGAAGGTATAATTGCCAAAAGTTAAAAAATCTAAAAGCACTTATTTGTCTTGGTCTATTAGTGTCAACATTAATACTGCAAAGGCTATGATCTGACAAGCTAGGAGTACTAAATTCAATAGAGAAATCCACTTGTCTTTGCAGCCATTCAGTGTTTACCAAACATCTATCCAATTTACTACCTTTGAACCTTACTCCCTTACCTCTATTCATCCTTGATAAAAGGGGTCCTAAAAAATTTGGTTCTGTAAGGTTTGCATCATTTATGAGCTTGTTGAAATCTTATATTCCTTCTACCCATGTGCTAGCCATACTAACCTTTTCATCTAGATTTATCACTATATTGAAATCTCCTACAAGTAACCATGGAGCATCCTTCCCATAATTGTTATAACATTGTGTGAGGTTACTCCTTAGATCCTTTTCTTTATTTGTTACATTTGCTGCATAGATTGCAAAGAAGTACCATACTTTTTGCCTCTCTTCCACTCTATAGTTTACTACATGTTTAGAGCTATTGATCATTGTGATGTTGATATATGGCTTCTTCCAGAAAATCCAAATCCTGCCATTTTCATTATCTCTATAATTATGGATAAATCCTTATTAAGGGAAAAAAGAATCTATTACCCATTTTGTCTTATCTTCTTTTATTTTTGTGTTCTAACAAGATGATAATATCAACTTTAGCATTCTTGATAACATTCCATACCTTTTTATGTTTAGGGCTTCTATTCATGCCCCTTACATTCTATGAGAATATGATCATTTGTCTAAAGATTTAACATTTTCTCCCTCAAAACTTTCATTGTCATTGCATCCTACTCCATTTGGTTCTAGAAAATTGTCATAGTATAATAAGTAAGCTGTAGATCTTCTTTGATGCCTTCTAATTGACATTCTCGTGGTTGTTAAGTGTATGTATATTTTTCATTATTTTCTTAATGAACAAAATAAAGAAATTGTTGTTTGATGTGGCTTGAGTGCTCAAGTTAGTATATTAATGACATTACAAAGTTAGTGTAAAGTCATTTGCAAAATGTGTGACTCACATCCAGTAATTTCTAGAGGTGAACTTTTTTTTGTTTATGAAGAGAGAACATTAGTTTGTAGTAGTGCTAAACTCCATGTAAGAAAACTTAATATCTAAAAAACAACAAAAAAGTTCAATGTTTCACTCGCTTAGCTAGAGGACAATGCAACATTGGAAGACAACATTTGGGTGTGTGTAATGATAACTTTATATTTCATAGAATTATTATTATTATTTTAGTTAATATTTGATATAGTTTTTATTAAATTATATTTGTATTTAATTATATTTATGCATATTTTGTTACTTTATGCAACAATAAAAAAGAAGAGAAATGAAGAGAAGAGAAAGAAAATAAGCAAGAAAAAGTAAAGGCCAGTGACGTGGAAATCACGTGAGAAGGAAAAGAAAAGAAAAAGTAAAAAAAAGGCTATTATGGTGCATTGTCGGAAGGTGGATTATCGGGCTGGGAGTGAGCAAAGAGAGAACAGAGGAAAGATTCTGGCGACTAGGACCTCGCCGGATGTTAAGAGTCTAGATCAATCTAAATACACAGAAAACAAGAATAGGGGAAAATCAGGTAGAATCTCCCTTGTAATTGAATCAATTTCCTGAATACAGCAATCCTTCCACAACAAAAGGAATAACACAATATGGGCAGTGTCTAGTAGAAAATTACACTACGCTACTGCTACGTTACAACTACCATCTAGCCACTACGAACTAACTATGACAGCTACCATTACAATTATCATTACACTAAGATGTAGCTAAGAAAAGATACAAGACAAGGGTTCTTCGATGCTGATCTCTTTTGTGCTCGTGCCCTTTTCACTTCCGTTCGCTGTGAATTTCCTTCTCTGCCCCTGCATAATTGCCGCTTCTACCCTTACTAAGCCACGTGTCTTCCGCTATTAGGAGGGATCCTAACAATCCCTACCCTTTCAAAGGGCCCTTGTCCTTAAGGGTTAAGGTCGAAGGATGGAAATTGATGTCAGATATACTCGATGTCCTCCCAAGTGGGTTCATACTTGGGGTGTTCAGACCACTAGATAAGCAGCTCAACTTCGAGGACGTCTCCACAGTGGACCATGCGACATCTGAGGACCTTCTGGGGAGTCACTAACAGCTAGCCTTCTCCATCAATGAGGGGGACACAAGGATACAACTTGCATTTGCGACCAATGGCTTGTTTAAGCTGGGAGACATGGAACACCGGGTGTATGCTGGCCTCCGGAGGTAGGGCAAGGCGATACGCAACCTCCCCAATGCGTTCCAAGATCATGTAGGGCCCATAATAATGTAGGGACAGCTTGTGGTCTTAGCGCTGAGTGAGGGATAGCTGGCGGTATGGCTAGATATTTAAGTAGACAGAATTCCCCACTTCAAAGGTTCACTCCAAGCGGTGTTTGTTGGCTTGGGAGACCATGCGAGCTTGGCTCTTCAACAAATTAGACCAGACCAAGGCTAGCCGGTCAGCTTGTTCTTGCATGAATGCATCCACCTCCGGCTCACCTGTGAGCTCACAATTATGGTATGGGGGTTGCTTAGGGCGATATTCATAAAGAGCCTCAAATGGTGTCATGCCTAAGGTGGTATGGTAATTGGTGTTGTACCACCATTCTGCTAAGGCTAGCCATAAGTGCTATTTCTTAAGCTTTTCCCCGTTAGAGCAGTGTAAGTACTGCTCGAGGCATTGATTGACCTACTCGGTTTGACCATCAATTTGGGGGTGATAAGCTGTACTGTGCAATAGTTTGTCCCTCAAGTGGAAGTTGGGAAAGGCATCGGCCACCTTGTTTTCAGTTCCTCTCTTGTGTTGTATCTTATAATCGAATCCCAACAATTTAGTGAGCCACTTATGTTGTGCAAGCGTCGAGACTTGCTACTCCAACAGATGCTTGAGACTACTATGGTCCATGTGGACAATTAAGTGGTTCCCCAATAAGTAGGACCTCCATTTCTAAATCACCATTATAATGGCTAACAGCTCCTTCTCGTAGGTGGAGAGGCCCAAGTGTTTCAGGGCGAGGGCCTTGCTCAGGTAAGCGATTAGGTGCCCCTCGTACATCAGTACAGCTCCAATGCCGCCATAACATGCATTCGCCTCAAGGATAAATGGTTTTGTGAAATCAGGGGCAGCCAATACCGGGGTCGAACTCATGGCATGCTTAAGGTTGTCAAAGGCTTGCAAGGGTTCCTTAAACCAATGGAAGTTGTCCTTACGCAACATGTGGGTCAGTGGTCGACTTAACTATCCATAATCCTTCGCAAAATGCCAGTAGTAGCCAGTGAGGCCCAAGAATCCTCATAACTCCTTAATGCAAGTAGGGCGAGGCCAGGCAACCATATCTTATACCTTTCTGGGATCCACCTCAATGCCATTCCCAGAGATGATGTGGCCCAAATAGTTAATCCCCCTCTTAGCAAAGGCACACTTACTCTTCTTGGCATACAACTAATGGTCTCGCAAGAGCTGAAGAACTACTTGCAAGTGTGTGACATGGTTCTCCCATGTGGGGCTGTAGACTAGGATGTCATCAAAGAATATCAACACAAACTTCCACAGGTGGGGCCGGAAGATGTGATTCATGAGGCCTTGAAATGTAACCAAGGCATTGGTCAATCCGAAAGGCATTACCAAGAACTTGTAGTGGCCTTGGTGGGTACGGAATGCCGTCTTCAAGATGTCTGGCAGAAACACTCTCACCTGATGATAACCCGACCTTAAGTCTAGCTAAGAAAACCAAGTGGCCCCGTGAAGCTCGTCCAACAGTTCATCAATCACCGGAATGGGAAACTTGTCTTTAATTGTGATCTTGTTGAGGGCATGATAATCCATACAAAAATGCCAGCGGCCATCATTTTTTTTACCAACAATACGGGGGAAGTAAAAAGGCTAGAGCTATTTCTGATTACCCTGGTGGTCAACATGTCATCCACCATTTTCTCTCCGCCTTTTGCACAGAAGGGTAGCGATAAGGCTTGACATTAACCGGTTCACTACCCAGTTTTAAAGGAATGTGATTGTCAAACTCCTTGCTCGGGGTAGCTAAGTTGGAATGGCAAATACATCCTCAGAGGCTAATAGTAAATGTGCCAACTCGGTTGGTATGTCCTCCTTAGGCAGACTCTCCATGATCCGTAGCTATCCCACCAAACTATAAGAGTGTTCTGTCACCCACCGGTAGAAACTGGGCCCACTAATCGCCGCTAACGCTATTCCTTGGCGCCTGAAGCCCAAAAGCACTATTGATTGACCTGAAAACTAAATAGAGAGAGTGTTCTTCACCACATCGAAGCTAATGGGATTAACCTGCTCAACCCATTGCATGTCGAGAACGGCATCACAGCCGCCTAAGGGAAGGAGGCGAACATCCATGACAAACTGATGACCTTGAATCTGCCAATGGAAGCAACTGCACTTCAGATGCCCATGTAACTGATGGTCTCATTCTATTTGAACCTAAAAGGGAGAAACTTCTTCTACAGGATAGCCCAACCTGCGGGTGAGATCGACATCCATAAAATTATGTGTGGTGCCAGTATCAAACAACATGTTAAGTTGAGATTTGCCAGAGAAGGCCTCTAACCTGAAAATGCCAGAGGATGATCCCCTTGCCATGGCATGGATGGAAAGAACATTAGGAGGTTCCAATGCTTCATACGGCTCCTGGAGTTGAGGGGGAGGCCCCAATTGCTCATCCTCCAAATCAATGGTTTCCTCATCTCCGAGTAAAAGAAAAAGCTATTTCTTCTTGCATATATGATTACGAGTCCATTTCTCATCACAATTGTAGCATAGTCCTTGTTCTCTATGTGCTTGCATTTGAGCTTCAGTGATACGCTTAGTAGGTAAGCGCATACTTTCACCATGGAAAGGTGGGTGTGCCCCCGTTGGTCGGTGCAGAAGGAGCACTATTGCTGCAGTAAGTGAAGCCGAGAGGCCTCAAAGTGGGAAGGGGCGGTGGCTTTGGCCGTTGCCAGCATTAAACGCTATTGTAGAAGGGCCTTCTTAAAAGCCTTGTCAAGTGTTTGGGGAAAAGTTAGCATGATAAGCCCCTTAATATCCTCCCATAGACCCACTAAGAAAAAGGTAAGAAACACCTCATCTGTCCAACCGGGGTGTTGAGCTAAAATTTTGTAACGAAGACGGTCAAAGTCACTCACATAGGCTTCAACCATGCCTGTTTGGCGGAAAAGGTGAAACTCTCCCACTGCACAGCCAGTTTATTCTTTGTCATACTTATTGCAAACATCCCTAACAAAGGACTCCTAACTTATCTGGCCCTTCAGTTTCAAATAATCACTAACTCATTCCCCAGTAGCCTCCCTAAAGTGTATGGCGGCATACTCGACTTTCTAAAATTCATCCATATGTTCAAACATGAAGTAGAACTCACAGCTAGATATGCATGCCCTAGGATGAAAGCCTTTAAATTTGGGAAACTTAAGGTGCTATGGCCGAGAGGTAGAGTTACTTGAAGAAGAGCACTCAGGGGGACAACCGTCGGTGGGAAGGGGGTTGGTGGAACCTTCGAGGCCCTGCAAGGGCGCTGGGGGATCCCCAGAGGGACTTTAATGGGGGGCTCTAAGAGGGTGGCCAGCGGAGGGAGGGTTAATAATGGCCAGCGGAGGGCCGGGGGGGGGGGGGGGGGGGAGGGGGGGGGGGGGGGGGGGGTACTAGGACAACTAGAGGGGGGGTGGGACAAAAGGTTGACCCCATCCGTGTGGATTGGTGTCTGCGGCTGGGCCCCAGGTCGGTGGAGCGCCTGGGCTAGTCTGGGTAGGGCCCCACGTAGAGGGGGGCCATAAGACCCGTGTCCCTATGGTTGTGGACCGGACGGCCACTGCTACGGGTGATGGGGTGGCTTGTGGCCTCAATTGGCTGGGGCGCCAGGGGCGTCATAGGCCCAGAGGTGTTGAGGGCCAGGAGGCGGCATGTGGTTCCAGGTGGCTTGGGCGCTTAAGGCGTCCTTGGCCCATGGTTGCTGAAGCGGCAACTCGTGACTCTAGCTGGCCTATGCACTAAGGGTTTCCAAGGCCCATGGTTGTTGAGGCCCATAAGGGCGATGGCTCTAATGGGCAGAAGGCCCGTTTTGTCCTTGTTCAATGAATTTTAGATGCAAGTGAACATGTCGAACAAGTAATATAATGATAAAAAAGATATCGCCCCAAAAAGATTGGTGATTACTAAACCAATTAATTACTAACGGTGAACAACTCCTAGAATTTATCTAGCAAATCAAATTGATAGATGATAGATTAATTGACTAAATCTAAGAAAATTAAATACATGAAATATGTTAGAGAATATGATTTCACCATAATTACTAGGTATTAATATTGATTATTTATGCTTGCAAGAGGGATAATATCTATGTGATGGCGGAACTTCCTAATTTATTTACTATCCTATGCCTAGGTATAGCAAACCTACTTAGTTCATTAATTCACTATATCTCGATATGTGAATTAAATCAAACCAAATGCATTAGGATCTATGAACATTCCCAGTTTACACCGAAAGCCACACAAACAATATGCTATATGTCTATCATATTTAATTATGGTTACACATTACAAGAAGTAATTGCATATTTTCTCTTGTCGGTCTCAAACATGCAAAATCATATCATTTAAATGGTAGCTAATCACTTAAAAGCATTAAACACAGTAATATGTAACTTCACATAAATAAAATATCTTGCAAAACATACTAATCATAACATTCATACCATCATAATTAGGTTACATCATAACTCTAACAAAAGTAAACTAAAACATAAAGAAATAATAAGGAGAAACAATAATAAGAATTAAAGAAGGCATCTTGAATCCAAGAACAAGAAGTCTGTCACCCTTTTGTCTTCTCTTCAAGAAAACCTTGAATTCCTGGCCTCTCTCTTGAGTTGTGCTCAATTTCCTCCTCCACAATTCATGTTCCTCTCTTTTTATCTCCTCTTGGGCCGTGTGCCCTTATCCTACCTAATTCATAATTCACTTTTTGGTCTTTTCTTTTATTTCCTTCCTTGTCCCTTTTTTGTCCTTTTCCTTTCTTCTTTTGGCTTTTTACACGTTGCCTTCTTGTAGCTTTTCTTCCTTTCCTTTTTTGTCCACGTGCCATATTGTAGCTTTCTTTCCCTTTGTTTCTTATGCTCTTTTGGGGTTTGCTACATAAATAACACAAATTTACATAAATATATAAAAACTTAAATATATTTTTTTTTTTTTTTTTTTAATGTAAGTTGCATTAATGAAATTAATATACAAAAGCACAGGGGCATACCCCAGTATTACAACAATTTCCAAAAGTAAACTAAGAGTAAGCAAAAATAGAGGTTGGAAGCCTCCAAATCTCACTCAAAAATACATTACCTTGAGAGGGTTTGATATTGTGAAGCAGAGAAGCTCTTCCTCGTACAATTTTCCTTACTTTAGCCAACAAGATTGGAATGTCAACTAATGTATTTTTAAATCTTCTTCTATTCCTTTCTGCCCAAATGCAATAAATACAAGCTAGAAAAGATATTTTAAGAATTTTTGCAGCCAGATCTTTACCTTTTGGTGCTTTAATCATCCAGTTTAATTCTTCATTCCATCCTCTGATGTGACGTCGAATTCCATTTTGAGCAAGGATATTTTTCCAAATCACCATTGTGCATGGACATTCAAAAAAGAGATGACTCCTATTTTCTACTTGAACCTGACAAAAATCACAGTATTGGTTAATTGTAGGAAGCCATTGTACCATTCTCTCTGCTGTAGAAAGTCGATCATGGCAAACTAGCCATCCAATAAAGTTATGCTTGCAAATCCCACCAGTCCAAATTAGTTCATACCAATCTACTTTTTCATTAACTGGTTGCAGATCTTGATAAGTAGCTTTGCAACTGTAGGCAGGGCTAGAAAGAACCGAGGTAAGCATAGGCCTTAACTTGAGGAGGCCTCTCCAACTCCATGCCATTGAACCTTTGATTTGAATCTGCATTACTGAAATTCTTTTACATTTAGTGCTATGTATCCACTTACTCCATAATGATTCATCTGGCTGATTTATGAGAGTCCAAAGCATACGTCCTAGAAGGACTTTATTCCAAAGTTTAAGGTTCGGCAATCCCAATCCCCCTTTCTTCTTTGGTGAGCAGACAGTTTGCCAAGCAATTTTGTGGGAACGTTGTATATCCATACTTCCTGCCCATAAAAAACTTAAATATTATCTTATAAAACTTGTATTATTTATATCCTAAAATAGTCAAAATAACTCTATAAAAATAGAGTTATCACCTGGGCTCTAGAAAGGCTAGGAAGTGTTCGGTGAAATTCTAAATGCTAGTGAACATGTCGAACAAGTAATATAATGATAAGAAAGATATCGTCCCACAGAGATTGGTGATTACTAGACCAACTAATTACTAATGGTAAATAACTCCTAGAATTTATCTAACAAATTCAAATGATAGATGATAGATTAACTACCTAAATCTAATAAAACTAAATACACGAAATATGTTAGAGCATATGATTTCACCATAATTATTAGGTATTAATATTGATTATTTATGCTTGCAAGAGGGATAATATCTATGTGATGGTGGAACTTTCTAATTTATTTACTATCCTATGTCTAGGTATAGCAAATCTACTTAGTTCATTAATTCACTATATCTCTATATGTGAATTGAAACAAACTAAATACCTTAGGATCTATGAACATTTATAATTTACACCGAAAGCCACACAAACAATATGGTATATGTCTATCTATATTTAATTTATGGTTACAAATTACAAGAAGCAACTGCATATCATCTCCTATCGGTCTCAAACATGCAAATCAGATCATTTAAGTGGTAGCTAATCACTTAAAAGCATTAAACACTGTAATATGTAACTTCACATAAACAAAATATCTTGCAAAACATAATAATCATAAGATTCATACCATCATAATTAGGTTACATCATAGCTCTAACAAAATTAAACTAAAACATAAAGAAATAATGAGGAAGAATAGTAATAAGAAATAAAAAAGGCATCTTGAATCCAAGAACAAAAAGTCTGTCACCCTTTTTGCCTTCTCTTAAAGAAAATCTTGAATTCTTGGCCTCTCTCTTGAGTTGTGCTCAATTTCCTCCTCCCCTTCTTTTGCCTCTTCTCTTCTCTTAAATAGGGATTAGGTTTAGACCTATCTCCTATCCTAGTGGAATTAGGTTTTAAAAACCTAAAACAATTGGGTTTTGAACTCCTAAATTAATTGGGTTTTCTATTTATTTAGAAAACCCAACAACAACAGAAAATCTAATAACAATCATCCAAAGCCCAAGCCCATCTTGACTCTCTTGATCTTGATATTACGATTTTGCCACACAATAAGCATTAGGTTCTCTATGTTCATCATTTTCCTCCTTGTCTCCTTGTGCTACATAAACAAGATAAATTTAGATAAATAAAGAGGAGTTCAAATGCTTTCTCACAATTATTAAAGTTATTTATTGCCTAAAATATGTAAAATAACTCTATCAGGAAGCTGGCAGCCCATGGTCTAAGTGGGGTTGGGAGCTATGGGGCCCAAAGTGCCACTATGAGGAGGGGTTTGGGGGCCCAAAATGCCACTAGGAGGAGGGGCCAAGGGGCCCCAAATGCCACTAGGAGGAAGGGCCCAGGGGCCCATGATGCCTACGGTCCGGGTGGCCATGCGGCTTATAACCCCAATGGGATTGAGGGCCAAAGGGCCCGTTGGACCAATCCGTGGGGCCGTGTGGCCCAGAGCCCCAATGTGTTGGTGGGCCAGGTGGGCTATGGGGCCAACCGATCTAGGGGCCGTGAGGCCCAGTGTCCATAATGGGCTGGGAGGCTAAAGGGGGGTGGCCTAGAGGAGGTGGGGCGCTGGGCTGAGGGTGTAGTCCGAGGTTGATGGTTGGTGGCTAGGGGGCGGAGGAAAGGGGGGCAGGGGGTGTGGTCTGGGGGGAAGGTGGGTCGGGTTGCATAGTTGGAGGGGGGTTCACCACAGGAAGTCGCGGGGGTTGCAGGTAGATCTGGGAGTGTGGAGGGCACGATTGAAGGTGGGGGTTCTCCGCGAGAAGTCGCAGGGGTTGCGGTTAGATAGGGAAGTGTGGAGAGGGAGGCGGGCGAGACAAAGGTGGAGACGGGGTGGATCGAAAGGGGGGGCGAAGTGGTAAGGGGAGAGGGTGGGGCACCGTCGAGGTCCTCCATGGTGATTGATAACTCTATTTTTATATAGTTATTTTAACTATTTTTAGGCAATAAATAATACAATGCTTATGAGAAATATTTGAATTCCTCTTTATTTACTTGAATTTGTCTTGTTTTTGTAGCATAAGGAGGCATGAAGAAAAAGAATAAGCATGGAGAACCTAATGTTTATTATATGACAAAATATGGTCAAAATATCAAGATCAAGAAAATCAAGATGGGCTTGGACTTTAGATTTTTCATTGTTATTAGGTTTTTTAAATAATTAGAAAACCTAGTCATATTAGGAGTTCAAAGCCTAATTATTATAAGAGTTCAAGACCCAATTGTCTTTGGTCTCCAAAACCCATTTCTACTAGAATAAGAGATAGGTTTAAACCTAAACTCTATTTAAGAGAAGAGAAGAGGCAAAAAAGGGAGAGGAGGAAATTGTGCACAGCTCAAGAGAGAGGCAAAGAATTTAAGGTTTTCTTGAAGAGAAGACAAAAAGGGTGACAGACTTCTTGTTCTTGGATTCAATATGCCTTCCTTGTTTTTTATTATTGTTCTTCCTCATTATTTCATTATGTTCTAAACTTCTTTTGTTAGAGCGAAGATGTAGCCTAACTATGATAATGTGAACTTTATAAGTTTTTATGTTTTGCAAGATATTTTATTTATGTGAGTTATATATTATTATGCTTAATGCTTTTAAATGATTGGCCACCACTTGAATGATATGATGTGCATGTTAGAGACTGAAAGGTAATAATATGCAATTGCTTCTTATAATATATGATCATAAATTAAATGTGGATAAACATATACCATGTTATTTGTGTGGCTTTTGGTGATAATATGATCGAAAGATTTATTGTAAACTAGGAATATTCACATATCCTAATGTATTTGGTTTGTTTCAATTCACATATAGAGATATAGTGAATTAATGAACTAAATAGGTTTACTATACCTAGACATAGGATAGTAAATAAATTAGGAAGTTCCGTCATCACATAGGTAATATCATTCTTGCAAGCATAAACTATAAAAATTCGTATCTAATAGTTATGGTGAAATCGGAAGCTCTAACATGTTTCTCATCTTGATTTTTCCTACTTGAATTCAATTTTAATTAGTCTTGAGTTTTCGTTTTAGAAATTTTAAATTTTAATTCATCATCAACAATACTTTGATTTGCTAGATAAATTTTAGGATTAATTCATCATTAGTACTTAATTAGTTTAGTATTCACCAATCTTCGTGGGACGATACTTTTCTTATTATTATATTACTTGTTCAACATGTTCACTTGCATTTAAATTTCACCGAACAGTGATTGTTTGGTGGGGGCCGTCAGGGACCGTCCAAGATCGAACAGCGGAGACGGTGGTGGCTTGGGTCATGGTGATAGGCGGCAACAGAGGGGGTTGGGGTGGAAGCACGGTGGGGGGTGGGGTGCCGAAAATGGCATCAAGCTGGGAGGAAATATGGGTAAGGAGTTAGAGAAAAGTACCATGTTGCTCCTCCAATTTCTGACGGGTGGTGGTCTCAACCATAGCCTGGTTGCGAGTTTTGGGGGCCAAATCGGTGGCTCCGAATACCACTGTTAAGAGTCTAGATCAATCTAAATACTCAAAAAACAAGAATGGGGGAAAATTAGGCAAAATCTCCCCTGTAATTGAAGCAATTTCCTGAATACAGTAACCTTTCCACAAAAAAAGGAACACGATAAAGGTTGGCAGAAAATTACACTACGCTACTACTACGTTACTACTACCACCTAGCCATTACGAACTAACTACGACAGTTACCATTACAGTTATCACTACACTAAGATACAGCTAAGGAAAGATACAAGACAAGGGTTTTTCGATGCCGATCTCTTCTATGCTCGTGCCCTTTTCACTTCCATTCGCTATGAATTTCCTTCTTTGTCCCTACATAATTGCCACTTCTACCCTTACTAAGCCACGTGTCTTCTGCTATTATGAGGGATCCTAACACCGGAAAATCAAAGCCTACGCACGACAGCGCAGGATTCTGAGAACGTGTGGTGGTTGGACGAAAGCTGACTGTTCTTGCGTCCTTTTTCGGCAAAGGAGAAAGTTTTCTAACAACCCACTTGATTCCGGTGATTTCTAGACATTTTCCAACCAGATCTGAGGAGATTTCGGCAAGGAGGGAATAGATCCGGCGATTAGTAGTAGTTTCATGGCGGTTTCCAATGACAAATGGTGAACACCGTGCATGGGTGATTTCCGGCAAAACTATCTTTTTCTGGAAATTTTCCAGCAGATCTACTTGATCTTTGGTAGATCTACATTTTAAGGCTCAAATCTAACATTTTTGTGAAGAGCAGTGGTGGCACGTGGAGGCATACGGCAGCGCGTAAAAATGAAAAGTTAGCTCCAAGTTGGCTCCAAGTTAGTAAAAATGTTCTTCTATTTCATACAAGTACCCACATATAAGAAAATACAATAAAAATACAAATGAAGGGCCTAAAAAATACACAGTTCAAGCCCACTTCACACCGTTAGTCATTAGCCCAATAAACCCAATAACATTTCATGCCAATTCTTTGATCAATGGGACGTTTGACGTTGGCTTATGATTTGAAATTTCACCACTTCAAAAATTAATTTTTTTAGTTTTGGTTAAAACTGCTTCCATGATCTATTCATGGCCTTCTTGTCCCTCTCGATCTGGGTGGCCAATTTGCTCAATAGCTAGTGCTGGTTGAGGCACCTGATGATTTGGATTGAGTTAACATATTCTTTGGAAAGCACTCTTGGATCTACAGAGAAAGCATAATGGGTATCCATGTGGGTTGAATAGATCGATGGACTTAATAGGCAGTTTGTGTTTGGTGACCACTCTACACCATGAATATCGTTAATGCCACTTTTGTCTTGAAGTCCTCTTCGTTTGAAAGCATGATAGTTAAGATCTTTCTCAACAAAGATTCTCAATGCATGACAAATTCTTCTCTACAATGAGCCTTCTAAGTCAAAACATATCAATATTTCTCGTCTCTCCTTGTAAAGGAACATAGACATGGAGACAATGATGGCTACCATGGAAGCAACACCGGTAACTAGGAAGAGACCCCAAAAGCTAGTGAGGCTAAGACTATGAGACGAAACTTGGGTGTTGGAGTTTGAACAACTTGTGTTCTTTCCTAGCCAAGATTTATGGATCCTTTTCATTTTATCTCCTTCCATCACACTCAAGATTGCCCATAAAACCTCGTCAACAAGAAGGGAACCTATTGTGAAGGCCTACAAGTCACAAAAGTTAACCAATTTACATGTGAAACTGCAAGCATACAAGACTTATACAATAAGAAAGGAGAAAGCTTACAAAGCCAAAGCCATGAGTTCTATACATTAATTCAACCATCTCATAGTGGTGAACAATGCTTTGCCTTATGTAAGGGATTTCATCAAATGCAACATATCTACCGCCATTTGAGCTGCCTTTGAGAAAAGGGACATTCTTTAGGGAAATTATGTGGCCTTAGATGTTTCAACTTCATTTTAGGAAAGATTTCGTAAACAAAAGAATTGTTTTGGTCCTACATACTCCGCATTGGCAATAAGCTGCTTGATATGAGTAAAAGTTGGTTGTAGCTATTAAACTTTTAAGAGAGATGTAAAGCTCACAATATAGCTTTGAGTGAGTATAAGCACCCCTAAAACCCATATAATCACCACAAACCTAGCACCGTTACTTGATAAAGACTTCTTTGCGAATTGCATTCAAAAGATTTTGAGGAAAGAACATAATTGCATTAATAGATACACCTCACTTAAGAATCAACAACTAATCAATAGACTTAATAAGGAAATTATCGACATTAGTCTATACAAAAAATAATAGGACCAGCATACTAAGCCTATTTCACATGTTTTATCTCACTTTTGAGAAAAGTAATTAGTTTGCTGAAGGAAAAAAGAAAAAAGAAATATAAATTATTTATCATAAAAAAACCATGAGAAACAAAAAACCTAGCCATTTGCAACCATTTGAAAACAAAAAACCTAACCGTTTGCAACCATTAGAATCAGCCCCAAAATGAACCAACAAGTTCAAGTGTAAATTGAAGCTACAACCAATAGACAGGTCGTGGGAAAGCACAATTTGCAGAACCAACGTAATAGTAAAATAGTTGTTGAAGCATTTGATTGAAAAGATTATTAGTTAGAATAAGCTCCAAAATGGTTTATACTTTTTGAGCGAATGTTTGTTCATGGTTACTTAGCTATTTTGTGTTGGGGACACTATTTTCTAGAAGGCATTTTATTCCAAAATATCTTCAAAAATGTTGAAACTTTCGAGAATTCGAGAATTCTCATCCTATGTTCTCAATACCTGTGCTGCATGCCATAAAAAATTGGTGGCTTGTTGTCCCCCTTGTCAATACCTTAGTTTTTGTATACTACTTTAAGCTGTCAAATCTCCCAGTAGAGCACCTTGCTCTAACACTAAATGTAAGCCTAAGGCTACTCAAGAAGGACGTGTTGAATTAGGTTCTAATCTTTTTGGTGGTAAAGTTCTCGGTTTTCAAATATAATTCAATTGAGTGCTAATTATGACTAGGCTGCAATAAGAAATGGGCTGATGAAGTTAAAATGTGAACTTGAAATGATACCATTTAGGTTGTTGTCATCATAAGTGAAAATCAAAAGTCGAGCTACGCTCACCTTTCTGTTCAGTGAACTGATCAGAAGTTAAAGCCACAGGGTGCCCTACAGATTATTAGAATATCCGGCCATGTTCAGAGGCTACTTCAATGGGAAGAGCCTAAAACTTGAGGTAGTGATCATCTGGAATGAATCAGTTGAGTTTCTACCGATTATATTTGAACATTGTGGAAACTTTAGCAACCTTTTAAGCGCCCAAAAAGGTTCATACCCTTGAAGAAATTTGCATCGCTAAAAATATGTCTTTGTATTTGGTTAGTTTAACTTGATTCACGCTTGTAATTGATTGTTAGTCACTTGGTTGCATTCTAAGTGATTTATATTGTGTATACATGAACTCTTGAGTTTGTGAGATAGATACCCTAAGAGACCAAGTTTGGTGGCTTCGCTTGTATTCCCTTATACTTTGTAATCCTTTTATTCTAGACTGAACCACAAGAACATCGATTAAACGGATCGATAGCCTGAAACCCTAACAAGGAATAGTTCGGGGTGAATGGAAAAGTAAAATTGACTTGAATTAAACTCAATTTGGAGTTTGTAGGACCGGCTGAAATGAACGGGTCTGCAAAAAAAATTTGCGTAGAAAAATTGGAACATTTGCATGGATCAATAATTGGTTAGAGGTGGGAATGGACGTAGGTAAGGTGCATGGAAAGACGTAAAATTCTTGCACAAATGCACTTAAAGAATAAAATATGCAATTAATTAATAATAATTACTTTTGATGTAGTGGTAGTACCGAAAGTCTTAAAAACTTAGAAATCTAAGAATCAAAATAGTGTGACTGGCAAGATTAGATTGTGATAGCAAGGTAGGCAGTTAATCCAATTTATCATAAGAAAACCTAACATTTGGATAGAAGTTATCATCTCATCTAGAAAGAAAAAAGAGAGAAATTATTCAATAAAATATGTTTAGTAGGTGTTGTCTCATATTGAAAGTATGGGGATGGGCCATTAATCTTATAATCTTAAAGTTTTAAGATGAGTTCTCATACTCTAATATAATATAGGAGTCAAAGATGATGCTCCACTTTGTAATCCCTCATGCCTTAAAATTAAACTTCTTTCTACGTCCAATGCTTATGTTAACAAGTATATGAGAAGAAATGTTAAAAGTAGACATTGTTTCACATTGGAAACTAAATAATGAGTTATTGATCTTATAAGTAATAAGATTTTCTCACCTATTACATTAAAATTTTGGAATTGCCGCTCATACTCTAATAGCACCATAAAAGATAGTGCACTATAAACACATTGACATCAATCTTGTATAAAAGAAAACATTAACATCTCCTACATAAATTTGGGAAATTTGATGTATATAAATCACTAACTTAAAGAGGAAATACTGAAGTTTAGAATTTGAAGCCACGTATCATTGATGTAGAATAAGATGATGCAATTTGTGGAAGTACAAAATGACGGTTCAACTGACGCGAAACCAAAGGTAAGAGAAACGAAACATCTTATGCTGAAACATTATGTTTCTAATAGAAGGATTCACTAGAGAAGACGAACGTGGCAAGGTTAATAAAGATTGAGGAATGTTGCGGTGGCATTGGATCAGTCAACAAGAGGTGCTAAAGCAAATCGACCATTTGCAGGCCAACTTGCGTAATGCTTTATGTCGATACCAATAAAATTCTTTTTTCTTCATGTGGAAACTGAGAAAACAATAAACTGTGTTGGCTAAGTTGGTAACTGAATAGCTTCATGGACTTGCGGGTCAGTTATTGTTTGGTGACAGTTCCATACTGTGACTATTATTTGATTCCACTTTTGTCCTGAAGTCCTCTGTTTCTGAAAGTATGCGAGCTGAGGTCCTTCCTGTCAAAGATTCTAAACATATGACAGATTCTTCCCCACAGTGAGCCTTCTGAATCGGAACATATCAAGATTTTGCGTCTTTCCTTATAAAGAAACATAGACATGGAGACAATAAGGGCTGCCGTGCAAGCAACACCAGCAATGAGGAATAGACCGCCAAAGCTAGCGAGGCTAAGACTATCAGAAGTAGGCTGGGGATTTGGGTCTGGACAATCGCTTAGATTCTCAAACCATTTATTTTCAATCTCTTTGATCTGCTCTCCTTCGGTCACATTTAAGATTGCCCTTGAAACTTCGGCAGCAAGAGGAGAACCTCTTGGGAAGACCTACAACTTGCAACAACAAAGGAATCTAAATGAGAAACCACAATCATACAAAGATTGATTCAGTAAGAAACGAGAGAGCTTACTATTAACAAGAGAAGGATCCGACCAACATCATATCAGCTTAGTCTTCAATATTTATGATATGCAATCATATCAGCTTAATGGTTACAAAGCCAAGGCCACCTGTTTTGTATATTGACTGAACCATCCAATATTGTGGACAATATTTTGCACAGAAGAGCTTCATAGAAAGGGCTCCATCAAATGCAGCAGATATGCCACCATTTTTACTTCCTTTGTTGAGAAGTTCATGACATTCTTCTGTAGAATTATATGCCCTTAGATTTTTGAAGTTCATTCCGGTTAGGATTTCAAAGACAAAAGAACCATTTGGGTATCCTACATACTCCCCATTAGAAATAAGCTGCCTGACATCGGTAAAAGCAGGCTCAAGCTTTTGAACTGTTAAGAGAGACGTCAAGTTTGCAGTGTAGCTTTGAGTGAGTATAAGCGCCACAAAAATCCATATGATCACCACAAACCTGCCACAGTTACTTAATACTGGCTCCCCTGCGAATTACATCCAAGAGGTTTTTAGAAAAGAACGTAATTGCATTAATATGATATGCCTCGTCTGAGAATCAATGGCTAATCAAGAGACTTAACAAGAAACTTATTAACATTACCATTACAGCAATTAATAGAACCAACATACTTCAACATGTTTCGCATGTTTGATCTCACTTTTAAGAAAAGTAATCAATTTGCTAAAGGAAAAAAAAAATCAAAGACTCTGGCAATTCCTAACCAATACTTGATCACAAAACAAACCATCAAAAATAGAAAACCAGGCCTTTTGCAACCATCAGAATCAACCCCAAAATGAAACAACAAGTTTAAATCCAACAGGTTCAAGTGTATATTGAAGCCACAACCGACGGACAGGTCGTTCGAAAGCACAATTTGCAGAGCCAACATAACCGTAAAATAGTTGTCGAAGCCTTTCACAAGACCGTTAGTAAACGTGAGCTCAAAAGTTGATTGTGCTTTTCGAAAGAATGTCTGTTACAGTTTTTGTTGGCTATTCTGTGTGGGCGACATTATTTTGTAGAAAGTGTTTGAATCGCTTGCTCATTTCCATCATGTAAGATAAAGTAGAATATGGTAAATGAAACTTACGATGTGCAAACACCATCGTCGAGAAGGCATAACATAAGCTTGTCCCAATATGGTGCCAGGGAGGTCCGCGAAAATCATCATTTATTCGGTGTTCCAAAAGCCACACCACAAAGCCTATGAAGACAAAGATGTTAATGATAATAGACGATCCTTGATATGTTTCCTAATTAGGATGTAATATTCCATGTAATATTCTCTTGTAATATTCATGTAGTTATTAGGTTTTATGTATATACCTAATATAGATTAGGCGTAATGCCTATAAGAATAGACAGCATTGTACAGAACAGTAATCAGAATAATATACAGCAATTCCCTCACTCGTATTAGTTTTCTTACATGGTATCTAGAGACAGCTCGATTCTGTGACCTTGCTTCTGCCTTTTTCCTATTTCTCTACAAGTATCAGCTGGGATAATTGCTTCTGTTTTTTTTTTTTTTTTCTTTCCACCCAACCCGACCCGTATTCACGGTTTATTATGCACACACCCTACCATTCCGATTTCTTCCTTTTTTACCCTCTTTGCCCTAATTGTAATTATGACATCGCCCCCGCATTTGTTCGTAATTACATCATTATCCTCCAACCCTAGCCGCCATCCCCAATTTTTCCGATCACTTTTTTCCAACCACACGATGGCCAATTCCGGCACCATTCCTACCAATTCTTCTGCGCCCGTGCTGACCCGTGATCCTTATCACCTCACAGCGGCCGATTCACAGACCGGTAGCATAGTCTCCTCGTCTCGCCGGCGAGTCCAACTATCACATGTGGGTAGATCAAATCCAAATGGTTTTCTTGGCCCGTAATAAGCTCGGTTTCTTGACCGGTGATCTCCCGCGACCCGATGGCAATGACGAAGTAGCAAAACGCTGGGATTAGTGCCACACCGTCGTGAAAACCTGGATTATTAATTATGTCGACCCTCTGCTTGAGAGTTTGGTCTCCACTCTCGGCGATGTGACCGAAATCTGGGCCACTCTCCGAGAAACCTTCGACAAAGTCACTGAGACGCAGCGTTATGGCCTCAAACAAGCTCTCTCCGACCTCAAATTACCGACTAGCTGTACCAATTTGGAACTCACCACCTTTTTAGTCAGGATGAAGGAGTTGGTGGGAGAACTCGAGATTCAGGAACCCTCTGTTTGCTGCACTTGTGGAGGCTACTCTTGCAAAATTAACGATCGGCTTCGTACGAAGGAACACAAAGACCGCTTGATGCGCTTCCTCATGGAGCTGCTGGAGGAATTCCAGAACCTTCGTACGAATGTTTTGTCTCGAGAAACGCTTCCCACGTTGGAGAAGACGTATTCTCTGGCCAAAACGGAGGTCTAGCAACGTGTTGGCAGTTTTTCCGGTGACGCCGCCAGATTCAGCACCCTTCGTTCGAGCCCTACCGGCCACTTCACGGGCTGGTCTGACTCTGTCGACCAGTCTGGTACCAACTCCGGCTCCACGGGCTTTACGCCTGGGCCGCGCAGTTAGTCCCTGATCCAGCAAGCATCACTCTCCGGGCCTCCTCTTAACTTGGCCCAATTCGGCACCAGGCCCCATTGCACTCATTGCAAGAAGACAGGCCATTTCCGAGAGGCCTGCTTCCTTTTAGTTGGGTATCCTCTTGGCTGGAAGCCCAAACAGAAGGGAGGAAATAGGAGATGGCCCACTGGGCCCACTACTCATAACACCACAGCTGACCCCATGGGCTCTCCTAATCCCCTGGGTTATGGGCCTCACTATAACGACCCATATGTTGTAGGTGTCTATAGAGGCCCTCCTCACTACTCTAGGCCTTCACCTCCTCCTTACCCAAGTTTGGGCTTACTGGGAGCTCCTTCCACTCCAGGCAGCACACTTGGTGGGCCTTCCGCCCTCACTTTGACCCTAGACCAACAAAGCAGACTTGTGACCCTTCTCAATCAAGTGAGTACTAATGATTCTTCAGCAAACTTTACTGGTAACGCCTTCTCACCCAAACTTTTTTCTTCCATATGGATTATCGACTCAGGGGCAAGTGATCACATTACCAGCGATTTAAATATTTTAGATTCCTATTTTCCGTGTGCATCTCCTCTATTTATCCGACTCCCTGATCAAACTCGTAGTCCTGTCACTCATATTGGACGATATCGACCCCACTCCCACATGCACTAAAATCATGTTTTATTTGCCCCTTGTTTTCGCCATAACCTATTATCCATTCATAAGGTCACATGTGATAATGATTGTGTTGCTCTCTTTTTCGATCAATTTTGTGTTTTCTAGGCCCGTACGACTGGAGCGCTGATCGGGCTAGGCAAGGCTGAGGGGGGCCTTTATTTTTTATGTTCTGTTATTCCCAAGAATTTTCATTCAGTACTTTCCAATTATCTGTGTTCTGTTTCAAATAAATCATGTACTTTCAAGCAATTTCCTGCTTGTAATTTTGTTTCAAATAATAGTGACTCTTATTCACTTTGGCATAAACGTTTGGGTCATTCTTCTTTAAAAACCTATTTTGCACACGGTAAAAAAATATCTTGTTCCGACTCTTTTTCATGTCCTATTTGTCCACTTGCCAAACAAACCCGAGGCTCATTCCTCATCAGTCACACAGTCACCACTGCCCCTTTTAACCTCATTCATATGGATATCTAGGGTCCCCATCGTTACCCTACTCATGATGGGGCTTGTTACTTTCTCACTATTGTCGATGATTTTTCTCGTGCCACCTGGACATTTTTTCTTCACTATAAAAGTCGAGTTTTTTCCAAAATTCAAAATTTTCTTCAAATAGTTCACACCTAATTCACCACCCCTGTCAAGCGCATTCGCTCTGACAACGGTTCTGAATTTTTTTCATCTGCCTGTGTATCTTTCCTCTCTAGTAAGGGCATCATTCATGAGAGCTCTTGTGTCCACACTCCACAGCAAAATAGAGTTGTTGAACGCAAACATCGCCATTTACTCGATGTTGCCCGAGCCCTTCTTTTTCAATCCCATGTCCCTTCTCATTTATGGGGAGAATGTCTTTTAACCGCCACTTATTTGATCAACCGCCTTCCCTCCTCTTCCCTAGGTGGGATCACTCCTTATGAGCGTCTTTTTGGTCAACCCCCTATTCTTGACCATCTTCGAGTTTTTGGTTGTCAATGTTATGCCACCACTCTAGGTCCACGTGACAAATTCAGTCCCCATGCCATTCCCTGTGTTTTTATGGGTTATCCATCTTACCAAAAGGGTTATCACCTTTTTGATCCTATTTCTAAAAAAAAATTTGTTAGCCGTGACGTTATTTTTCGCGAGGATTTTTTTCCTTTCTCTACAGCCTCCCCTAGCTCGGCTAGCTCCTCAGCACCAGTCTCAGTGCCTGACGAATCCTACACACCTTCATGCTTGCCAGTTGATCTCCTAGATGCTGCACCACTTTCATTGGAACCATTTTCCTACACAGATCTTCCACCCGCTCCTCCGTCACCATCACTTGATTCTGAGCCTACCTCTTCCATACATGTGGTTCCACTTCCTCCCTCAGATCACTCTGATCCAGTCCCTTCTTCCCAACTTGATCTCTCAGTTCGTCGTTCTGGCAGGGCTGTTAAGCCTTCTATATGGACCCAGGACTACCTTTGTTCCACCTTACCTTCTGCTTCTTGTACCTCTTCGTACCCCATTTTCAAGTACCTTTCCCTTAATCGATGTCACCCTTACTACCAGCACTTTGTTGCCTCCATCTCTGCCATCCCTGAACCTTCCTTCTATCATGAAGCCATCATCGACCCCCACTGGGTTGATGCCATGAACCATGAACTCACTGCCCTTGAAGCTAATCACACATGGGATGTGGTCACCCTACCTCCTAGTCGTCGTCCTATTGGTTATAAATGGGTGTTTAAGTTAAAATATTATGCTTTTGGCTCTGTTGATCGTTACAAGGCTCGCTTAGTGGCCAAGGGATATAGTCAGCGTGAAGGGATCGATTATCAAGACACTTTCTCTCCCACTGCTAAACATGTTACAGTTCGTCTCTTCATCACTATTGATGTTGTTCACCATTGACCTCTTTTTCAGATGGATGTGCAAAATGCTTTTCTTCATGGAGATCTATCTGAAGAGGTTTATATGGAGCTTCCCCCTAGATTTTGCAATCAGGGGGAGGGTCGAGTGTGCCGATTGCGAAAATCCTTGTACGGTTTGAAACAAGCATCTCGTCAATGGAATGCAAAATTCACCACTGCTTTACTCACGCACGGTTTTCGACAATCCTGGCATGATTATTCCCTCTTCACCAAAATTGATGGAAATTTCTTTGTTGCTCTACTTATATATGTAGATGACATTTTGATTACAGGGAACAACCAGGTAGCCATCTCAGATCTTAAGGATTATTTGCATTCTACTTTCTTCATGAAGGATCTTGGTCCTTCAAAATTCTTCCTCGGCATAGAGATTGCTCGATCTCAAGAAGGCATTTCACTTAGTCAGAGGAAGTATACCTTGGAATTGATCTCTGAAGCTGGTTTAGCTGGTTTGAAACCTTCTGTTATTCCCATGGAGCAAAATAAGAAATTCACAAGTATTGAGTATGATAATGGCTCCAAGGAGAAGGTCAATGATCCTCCTCTTACAGATCCCTCAGTATACCAGAGATTGGTTGGCAGACTCATATATCTAACTCTCACTCGGCCTAACATCACTTTTCAGGTTTAGTTACTGAGTCAATTCATGCATGATCCTAAACAATCACACATGGAAGCAGCCTTGAAAGTAATCAAGTATCTTAAAAGTTGTCCAGGGCTTGGTCTCATGTTTCCCTCTTCTTCTAAATTTGAGTTGCGAGCGTTTTGCGATTTAGATTATAGTACTTGCCCTATGACTAGGCGCTCTACTACTAGTTTCTGTATTATGCTTGGGAACTCTTTGATATCTTGGTGATCGAAAAAGCAGCCAACAATTTCTCTCTCATCAGCTGAAGCAGAATATAGAGCCATGCAAGTGACCACTAGTGAGATTATTTGGATCAGAGGATTGCTTAAAGATTTTGGTTTTCACATGCGACAACCAGCATTACTCTTTTGTGATAATGAAGCAGCAGAGAAGATAGCAGCGAATCCCATTTTTCATGAGCGTACTAAGCACATTAAAGTGGATTGTCACTATGTAAGAGAAAAGCTTCAACAAGGTATCATAGCAACACGTCATATCTCAACCAAGGAGCAACCGGCAGACTTATTGACGAAAGCCCTTTGCAACCGGCAACATTGGCATCTCCTTTCCAAGCTTGGAATGTTTGACTTATACAAACCTCCACCTTGAGGGGGAGTGTTAATGATAATAGACGATCCTTGATATGTTGCCTAATTAGGATGTAATATTCCATGTAATATTCTCTTGTAATATTCATGTAGTTATTAGGTTTTATGTATATACCTAATATAGATTAGGCGTAATGCCTATAAGAATAGGCAGCATTGTACAGAACAGTAATCAGAATAATATACAGCAATTCCCTCACTCGTATTAGTTTTCTTACAAAAGAAACATCCGCTTGTCAACCAAAGGTCCCATATTAAAGGCGTCAAGAACACCCACACATTTTTCCTCCTCTCAACCAGTGGCACTACCATCCACAATCCAGATTCTGTGTATGGCAATGTGAAATCCACAAAGTTAGACCTATTGGCTATGATCGCTACATCTGCCACCACAGCATCGAATTTCTGTCAACAAGGTCATCTAAACTAGTATAAGATTTTTGATAAGTACTTCAATACCATAATCAAAGCTCTTGTATATTCTTTATTATTTCTTGTGCCCAAATCTTATATTATTTTTTAGAAATGGCAAGAAGAATTTTATCCACCTGAAGAAATACTTGGTAGACCAAATCGTCATAACTACCAGCGGCTGTACCGTCAGGCTTTACGAGGGGAATGAACTCATAGCTAACAGCGTATGGCAGTGTTCCCATTGCAGCATTGAAGATGTCTATGCAATACCCAGTGACCATCATTGTGTTGGTGTTAGTATCAAGAGTCACCTTAACAAATTCCGTAGAGTTGTCCTTCACTGGAACTCCTATTTGCAGTTTCTTCCCGTTTGTTGGAATCTGCCAACCTTTTGGGACAGAGCTAGAATCACCCGGCCATATAATAGGTCCTATGTTGTCCTTCGAAGAGGAATAAGCGCTAGTGTTCTAATTCAATTTCTTGACAAGTCCATTTTTTGGGGTCCAGAATGCGACCACCCTTTTTCCATTACCGTTCATATTAATTATCTCAAAAATTGATGATTGCAACTGCCCATTAACAAGACTGAACTCTCCAGCAAGGCCGGTAAATCTAGTCCTTGATAATGCTTCACCAAGTCCTGGACCATCTAGAGATACCCCAATAGTATCAAGATCAGTTAGGTTGCTTGAAGCGTTTGTCTTTTCAAAGCCAAGATATTTGGTCCCAACTTCCTCAACTGCCCTGGCCAGTGCTGAACCAGCATCATAAGCCCATAAGCCAACAACATCCAGTTCGGCATCAATGAAGGTTGGGTTGTCTTGTCGGAATTTCTTTTTCCATCGAGATGTAAAATCTTCAAGTGCTTTTGTCTTTGGAATGTAAGCCCTTATACCTAATACCCCTTGCATTGAGTCCACAATGGAAGGATATATCGAACCCAATGAATTGGCTAGTCCACTGGTAATGATCCAGACATAACCTTCGCTTATCATTCCAATCTCTTTGGCCTTGGTGAAAAGCCGAGAACCAAGATTGTGAGGCGTGTGCACAGTGAAGACTCTTGTTTGCATTGTCATCAACTTGTAAAGTTCTTGACCAAGTTGGTCATCCGTGGCTGATGGAGGAATGACACTCCGATAAGGAACACTAGCATCAACCTCTTGTAAGGCATCGGTCAAGAGGGGAATCATGCCTTGTCCCTAATTGTTGTCTATATAGATTGGCACGACTTCTCTCCATCCAAAAGCTTGAATAATCGTGCTTATAGCTTTTACCTCAGATAAGTCATTCTGAGCAACTCGATAGAAGTATGGACTTTCAAGGGAAGTAAGGGAAGGGCTTGTCTCCGAGAATGATATAATCGGCACTTGCACTTTCCTCCCGAGATCGATGACAAAGCTGGCCTGCATAGAGCTTTGTGGTCCTATGAAGGCTTTCGTTTCTACATTTTTTATTAGATAGAGAGCTGTGTTTTGAAAACAAAGAGAAATCTGATTAAATGTCTAATCAACCTCAAAATGTTTGTTAGGCATTTAAAAGTTATGATAAAACTAGCAAACAGCCATCCCGTCAATGCACTTAACCAAACACAATGTACTTGACCAAACAAACTCAATCAGTTATTTTTTTCTCATCACCTTAATTTAGATTTTATAAAATAAAAGTGAATACATTTTCTACATCTCTTCTTGGAAAATTTGCACAAATTGTCTCAAGAAACCTATTTTTCTGAATAACAAAAGAAAAGGTAGCTTTTTCTAGTTGTTTAAGAACTTACAAATGTGCTTGGAAACTACTGAGATAAAAGTGATTGTCTATGTCAAAACCTCTAATTGATTGAATCTCCTCCAAAAGAATATCTCAAGTTAGTTGATAATAAAATTTTACTCTCAAAGAAAATCAGCAAACATGACAAAAAGTTTCTGTAAACCATGTGAAACTTCCAATCTTGTTGGCTAAAGTAAGGAAAATTATACGAGGGAGAGCTTCTCTACTTCACAATATCAAACCCTCTAAAGGTAATGTATTTTTGAGTGAGATTTGGAGGCTTCCAACCTCTATTTTTGCTTACTCTTAGTTTATTTTTTGGAAATTGTTGTAATACTGGGGTATGCCCCTGTGCTTTTATATATTAATTCATTAATGCAACTTACATTAAAAACCAAAAAAAAAAAAAAAAAAAAAAACCATGTGAATTGCGCTTCTACAACACCTCCGTAACGAAACCCCACTTTCTCTGACTTCGATAACGACGACATCAAAAACAGTAGTTGACAACCGAAGGCTTCTGAAAGTTCCTTCCTATGTTTTTCCTCCATCAATTTTTGTGTAAAAATCAAATGGCAGTTCGTACCCCCCAAGTGCTAATAACACCCACTTAGAGTCTCCCCAATACTTGGAAGAAACAAGCTACGGTTATGTATTTCTTTCTTTCAAATAAAGAGCTTAGTCCAAGGCATATAAGTAGAAATATAAAATAATTACAAGTCCAGTGAAATTATCCCTTAATGTGGTCAACGACCTCTTTTATTATGATACTAATTTTGGAATCTTTCGCATGAATTAAATTCTTTCCTCACAATAATGTCAATACTTATTTCTCCTAATTTTGTGAAAGTTGCTTGCACTTCGATTTCGCATACTGAGAAGATTATACAGGAACGGTTGAATAAGCTAAATATTCCTAAAATGATTGTAGTGATTTTTTTATTTTTTATTTTTACAAAAGCCAATAGTTTAATCGTTCTTCATATCTTGGTCTTCCTTTTATGTGTTAACTATAACGGCATAGTAAACTCCAAATTAGATTTATGTTAGGAAGAACTTGACACCTATAAAGTGTTATTTTGCCATTTAGTTGGACTTTTTTTGTATAATTAAAGTTTCCGTTCCTTTTAGCTTCCACTTTTGTGATTTTTGGAACTTCTAATATCATACTTGAACTAATTCCTATGCTGTAGTGAAGCCATCTAAGCTTCTTTATATCACGGACTAAGAATAACAAACACAATTCTTTAAATAGTCACTGATATTATTTTGTTTTGTAGTGATGAAGTTTTAAGGATGTATATCACTCTCATGATCGCATGATCCATCAATCAATTCTTACAACAAAATTTTTTATTTATTACGTAACTCCTTAACAGCTGTAGAACAAAGAAGACGGAAACGAGAGAGAACCTACAGCCGCTGCTCCGATGACATCGCCTTTGGAGTCCCTGGCGTGAAGGCCTAACCTTGTTTTGTAATAATCATGAGAAGCATAGAAGTCTGACAGAGCCATGTAGATGCAACTCAACCCCATCTTCCCATTCAATGTATCCAAGTCTAGAATGACACCCACTTTGACTGGGATTGTTGTGTTTTGTGCCTCAGCCAAAAAGATCCCTTGGAAAAGAGTAATAACGAAAAAAAGAGGAAAATTAAATCTTCTTCTGAACTTCATGGCTATGGTCCAATTTCTTGAAAGCTGTGATGGTCTCAAATCTGGAGGACTTATATTTATGGGAAGCATGCGAAGGGATTGAGAGATATTACTTGGAAACTAGAATGGTCAGCGTACTAGATGAAGGAAAATATCTACTAAATAATTGCCACTTGTAATAAGACAAAAAGTTGATAAAATATTGTAAATTAGGAGAACACTTCAATGAGAATGTTTCTTGTTAACTCAGTCCAAACTGCGTGCAAGTTCTGCCGCACCGCCTGCATCTTCTGCCACATAGCTTGTCTTTTCTGTTTCATGCCAAGCTACGAAATTAGTAGGCTGTCCTTTGAGTGTATAGTCTAGGAATTGCTTCTGCAAGAAGGAACATGGTGTAAATTGTATATAGAGTATGTTACTTGTGAAATAAAAAATAAAGAAAGAATTTTTCAATTTGGTGTTTCTTCTTTTCGTTGCTTTACCTTTGAATGTTCCGGCTGGGTTTTCCGGAAAATGAACGTCTGGTAATCTTACCTTTTCAACTGTTCTTAGTTAAAAGACAACCTTACATGCGCACATGGATCGATAAGCACCAAAGCGTAAAACGATTTTCCGTGGGTACACATTACTTCTCAAGGATGGCATAGAACTTAACTCGTCTTATTAGCAGAACCTAAGTGCTTGTAGCACGAACCTGACGCAAAAGATACCATTTTGCGTCTTCGTTTACCTTGACCTAATCAAAGTACTTATAGCAGTTGTCAAAATACTCTTTTCTTCTTAAGGATTTCAGTTCGTCTAGTTATGGATGCAGTCAAGAAAAGGAAACACACCCATCATCATATTAAAGTTCACTGGCACCAAAACCTGTGTTTTTCTTTAGACAAGCTGACCCGCCCAGCCAATAAAATTTGGATGTTGATTCCCATTGTCAACCTAGGTAGGCAAGCTTTTAAGAAAACCATTTCTCAACAAGTAAAAAGATATAGAAGAAGGAAAAAATAATAATAATTCGTAGTCACATTGTTCTTTTTTATGCGGTGTATGCTGTTTATGCTCCAAAGTCAGCATCAGAGATTGAACTCTTCACGGCTTGAATGTTCTAGATATTATTTCCCATAAAAATTGGAGTAATCGTTTCACCTAAAAGTTAACATAATATATATGTGAAATTTCCACAGTTAAAGTCTGAGAATAATGTGAAGGGTCAAGATGACTGGAAAATTGTGGTGGTGCCTAAGGTGTTAAGTGTATTATCAACATCTCAAATCCTCCATATAACTATTCAAAAGAATATTCAAACAAATGGATAAAAGAGGAATGTGCTTGCATAAACATTTCTATATAGGAAAAATATTCAAACAAATGGATAAAAGAGGAATGTGCTTGCATAAACATTTCTACATAGGAAAAATATTCAAACAAACAGATAAAGGAATCTAAGTTCATAACTACACGTTGCTGCATTACTATTCTTACCTTCGAAAGAATATTCTTTGTAAATTTGGGATTTTTAATTAAGCATGTTTCAGCATATAGATTAAGAGAAATTAGAGTAAATAACGAAAAAAATAGAGAGATATAGTAGAGAGGGAGAGAGAGAGAAATAGAATTCTAATCCATATATTCTATATGTTCTGAATTCTCAAATCTAAAATGGCATTAAAGCATAATCTTTTATTAATATTTAACTTTCAACATTTTGCCAGAATATAATTTCGTATAATACATATTCTATATTCAGTTTTCCAACATAGAGCTATCCTACCAATTCTTAAAGGGATACTGATAGGCGAGCATTTTCTTTTCACTCTTCATCTACACATGATTAGAGCGTACAGAAATAACAAAGTGGAATATTTTAGCTTCAAGAGGAACGAATAACAAAATGCAGGGAGAGAATATGCAACATTATATCTAAATGAACCTTGTAAAACTCACTAAAAGTATAAAAAAAAAATTACCACTCATAAAAGAGAAGAATTTGGTCGTCAAATATGATATAAGCATTGACATATGCTTCCCGACACTTGCAAATTTGCAGAGACCAGAATAAATCACCAACAAGATATACAAGAGAAACAACCATGAAATTCATAGAAGGAAAAATATAAAATACTCCCTGAAATACAAGGACCTAGCTATTTCGTAATATTTAACCGAGAAAACCAAGGAAAAGTAAGTACATTAACATTAATCCAAAAATATTACATTTTGGCAGAAGCTAGCTATATCAAAAGTATAAGTCTAAAACGATATAGAGTTCCTTCCATAGATTGTAGCACCAAAAGGTAATCTAGCAATCACACTGTAAAGGAAGTCACCTTTGAACTGTCAGTCATCTAATGCAAAATATTCTTCTAATTAGTTGCTCTATCAAGAAAAATATTTTCCAAACAAAGAAGTATTAAGAATAAAAGGATGGTATATAGATTCATTTTCTATAATATATAATACTTTTTGTGCTTCCTATACATTCTTTATGGGAAAGTCTTCCCAAGGCAGCAAAACTAAAGGATTATAACATGATAACAGATAACTTAATATGCAACAAAGTTTATTTCAAGACGTGAAGTAGCATGCAATATGTATATATATATTTCTCAAATGGATTTTGGTGGTAGAAAGAGCCAAAAGGAGATCAACAAAATTTTATCCCTACAATTGTTTAACTCAAATCCCTTCCACAAAAGGAATATGATCTCTTTAACTCAACATGAGAAAACTTATATGTTCTTGTATGAAATAAATTGGTTTTAATGTGATTAGGCTTCTCATGTTGTACATGATTAGTCGTTGTTCATTTGCCCACCTCCTTATCACAATAAAGAGGAATATGTACTTTAATGTCAACATCAAAATCATTGAGAAGTCCTTGTTATGTTGTAATGTATAGTGCAGGGTATTATAGTCATTCCATTATATAATAAGTGGAATGATGGCTTCTCATATTAGCAACACACGGCTTGTGAAAAAAGGCGTTTAAGGTGCGTATCTTCTTCTATTTAGCTCATTTAAGTCTTTTTCAACTTAATAGTGACCACTAGTGGCTAAATATCACTAAAAAATTGACTTGAAGCTCACAAGTTACTATTCACCCACGTGGCCAAAGAGAGAAAAGTGTCCTAGAGTGGTAGAAATCGGTGAAAACCTGCTGGAGAGAGAATTAGGTCTATTTCAACCTATTTCCATGAAGACGACCTAACCTGTCATCCAATCCAGCTCAAGTCTAATCCAATTTGACCTAGAGAACTTACTCGACTTAGCCCGTTTGATCAACCCAATTTGACCCAGATACCAACCCATTAACCCAATCTATTGCTGACCCATTGACTATGTGTACCCACACAGGCATGCACACAGCATTGTTTCGCATGTGAATCACACACATCGAAAGGCTTTTATGACCATATTTTTAGGGCTATTTATTCTAGTATTTTAAAGGGTTTTCTAGATTTGGTTTGAGAATTTTTGGACAAGTATAAAGGGGCATTTTGGCCATTTTACATATTAAAATTTGAGTTTAAGAAGGAGCTTAATTAAAATGACAGAAGCCTTTAAAATTAAAAAGTTTAATGGCACTAGATTTGGATTGTGGAAGACTCAGTTTGTGGATTATTTATATCAAAAGAAAATTTTGATATTGGCCATTTAAGGTAAAGAGCAAAAGCTAACAAGTATGTTCGAGAAAGATTAGGAATTTTTTAGACAAGAAGACTCTTAGTCTAATTAGGTTGGCTTTGGATCCTTCAATTGTAGTAAATGTCAATGAAGAAACCATGGCAAAGTGAATGCTCTAAAAAAAATGTAACAAACACCCTCTTCCACAAATAAGGTGCTCCTCACTAAGAGGCTCTATAAAATGGAGTATGATGACATTCGTCCTATGCAAGAGCACTTGAATGACTTTAATTTGTTAGTTCATCAATTGAAAGCAATTAGTGTTGAGCATGATAAGGATGTTAATGCAACAAATTTTTTAACCACTCTACCAAATAGTTGGGATCCGTTGGTTATGTCCATTATTGGATCAACTAAGGAGAAGCTGAATTTTAATGATGTCATTGGAATAGTCATGTCAAAAGACTTAGATGAAGATCTTCAGGAGAAGCTTCCAATTCTAAGACTTCCACTACATACTCAGCAAGTAATAGCTACAGGGGTAGAGAGGGCAAGAGACAAGATAGAAATAAAGGACAAAGATGTAAAAGTCATGGTAGGTTAAGGCCAAGAGGGAGATCACAGAGCTAAAAGTCAACTAAGAAAGAATGTTGGAATTCTGGTAAGACTAGACATTTCAAGAAGGATTGTTGTGCTCCTAAGAAACAAACTAATCAGAGACATATTATTTAGACTTTAAAGGAATCATTAAATGATAATTCAGCAAACTTTGTAAAGCTAATGGTACTATCTACTACTGCTATGGCAGATGACTCATGGGTGATAGATTTAAGTGCCTTTTATCATGATACTCTATTTTAATATCTTTTCACGAGTTACACTTTAGGCGATTATGGTAGAGTGTTATTAAGAGATGATCATTTTTGTAAGATTTTAGGTATTGGTAAGATTGCAGGTATTGGTAAGATTGTCTTAACATTATCAAATGGTTATAAGTTTACTTTGAACAACGTGAGGCATACTCCAAAACTTAAAAGGAACTTAATCTTGACCACTACCCTTGACAATGAAGGTTATTGTATCCATCTAGGAGAAAATGGTTACAAGATCACTAAAAGTGCTTTGGTGATTATAAAGGGTAAGAGAGAAAGCACATTGTGTGTACTAAAGAATGTGAAATATAACTCTGTTAATGTTGTAGCTTCTAATTATTTGAGACTTTAGCATTTGATGTTTGTTTTGAAAAATAAGGGTTTTGTTTGTGACAAAATGTATATATGAATATATTTGTTGAAATATGTTTTTCATAAGTGTAAAAGAAAATCATAGGAAGTAAAATGTATACAAATTATAATATCAATTAATGATATTATAAAGTAACCAGGTTCCTACATTTCTTGATATAATGTCACTATATAGTGCTCTTAAGAAATGATTTATTTAATTTCATTATATAATGTCTTGAGAATAAGGCTTACCAAATTGAAATTAAATATGTCATACATTGTGATTAAGAAAAAATGATACTTGCTCTTACTTGGATGAAGGTTGAAGTATATGGCTCTATTTTTGGAGCAAACTTTAGTTCTCTCAAGAACTTATATTATATCATTCTTGGATTGGTATTACTCTCGGCCTGATATTGATTCTCGGCCTAATATTAACTCTTAGCCTAGTTGTATTCTCGGCCTTTCTCTATTCTCGGCCTGACTCTCAGCCTAGTTGTATTCTTAGCATGTCTCTGTTCTCGACCTGACTCTCAGCCTGGTTGTATTCTCGCCTTGGTTGTGTTCTCGACCTGTCTCATGACCCGCTTATCTGTCCAGCAGATAAGTGAGCTTGGTTGGTGATGAAACTCACCGTTTCACTTACACACCGTCTCACTTATTCACCTGATGCCCTAAGAGTATATTATTGACGACTGCCGAAATGAAAGAGAGAGAGAGAGAGATGGAGGAACGGCGCTTCTGGTGATCGAATCCTCAATGGGAGGATTTCTGAAGAGACTGATGTCATAATGGTCTAATCTGAGCTAGAGAATGAAGATTTAAAGGTTGATTTACTGTTCCAATGGGAAGATAGCTTCATCATTGAGGTTTGAAAAGTCCAAAACCCTAGCTCTAATTTTTCTATTTAAGAAGAGCTATTCTATGGAAAAGGGTTCGACACTTACAACAATCTAAAGTTCTCTTTGAGTGAAGAATCGACTATTGAGCTCATCTTTTGATCATTCAATCTTATTAACTTTCGGTAAAGTACAAGCTTATGGTGATATTGTGATTAAATACTTATTTACTCGTTTATATCATTGATTGTATCTTGTATAACTCTGTTTATGTTCTGATTTCATTAAAAATACTTATTGCACATAAACATTGAAAGGAATTCGAAACCCTAATTTATTTCAATTTAGGTTTTCATGATATGAGCTTAAAGTTATCATATTTACATCAAATCAGCTCCTTTAAGTTACAAAATCCCACAACTTGTTATATTATTTGGGATTTGTAATCGATTTATGATCTTTTGATCATATTATATAACATTGTACAAGACATTCCTTGAGAAAGAATTGTTTGAGTTAGGGAGAATGTTTTCTCCTAACTTGGTTGAGTAAAGGAGACTTCAATCGGTTTGATTAAAGGAGAAGAGGGTGGACGTAAGACTCAAGGTGTGAGTGCCGAACCACCGTGGTAAATTTGGTGTCAATCTCTTTGCTTACTATTGATCTAACCATCTTATAATATTTGCTACCTCTTATTTTATCAATTATTTGTTCCTAACCCATCATAATATTTGATACATATAGGTGTGACAATATTCTTGATAACGTGTTGTTTGACTTAGAAGTAAAGCATCATATGTTTGAAAGCTGTTCAATTTATATTGAGATTATTTGTGTGACTTGTCTAGCATATTGAGTTGAGCATTTGTTGACATAATAGTTTTAATTGCTGGTTTTAACAATTCAACCCCTTTCTTGTTAAGCCATAAAACCCAATAGTTTGGTCACATGAGTGAGAAAGGTCTCAAGGTATTGCATTCTAATTAAAATTTTAAAGGCTTTAATGATGTGGATTTGGAATTTTGTGAGGGTTGCACATTGGAAAGATGAAAAGAGTTAGATTTCTTTGAAATGGGCCTAAGAGGAAGAAAAAGAAATTGGAGTTTATTCACATAGATGTATAGGGGCCAACCCAGGTTGCTTCACTTAGAGGTTTGAGGTACTTTGTGACAGTTATAGATGATTGCACAAGAAAGTCTTAGATATATATGATGAAGAACAAGTTTGATGTATTTAAGGTGTTTAAAAAGTGAAAGGCATTGGTTGAGAATCAAGCAAATTTTAGGATTAAGGCTCTTAAATCTTATAACAAGGGTGAATACTGTAGTAGAGAGTTTGATGCCTTTTGTTCAGAGTAGGAATCAAGAGGATCAAGGTTACCCCAAGTACTTCTCAGGAAAATGGAGTTGTAGAGTGGATGAACTGCACTATTCTAGAAAGAGGGAGAGCAATGATTCACCATGTAGGACTTCGATAAAACTGTTGGGGTAATGCTTTTAATACAACAATATTCTTATTTAATAAAAACCCTTTTACAGTGTTGAATTTTAATATTCCCAAAGAAAAGTGGACTAAAAATAGGTGAACTACTCATACCTCGAGGTATTTGAGTGTGAGGCATACACACTTTTAAAGGATTAAAATAGGGGTAAGTTAGACCTCAAGGCTCAGAAATACTATTTACTTGGCTATGGTGGAGATGAATATGGTTAGAGATTATGAGATGGTAAATGAAGATATATAAGTTCCAAGATATAGTGTTTAATGAGGAGAAACTATATAAGGATAGGAAAAGGTGAGAAGTGTAAAAGAAGTCTGATGTGATTGATGCAAACTTAGATGTTCTAGAAAAATCATGCAGTGATAGTTCTTAGGAGCCCTCTTCCCTAGCTTCATCTTTAAAGAGTACTCTAGAGGATCAATCTAACGCTCCGCCTATTACTCCATCTTTGAAGAAATATGCTAGAGAGAGGCATGTTCCTTCTAGGTATTTTCCATCTTTAAATTATATTATGTATACTGATGCAAGTGAGCCTAAGACTAAGCAAGAGGCCTTGGATTATGATGATAAAGCTAAGTAAAAACAAGCTATGAATGAAAAGTATGACTCTTTGTTATCAAACCAAACTTAGGATTAAAGAGATATTTGTTATAGTGGTCAAGTTGACTTCAATACAAATGATGTTTAAGTATGGTTTCTATTCTAGATCTTCATCTAAAGTAGTTAGATATAAATACAACCTTTCTTCATAGGGATTTGGAGGAAGAGTTTTACATGTATCAACCCAAGGAACTTGAAGTTAATTGAAGAAAAAAAAAAGAAGTTTTTTTTTTTTTTTTTTGGTGAAAGGTCAAATTATATATCACTCATAAAAAATTTACAAGATTGTTCGATTACAAAATATCATCATCTAAGCTCAAATATTGCACTTGGCAAATTCCAAAGCTCTTGTAAAAATTTATTACAATTTGTAAGCTTGACTCCTCTGGTAGATGAAATCTTGCCTCTCACGTCCTTCTTAATTTTAGCAATAATGGTTGAGTTTCCTAGACTTGTATTGCTGAATCTTCTTCTATTCCTTTCGCTCCAAATGTGATACAATACGGCCTTGAAAGATATACTAAGCAAAGTAGCTGCAAAGCTCTTCCTCTTAACAGTGTTGATCATCCAATATATTTCAGCTCTCCAATGTTCAATTCTTCGAGTTAATCCATTCATGCCTAACAAAGCCTTCCAGATGTAGTTTGTGAACCTGCACTTAAAAAATAAATGTTCATGTGATTCTTCTTCTTGTTGGCAGAGGTTGCATCGTAGATCCACTGAACTATTCCATTTTGCCACCTGATCTGCTGTGGATAGTTTGTCTCTTAAAATGATCCAACATATAAAATTATGCTTCGGTACTCCTTCTTTCCAAACAAGTGGTGCCCATTTGAAATCTTTTCTGTTCTCTCTTAGTGCTACATAACTCTTGGCAATATTGTATTCTGAGTCTGTCACTAGTTGTGTTAGTTCACTTCTTACTTGTAAAATATTCCTAAAACTCCAAGCTAGTGATCCTTTCATCTCAACTTCTAATACATTCCTTTCCTTCAAATTTTCTGTTATCATCCATTTAACCCATAAGGAGTTTGAATTGGGGTGCACAAGAGACCATAGGAGTTTTCCAATTGCTGCTTTATTCCAAGTGTGAATGTCTATCAAACCTAGTCCTCCAGAAACTTTAGGCTAGCAAACTTCTTTCCATGCCACTTTCGCTACACATCGTCCATTAGATTTACCTGTCCAAAGGAAAGTTCTAATTCTTTTTTCAATTTCATAAAGGGTCTGTTTTGGCAGTAGAAAAATTTGCATCCAATATGTTTGCAATGAGAACAGAACACTTTTAGCTAGCTGCAGTCTCCCCCCATAACTAATATGCTTAGACTCCCAACCTTCAATTCTTCTCAATATCTTTTCTGTCAGAATAGTACAATCTAGGTTGGAGAGTCTTTTAGTAATCAATGGTACTCCTAAGTATTTTATGGGAAGTTGGCCTTCTTGGATAGGAATATGATCAAGTATTAGAGCCTTTTCCTGTTCTGACAAGCCTGAAAAGAAAATTTGACACTTCTCTGGATGCATCTTCAAACCTGTTATATCTTCAAACTCTTGCATAGCATCTAGTAAACATAATATGGACTCAATATCTCCATGAGCAAACAAAAAGAGATCATCAGCAAAGCATAAATGAGTGATCTTTTCTTTGGCGCATTTCCAGTGAAATTTAAACCTTCCAGAAGATACATTATTTTGTATAATTCTGTTAAGAATCTCCATCACAATAACAAAGAGAAAAGGAGAGAGAGGGTCTCCTTGTCTAAGTCCCTTTGCCCCCTTAAAAAAACCTGTATGAGAGCCATTGATGTTCACAGAATATCCCACAGTAGTGATGCAGCTTTCAATCAGCAATCTAAATTTGTCTGGGAACTTCAAAACTTTCAGTGTATTTAGGATTGCATTCCAGTCTATTGAATCATATGCTTTCATAATATCAACCTTAATTGCCACCCTTTTCCCATGAATATCTTTGTGATAATTGTGCATTAACTCTTGACACAACAAAATATTTTCCTTAATGTTCCTTCCTGGCACAAAAGCTGACTGATACGGATGTATGAAATGAGGCAAAGCTAAACTTAGTCTTCCTGCCACAATTTTAGATATGATCTTGTACAACACATTGCAACAAGATATTGGTCTAAAATCTTTCATATTAGTGGCATTAATTTTCTTAGGGACAAGAGAGATTACTGTTGAATTTATGCTTCGCAGTAGCTGTCTCCTTTGAAAGAAAACTATTACTGCATCTTCTATGTCACTCCCTATAATACTCCATGCTTTCTTGAAGAATAAGCTATTATATCCATCAGGACCTGGAGCTTTGTAATCACCAAAAGTATTAAGGACCTTTTGTATATCTTCTCTTTGAACGTCTGCTATAAGGCTTCTCTTTATCTCTTCTGGAATTTCCATAGGAAATAACTCTCTTAATCTTGTTTCTGATGGTTGAAGTTGGTTTGCCCTCCCTAGCAAGTTTTGATAATAATTTAGAATTTTGTTCTTTATCATTTCAGGATCTTCAGTAAGTTGCCCATCATCTAATTCCAACTTGACAATGTGATTTTTTGCTCTCCTCTTCATCATGCTTCCAAAAAAGACTTTACTATTACAATCTCCCTCTTTCAGCCAATGATTCCTTGATTTTTGCTTCAGAAGTATTTCTTGCTTTGCTTGTGCTATTTGTAGCTGCTTCCTTGCTACCTCTGTTTTCCTTGGTAGTTCTCCAAATTCCTCTCTATTTAGCTTTCTCAACTCTTTTTTCATTTCCTTCAACTTTATCATTATTTTGTACATTATAATGCCATCAACCCTTTGTTGCCAAATATTCTTCACTATTGTCATAAATTGGGGGTTGTCTGGCCAAAAGTTGAAAAACCTAAAAGTCCTTTTCTGACTTGGTCTATTATTGCCCACCTTGATAATGCAAGGACTGTGATCTGACAATCCAGGAGTACTAAATTCAATGGAGAAATCCATATTACTTTGCAGCCATTTAGGGTTTACCAAACATCTATCCAATTTACTGCCTTTGAACCCTATTCCTTTACCTTTGTTCGTCCATGATAGGAGCGGTCCTACAAAGTTTGGTTCTATAAGTTCTGCATCACTTATGAACTTGTTGAAATCTTCTATTCCTTCTATCCATCTACTAGCTACACTAACCCTCTCATTTAGATTCCTCACTGTATTAAAATCCCCTACTAGTAGCCATTGAGTGTTCTTTCCATAACTGTTATAACATTGAGTGAGGTTACTCCAAAGATCCTTTCGTTCATTCGCTGCATTTGCTGCATAGATGGCAGATAAGTACCATACTTCATGTCCCTCTTCCACTTTACAATTCACTACCTGTTTAGAACTACTAAGCATTGTGATGTTGAGCTGTGGCTTTTTCCATACAATCCAAATCCTACCATTTTCATTATCTCTATAATTATGGATAAAACCCCATTGGGGAAAAAGAGAATCTATCACCCATTGTGCTTTATCTTCTTTTATTTTGTGTTCTAATAGAATGACAATGTCAGCTTTAGCATTCTTGATAACTTCTTGTACCTCCTTTTGTTTAGGGCTTTTATTCAAGCCCCTGACATTCCATGAGAATATGATCATTTGTCTGGGGTATAGTGTTTTCTCCTTCAACACCTTCAAGACCTACAATATCATTGCATCTTGCTTCATTTGGTTCTTGATGATTACTTATAAGCACACTAAATCTATTACTGGTATTGTCCTTCTCACATGTATTCCTTTTGGGGCTCCTTTTGTTTCCCCTTCCATTCACACTTGCTTTATTGCTTTGTGTTCGGTGAAATTCTAACATGCAAGTGTACATGTCGAACAAGTAATATAATGATAAGTACAGATATCGTCCCACGAAGACTGGTGTTCACTAAACTAATTAATTACTAATGGTGAATAGACTCTAAAGTTTATCTAGCCAACAAAAATAGTAAAACATGAATTTAATAACCAAATTTAATCTAAAATTGATAAACGAAATGTGCTAGAGCCTCTGATTTCCCCTAATTACTCAGTACAAATGTTGATCATTTATGCTTGCAAGATTAATTCTATTCATGTGATGGCGGAATTTCCTAATTTATTCACTACCCTATGTCTAGGTGTAGCGAACCTACTTAACTCATTAATCCACTGTATCTCTACATCTGAATTAAATGAACCAAGTGCATTAAGATATGTGAATATTCCAGTTTGCACCTAAAGCCACACAAATCATATGGTATATTTCTATCCATATTAATCTATGGTTGCATATTACATGAAGCAACTGCATATCGTCGTCGTTCGAACTCAAATATGCAAATCAAATCATCTAAGTGGTAGTTAATCACTTAAATGCATTAAGATCAGTAATATGCAACTTCACAATTATAAAATATCTCACAAAACATAAATAATCATGTCATTCATACATTATAATTAAGTTCCATCTTAGCTCTAACACAATAAATTAAAATAACATATTTACACAACAGAAATCAGTGCAAAAACGTGAACAAAATATTCTGGAATTTAAAAACATTAAAGCTGTCACCAAATGTCTTCAAATCACAAAACAAATTGCACAAATCTGCACATCAGGAGGAGAAGAATAAGTTGTCTGGAAAACGGGAAGAAAACGAGCAGAGACGCGCCCTCACGCGCTTTCGCACGCGCTGACACGCTCCGGTGACACGCGCCGCCGTCCGGCCACCACGCGCCGCCGCCGCCGTCCGCCGCCGGTCTTCACAGAAACTTCAGGAAAGGTAGATCAGGACGCCTAGATTACAGATCTGCAGAAAGATTCAGCAAAATCGCCATAGAAACGCGTAGATCTGACGGAAAAGACTCGGACGGCGTTCGCCGTTCTTCGCCAGAAACCGCCGTTAGATCGCCGTGAAACTGGTACAGAAATGCTGGAAATTGCAGTGTGAAGCCAGATCTGCCTTCAGATCGTTGGAAAGCACTCAAAGTTGGCCGAAAAACCGTCAAAATGGGTTTCTCGCCGGAAAAGAACACCGGCGGTCTGCTGTCGCACGACCGCCGCGTTCTATGCCTGAGACGCGCGCTGTCGCGCTTCGTCTTCGAGCTCCGGCGAGATCCCCTTCCTCGGTTCGTCCGGTGAAAGCCCTTTTTCTCCCTCTTTCGGGTTTTCTCCCTCTCTTCTCTCTCCGTTGCTCTCTTCTGCCCGATGCTCACTCCAGATAAAAGCCGCCGTTCTCGTTCGATAATTGTTCTCCTTTTTTTTATTAGCTGGCCGACACTTGTGTCTATTGTTTTCCACTTACCCACCTGCCGACCGTTTTTCTCTTAATAAAAGCATCTCCCTCCTTTTCTCTTTCCTTTCTTTGACTTCTTTTTGTCATTCTCTTTCATGATAATTCACGTTCACCTCCATCAATTCTTCTACACAGGTCCCACGTGTTTCCTCTCTTTTCCTTCTTTCTTTGTCAATTCTTTATCAAGAATCTCACGTGATAAATGGTGTGATAAATGAACATTTTTCATGATTTATTGCTTCTTTTTCTTCTTTTTCTTCTCTTTTGAGTTTGCTGCATAAAATAACAAAATATGCATAAATATAATTGAATACAAATATAATTTAATAAAAAATATATTAAATATAACCTAAAATAATAAAAATAACTCTATATAAAATAGAGTTATCAACACCCCCAAACTTGACATTTTGCTCGTCCTCGAGCAAAAGAACGAAACAACACATTATAACAACACAAAACAAAAACAAATTTTACACAAAAAAACATTAAACAAGCTCTAAACAACATGAAATGATAATAAAAAAAAATTTACTCACAAAAAGCACAAAAAATTTACTCGCAAAAAGCACTAAACAACATATTCTAACACCACCAATCACTCCATAATATTTTTCAAAACAACAATGCCACACCCCCAAACTTAAAATTTTGCTCGTCCTCGAGCAAAAGAACTAAACAAAACATATAACCAATCTTTCCATGATATTCTCCATTAATTGCTCAACTTAACAATTCAAAGAAAAATATAACTTTCATCCAAACATTGCAATTGGTTTATAAGATAAGATAGATTCTAAACTATGTCAACCACATGTGTGTGTGTAAGTCCGCATTTTGTCTCAATTGCATGCACTCAAAATAAATCCACATTAATATGCAACCTCTCAAAATCTTTAACTGAACCTCATAGGTTTGCTTTTCATTCATCTCTCCACTAATGTAAGTCAATCATCTAACCAAAAATCAATAGGACTTTTATAAGCTTGTAATGTAAGGCTGGGCTAAGGGTAAGATGGAAGTCATTTAAGCTCATATAACCCATGAACACATTACTTTCTAGGATCTCATCAAAACTCTAACCCTTCTCTACCTTTTTTACTTCATGGAGATGATCTTTTCACCACACTTATTCTCAATTCTGTCCTGTCCAATAATGCTTTGACACTATACAAAAGCCATAATCATGTGCGCAACAATAAAGCAAAAACAAAAACACTTATATGTACAGCCATCTCAATATGTGGCTTGAATCTAGCAAAAGATAATAAGGTTATTTCATCCTAAAGCAAATTTTTTTTTCTTTTTTTTTTTCTTTTTTTTTTTTTTTTTTTTTTTTTTTTTGCATTTACAATTTGTACCACACACAATCATTGCAATCAACTTCTTTCCATACTACATCCTTCCCATCGACTTCTCCCATGCTCAAATAAACTTGTATACACCAGAAGTCAATATGTCATGGGAATAGGACAATAGGACAAATTGATCGAAAGGCTAATAGATATATGTGCAGGTGTCATTCAATAAAATCAGGATAAGAATAAAGCTCAGCGGGGTGACTGGGGATAAGTAAATAAGGTGGGCTTGAAAGGTTCAATCGATCCAAAGATGGCCTAAATCATTTTTTCAGTTAGATGCAACCTAGGATTTCGCCTCAAGAGGAAATCAAGCAAATTCTAAGATCCGGGTGAGATCCAAGAAAATCACACACTTCACATGAATGTTCTCTAGAGATACATACAATTTCAAGAAAATGCAGACTTTTAGTGCTCAATGAGTGAATCAACATAATCAGAATCACACTTAACTCATACCACAATTGCAAGTTTGAACAAAATCTACATCTCCCTAAGAATCACCAAGAATGCATAATAAAGAATCTAATCATAGAAATCATGGTCTAACACAAGAAAAAGTTTTTACACCAAAAGAAATAAACTTTCTAATACAATTTTAACACAAAACAGAAAATTTTAACACTAACACTTCAAACAAACATTTCCACAACAATAGAAAACTTCCACAATCACACAACCCAACAAAACAGCACAATTCCTATAGCAGCACCCCCAAACTTAAGTGAAGCATACTTCTCAATGTTAAAAGGAAATGAAGCAATAGTAAGGAAGGAACAAGGAAAACTCCCCTGATTACAGGTTGTCAAAATGGAGCTATGATGAGCATATGGTGACAGCCTTCACACCAAACTGCTAACAAAAGATTTCTAACTAAAAAAACCATAAAGTACTTGGGTTGCCTCCCAAGAAGCGCTTGCTTTATAGTTTTCAGCCAAACTATCCTCCACATTGTTCAAGGAGGATGAAATTCCAACAGTTTCGGAGACAGTTTGTGTCGTTTGATGGTTGTGCATTCTTCAATTGGCACAACTGTCTCATATGTTTCCAGCTTCCTTTTCTTCTCCAGTATCTCTTTCAAAAATTTTTCACAATTAAGCATTTGAACTGGAGTATCTGCAAAAGGAATGTTAATGTGCAATTTTAAAGATATATCAATGAATTCCAAAAACTGCTTGTCTTTAACGCGTTGCTGGAATCTTTGGGTAGATGGAGTTGGAGGCATGAAGGACTCATGAATTGCTAGAACAAGGTTGTTCCTAGGTGCCTCCTCAAGTTGTATGCTGACATCTTTATCTATTTCTTCAAAAATTTCGTTGTCAGCATCATCTTCTTCCAATTGCATGCCACTTGTTAGGGTTATTGCCTCTGCGGTATCTATAAGACTTTTCTCCGTGTCACAAGGCAAAGGACCCTCTTGATTCTTTGAGATCATGCTGATTAGCTGACTCATTTGCACCTCTAATCTTCGGAATGAAGCTTCTTGTCTATCAAAGCTTGCTTCCATCCTCTCTGTAATGTTCTGTGAGGTGTTGGCCATCTCGCTAATCATTTCCTCTAAGCTAGGTTTAACCTCTTCTGGTTGCCAAAATGTTGGTTGCGGTCTCATCTCATTTGGATTACCCCATGTACAAGTTTGATGGTTGTACCATCCCGAATTGTACGAGTCAGAGTAATAGTCATTTTGTGACCTGCTAGGAATTCCAACAAAATTAGCATAATCATTATAATGAACATAGGGGTTACCTAATTGACATCCCGTGCTCTCATGTGCTCCTCCACAAAATTCACATGATCTATTTCTTAGGAACATTTCCCATTCGGCACGAGATTCTGCGAGGGTATTTGCATTATGTGCTGGCTCGATCTCAAAGTAGTTTGCCTGACTTTCAGGCCTCTGAAAGCTTGCTGTGGCATTCCAGAATGTTGGTGCAGCATAGTCTCTTAGGAATCTACGTGAACCATCATTGTTCTCCATCTGTAAGATAACAAAAATAAAGTAAAATAAAAGCAATAAAAGCTAGATTAAACTAAGAAGCTATTCGGTATTAATATTAATCAGTAGAAAACAACCAATCCCCGGCAACGGCGCCAAAAACTTGTTCGGTGAAATTCTAACATGCAAGTGTACATGTCGAACAAGTAATATAATGATAAGTACAGATATCGTCCCACGAAGACTGGTGTTCACTAAACTAATTAATTACTAATGGTGAATAGACTCTAAAGTTTATCTAGCCAACAAAAATAGTAAAACATGAATTTAATAACCAAATTTAATCTAAAATTGATAAACGAAATGTGCTAGAGCCTCTGATTTCCCCTAATTACTCAGTACAAATGTTGATCATTTATGCTTGCAAGATTAATTCTATTCATGTGATGGCGGAATTTCCTAATTTATTCACTACCCTATGTCTAGGTGTAGCGAACCTACTTAACTCATTAATCCACTGTATCTCTACATCTGAATTAAATGAACCAAGTGCATTAAGATATGTGAATATTCCAGTTTGCACCTAAAGCCACACAAATCATATGGTATATTTCTATCCATATTAATCTATGGTTGCATATTACATGAAGCAACTGCATATCGTCGTCGTTCGAACTCAAATATGCAAATCAAATCATCTAAGTGGTAGTTAATCACTTAAATGCATTAAGATCAGTAATATGCAACTTCACAATTATAAAATATCTCACAAAACATAAATAATCATGTCATTCATACATTATAATTAAGTTCCATCTTAGCTCTAACACAATAAATTAAAATAACATATTTACACAACAGAAATCAGTGCAAAAACGTGAACAAAATATTCTGGAATTTAAAAACATTAAAGCTGTCACCAAATGTCTTCAAATCACAAAACAAATTGCACAAATCTGCACATCAGGAGGAGAAGAAGAAGTTGTCTGGAAAACGGGAAGAAAACGAGCAGAGACGCGCCCTCACGCGCTTTCGCACGCGCTGACACGCTCCGGTGACACGCGCCGCCGTCCGGCCACCACGCGCCGCCGCCGCCGTCCGCCGCCGGTCTTCACAGAAACTTCAGGAAAGGTAGATCAGGACGCCTAGATTACAGATCTGCAGAAAGATTCAGCAAAATCGCCATAGAAACGCGTAGATCTGACGGAAAAGACTCGGACGGCGTTCGCCGTTCTTCGCCAGAAACCGCCGTTAGATCGCCGTGAAACTGGTACAGAAATGCTGGAAATTGCAGTGTGAAGCCAGATCTGCCTTCAGATCGTTGGAAAGCACTCAAAGTTGGCCGAAAAACCGTCAAAATGGGTTTCTCGCCGGAAAAGAACACCGGCGGTCTGCTGTCGCACGACCGCCGCGTTCTATGCCTGAGACGCGCGCTGTCGCGCTTCGTCTTCGAGCTCCGGCGAGATCCCCTTCCTCGGTTCGTCCGGTGAAAGCCCTTTTTCTCCCTCTTTCGGGTTTTCTCCCTCTCTTCTCTCTCCGTTGCTCTCTTCTGCCCGATGCTCACTCCAGATAAAAGCCGCCGTTCTCGTTCGATAATTGTTCTCCTTTTTTTTATTAGCTGGCCGACACTTGTGTCTATTGTTTTCCACTTACCCACCTGCCGACCGTTTTTCTCTTAATAAAAGCATCTCCCTCCTTTTCTCTTTCCTTTCTTTGACTTCTTTTTGTCATTCTCTTTCATGATAATTCACGTTCACCTCCATCAATTCTTCTACACAGGTCCCACGTGTTTCCTCTCTTTTCCTTCTTTCTTTGTCAATTCTTTATCAAGAATCTCACGTGATAAATGGTGTGATAAATGAACATTTTTCATGATTTATTGCTTCTTTTTCTTCTTTTTCTTCTCTTTTGAGTTTGCTGCATAAAATAACAAAATATGCATAAATATAATTGAATACAAATATAATTTAATAAAAAATATATTAAATATAACCTAAAATAATAAAAATAACTCTATATAAAATAGAGTTATCACTTTGTTCTAATTTGGCTTTTGGACTTATGGTGGATTCAACTTCATATGTTATTGAATTTACAATCTTATCTCTTATATCCTCATGTCCTTGCTCGTCATGAACTTGATCTTCATTACCTTTATCCAAATTTTCTTTATCCTCACATTCTTCATCATATTTCTCCGTCTGACTTAATGGCTTTTGAACTGGAACCCATATCTCCTTTTGCTTTATAACACACTCCTTATGTCCAAAGCAATCACATTTTTTGCATATTTCAGGTAACCAACAATACTCCACTCCTACCTCAAAAATAGCACCATTTCCCATGTCAATTTCAAATGAAGTTGGTAGAGAACACTTTGTATCTATTTCAACACATACTTTTGCATATGATATCCTTTGTCTATGTTTGGTAGCTTTATCCATGTATAGTGGCTTTCCAACAGCATTAGCTACATAGCTCATACCAATCTCATCCCATAAAGCATGTGGGACATTGTGCAACTTTATCCAAATTGGTATTGAAGTGATTTTCCCTTTCTGCAGTCTAATAGTGTTATGCCATTTTTGCAGAAACATTGGTTTTCCTACCACATCACAAACTCCAGCTTCTAATACTTCCTCCATCTTTTGTTTATCAGAGAGTCTAAAAAAGAAGAAGCCACTGTCTGTTGCAGAAATATCTATTAAGCTTTGTTTTCCCCATTGCTTTTCTACAATTCCTTTTACAACAGAAAATGGTAATTTTGAGCCCAAAAAGAAACCCACAACACAATTTTCATAGAATTTACTTCCTTCTTCAATAACTTCCTTAGGAGGGGCAACTCTAATTTTCCCATAATTTAATACCGGTGGCTGGTATTTCATATGAGCATTTTGTGCTAATCCTCCTACTACAACCTTACTCCAAGATTCATGTTTTCCTTTATGTTCAAAACTCTCCTTAAAGATAATGTTGTTTGTCTCTTCTAGCCTCTCATTTTTCTCCTTATTTCTTGTAGGCCCTTGGAATAAACTTTCTTGGATTTCTTGTTCAATTCTCTCCTTGTCTTGTTGAGATAATACATTATCCTTGGTCACACTTCCTTTAGCCATGTTCCTATTTGCAAGGGTTAATCGTCCAGATTTCATTATTTTAACTTCTGTATCATTATTTTCTCCTAAAGATTTCCAACACTCTTTAAGCTTCCTTATTTTCCTTTTCTCTCTTCTCTCAAACTCAGCACTCTCTGGGTCTATCCTCTGAAAATCCTTGACCATCAGCAGTTACCAACTTAGTACTTAACTAATTTGATAGGCAGGATTTTGGTAAGATGTACCAAAAGTTCATAATCTACTCAGTATATAGACCTGATAGATTCTGCCTTCTTCTACCGACAATCTACTTAAATCCCTTTAACTTAACTTAATAGAAACATGGCTTTTAGTAGGTATATCCTTCTCTTATCACTCCAAAACAAATCTCTTAACTAAGCAATCAATAAATCAAAACACACCACGAACAAAAACAAAATTCACACCTAGCTCTACTACACCAACTTCTACTCCTAAATTGCAAATCCAATATATAAAAAAATAGAAAAATAAAATAAAATAAAAAAATAGAAAAATAAAATACACAGAAACAACACTCACTTCAACAGAGTCTATCCTAATTATAATCTAATATACAGAAATTTTTTTTTTTTTTTTTTTTTTTTTTTTTACTTACCTCCGAGCCTAGGAGATCCGGCGATCAGCCATCAGGTCTTGTCTCCCGCTGACCTGCTCTAATTCCTACTACCTTCCGCCGGTGACCACACGATGGGGATGCGATGGGTGGGCTCTGAGAACGACGGGGAGTCTAGGGACTAGGCCAACGATTGGGGGGGCGCAGGGACGAGGCGGTAGGGTGGGGAGGCGATGGGGGACGGGGGAATGATAGGGGGGCAGAGGGGACAGGGAGAGGGCTGAGCAGGGGGGTGCGGTGCGATGGGGGACGGGGTCTGGGTTCTGTGGAGGGGGGGGGGGGGCAGGGGAGCTACGGGAGAAGTGGGGATACGATGGGGGACGGGGGAACGATAGGGGGGGCGGAGGGATCAGGGAGAGGGCTGGGCAGGGAGGAGTGCACGGGATGGGGCTGGGGGGGGAGAGGGCGAAAATGGGGTGGGGCTAGGAGATCTGAGGCGGGGGTCTGGGAGGGGCGATGGGGGTGCGGGGGGGCTGGGAGATCTGCGGCGGGTGCTGGGGGGAGCGATGGGGGCGCGGGGGGGCTAGGAGATCTGCGGCGGGGGCTGGGGGGCGATGGGGGCGCGGGGGCGCGGGGGGGCTAGGAGATCTGCGGCGGGGGGCTGGGGGGCTGGGGGGCTAGGAGATCTACTAGAATCTTCTGTGTTTGTATTAAAAAAAAAAAAAAAAAAAAAAAAAAAAAAAAAAGTTAATGTGTAAACTCAAGAAGAATCTGTATGGTCTAAAATAGGCTCCTAGGTAATGGGATTTGAAATCTGACAATATTATGAGGGAGTAAAAGTTTAAGAGATGCTCAAGTCACCATTGTGTGTATTTCAAGGAAACACCATCAAGTAATTTTCTTATCCTGATTTTATATGTTGATAACATGCTTACTTATGGAATAAATATGCAAGATATAGTTAAGTTAAAGAATCAACTCAAGAGCCATTTTTCAATGAAAGATCTTGGAGTGACAAAACATATCCCTGGTATAAAGATTTCTCATGATAAAGAAAAGTGTGTGTTAAAGTTGTCTCAACAAAACTACGTTGAAAGACTGGTCAAGAGGTTCAATATAAAAAATGTAAAGCCAATGGCTCAACCTCTTGCTAGACATTTTATACTATCACTAAAAGATTGTCCACAGATAAATGACGAATGGGAATTTATGAAAAATGTTCTTTATGCTTTAGTAGTAAGTAGTTTGATGTATGCCATGGTTAGTACAAGGCTAGATATTTCATAGGCAGTTGGTGTGGTGAGCAGATTTATGAACAGACCTAGTAATATGCATTGGGATGTGGTTAAGTGGAATTTTAGGTATCCATAGGTAACTTCTTCTTATTGTCTTCATTTTGGAGGTTCAAAACTCAATCTTCAAGGCTATGTGGATGCAAACTTATTAAAAGATCATGATGGTAGTAGAAGTACCATAGGTTACATCTTTACAGTTGAAGGAATAAGTGTTAGTTGGATGTCCAAGTTACAGTCAGTGGTGGCATTGTCATCTATGGAAGCAAAGTACATAACCACAACTAAAACGGCAAAAGAGTTCATTTGGTTGCAAACATTCTTAGAGGAGCTTAATTAGAAGACAAAAGATAGTGCATTGTAGACAAATAGTTAAAATGCTATACACCTTGCCAAGAATGCAACATTTCACTCCAAGTCAAAGTATATTGAGAGAAGATATCACTTCATCACGCAAGTGGTGGAGGATGGATGTGTGAAGCTAAAGAAGATCCACACCTCAAAGCACTTAGAAGATATGTTGACCAAGGTGCCGAGGTCAAGAGCTAGAGCTCAACTAAGGGCAACTTTTCTTCCTAGCCGCAGCTTTTATTATTATGGTGCAAGGATGTTGCATTATTCATTCCAAAGGGGAGAATTATTATGTTGTAATGTATAGTGTAGGGTATTGTAGTCATTCCATTGTACAGTAAATGGAATGACGGCTTTTCATATTAGCAACACAAGGCTTGTGTGTGTATGTAGTATGGAATGAACATTGTGAGAGAAAGAGTAAGTTGTTTGCATCATGTTTCTGTGAGAGAATAGACAAGAAGTAGTATTTGCTTGTAAACCACCGAAGAAAAGAAAAAGCTACCCCCAAAGTGGAAGTAGGATATCTTTTTAGTCTTGAACCACTCTACATGCTTGTGTTAGTATGCATGCATTGGTTGATGTTGATCCTAGAATCCTTACAATCCTATAAGCCACATGATCTCACATAGAGGTAACCCCCATGGCTTTGTATGCTACCTCTACCAAAGATCTCGACATTATTGATTATTTCTTTATCCTCTATGAGATTAATGACCTTCCAAGATTTACACAACATCCCAAGAGTGTTCTCCTCATCCCTAAGTAAGTGTCATTGTCTTATCACAAAAAGCCATCAAATTTAAATTTTAGGATGAAGAAAAATGAAATCCAAGACCTAGAGCTTTCTTAATGTACTTTTTCTCTAAGCACTACACCCATGTGCAAATCCTTCAATGCATGCAGAAGTAAACTTAATTGTTGTACAAAATAAGTAATGTTCAGTCTTCTAACTATCAAATACATTAGTTTACCAACTTAGTATTGTTAAGAGAATGGATCATGTAAGAATGTATCACATACTCTATCCTTATCTTTTGTATCATGACCAAAGATTGCCAACTTTAAACCTTGCTCCATGGGAATAATGGTAGGTTTAGCTCTTGATAATCCTACCATGGAAATTAACTCCAATGCATAGTTGTGTTCTTTGATACATATCTCATCTTGTGATATTATTACCTCCACTCTCATAAAACACTTTAACTATTCTAAGTCCTTTATCAATAATGGCAATAGTGTCATCAACAGTGATCAATATTTCATCCACATTAATGAGTAGCATTCTTATGTTGTCACCCTCTCAATGAGTAAAAGCGGCATAGTTGTGTTAAGATTCAACATATCCTAGTGTCATTAAAGTTGTAGTGAATTTTAAGTATCACTAATGTGAGTGAAATAATGGCCAGTTATAAGTGGCAACAAGAGAGATAATTACACGCACACTAATCATCTTCACCTTAGGCATGATAATAGTCCCAAGGGTGGGATAAAGGAAGATACCAATGTATTGTTGGGTTAATATAATAGGAAATTCCCTAGCTATTAGCTATAGTTTGTTAGTTAAGATGGAAAAGCACTTGACTAATGTAGGATTGGTCATAAGTTCACTCTCAAGGTGAAAGGATTATACAACAACAATTGATATAGTAAGGTTGTAGGTTCAAGTAAAGGCCTTTATAGGCCTAGTGCTAATAGGGTCCATATAAGGCAAGGCTTAAGTGCTCAAGCTCGAGTGGATAGTTAGTACATTATTGAATTAAGATAATAAGGTGGCACCCTAGCTATTAGCTATAGCTTATTAATTGAGATGGAAAAACACTTGACTAAGTGTAGGTTGGTCACAAGTCTAACTCCCAAAATGGGAGGGTTTTGCAATAACTTATGATGCATTGTGGCAACTTGTGGGACAAATGCTTATTGTGAAAAATAGATGTATCTTTAATTGGTTAACTATAGCTTTTAGCATAATGGTAATATTTGACTATCCTTATAATAGGCCTATGAAACTTAGGTGTGCTATGAGGCTAACAAAAGTTACACTGTTACACTCTTGGAAGTGGGCTTTGTTACTTCAAGTCACCATTCTAGGACCAAGTAAATTGCAATCAAATTTCATTATATTTGTTAAGTAATGGAAGCTAGAGAAGTTGAAATTTTTATATTGATAGAGTGAAGAATAGATAGAAAATTTGCTGACTAAGAGTCTTGAATGAGCTTAACATGAAAAAATTTGAAAACTAATTGGATTCCCCATTCTCCCTATTAAGGAGAAGTGTTAGAAAAATGGAGATAATAGGGTCATGTTAAAATACTATTAGTGGCTTTAATGTCGGTGAGCAATGGCTTTGATGTTATTGGTTTGTTATGCATGTAAGTGGTTGTCAAACTTTTCTCCTATAAGTATTGTTGTTTGGTTGTAAGTTGAATTATCTAAAAACTTATTTGTTGTCTTTCTAAAGCCAACAACTTGAATGAATGGCCAAAAGCCATCATTTATTTAGTTCAAATCCTGAACCTTTTTCATCCTTTGTCCATTGCTACTTTGTTTGAGCTCACAACTCTATTAAATGCTTTCTTTTTCACCCGACAAAGTGTAACACTCATCTCCCAAAAGAAGGTAATGTGCCCATTGTAACTCATTTTGTGTATTTGATTACACATGAATATGGCAATTGATATACTATCAAAGATGTAGAATCAAAGGAGAAAACCATGTTCTAACCAAAGATTGCATGACATTATGAAATGATCTCAATTGCAACTAAAAGTTGCCTCCAAGTTAGTGAAAATATTTTTCTATTTCATACAATTAGCCCACATGCAATCAAAGAAACTCTAAGTACAAAAGCACAGTGTCAAAGAGGGAAAAAAAAAATGCACCCTTTCATTCACGTAATAAGAGGACAATGCAACATCAAGAGCCAGCTTTATTTTTTGTTATGTTTTCTTAAAGACTCTTTTTCTCTCTAGTAGGTTATTTCTTGTAAATGCTGGCTTTCATTTTTGGCAAGTCTTCTCTTCCTCTCTCTTGTGTTGTAAGATGAAAATTTTTCATCATTTGCTTAATTAACTACTTGAAGAAATTATTTCTCAATGTGAATTGGACACTAAGGTTAATATATCAATAACTTCATGAAGCTTGCTTGAAGTCATTTGTAACATGCATAATTCACCTCAAGTAATTTCTAAAGATGGACTTCTTGTTGTTTATGAGCAACAAAGCTTAGTGTATAGTATTGCTAAACCTAACTAGGAAAGTAGAGTGTCTTAAGGGGAAAAAAAAAAAAAAAGAACCTTAGCCTTTCACTTATGTAGTTGGAGGACAATGCAATATCAAGAGTTGACTTTGTTCTTTGCTTTGTTTTCTTAAAGAAACTATCTCTCTCTCTCTCTCTCTATAAGAACAATGAAGCTTAATTTATAATATTGCTAAACTTTAAGTAGGAAAGTTAAGTGTCTTATAAAAAATAAAAAATAAAAAATAAAAAGACTTCAACCTTTCACTTGTGTAGCCAGAGGACAATGCGATATCAAGAGTTAACTTTGTTCTTTGCTCTATTTTCTTAAAGAAACTCTCTCTCTCTCTTTAAGAACAATGAAACTTAGTTTATAGTATTGTTAAACTTTAAATAGGAAAGCTGAGTGTCTTTTTTGTTAAAAAAGAAAAAGAAAAAGAAAAAGGACCTTAGCCTTTCACTTGTGTAGCCAAAGGATAATGCAATATCAAAAGTTGACTTTGTTCTTTGCTCTATTTTCTTAAAGAAACTTTCTCTCTCTCGCTATTACAAGTTCGCTTCTGGTACGTGTCAACTTTCATTTTTTCTATAAGATGGAAATTTTTCATCATTTGCTTGATGAACTAATTAAAGAAATTTTTGCTTGATGTGGCTTTGGCACTTGAGTTAGTATATTAATGACTTCACAAAGCTAGTGTTGAATCATTCATAGCATGAGTGATTCGTGTCTAGTGATTTCTAGATGTGGACTTTTTGTTGTTTGTGAATGGAAAATCTTAGTTTGTAATGTTGCTAAACTCTATGTAAGAAAGCTTAATGTCTTTAAAAAAAAAAATAAAACGCAAAGCTTAGCTCTCTCTACCAAGGTCATTTCTGGTAACAGTTGGCTTTTATTTTTGGTAGGTCTTTTCTTCCTTTCTAATATGCTATAAGATGGGAATTTGTTATCATTTGCTTGATGAACTAGTTGAAGAAATTGCTACTCACTATGGCTTGGGTACTCAAGTTAGTATACCGATGACTTTACAAAGTTGGCGTGGAGTCAATCGTGACATGCATGATTTGTATCCAATAATTTCTAGAGATAGAATTCTTGTTGTTTTCGAATAGAGATCATTAGTCTGTAATATTGTTGAACTCTAATTAAGAAAGCTTAGTGTCTTTACAAAAAAAAAAAAAAAAAAAAGGACCTTAGCCTTTCACTCACGTAGCCGGAGGATGATGCAGTATCGGGAGCTAGGTTTGTTCTTTGTTCTATTTTCTTAAAGAGTCTCTCTCTTTGTGGCAGGTTCGGTTTTGGTAGGTATTGGCTTACACTTTTGTCAGCCCTTCACCTCTCCTATGCTGTAAAATGAAAAGTTTTCATCCTTTGCTTGATATACTAATTGAAGAATTGCTGCTCATGTGGCTTGCACATGTTAGTATTTCAATCACTTCACAAAGCTAGCACGGAGTCATTATTAACATGCATGATTTGCAACCGGTAATTTTTAGAGATACACTTCGTGTTGTTTGTGAATAAACAATTTTAGTTTGTGAAACGTTAGTTTGTGGTATTGGTAAACTCTAAGTAAGAAGAGTAAGAAAGCTTAGTGAATTTCAGTTTTTGAGAGAAAGAGAGAAAGGGGGACATTGTGTAGCTCATTCCTTGTTTAACTAGCTATATATATATATATTCCTATGCTCATGCAATGACTTACTCTTGGTTCAAGAATATTTTTACCCAAAAAATTGCCTCCAAGTTGGTGAAAATATTTTATTTCACATGATTACCCATATACAATCAGAGAATATTTATTTGTAGTTATATTAAACTCCAAGTAAGAAAGCTTAGTGTCCCAAAAAAAAGAAAAACAAAAAAAAGAACAGATCTCAACCTTTCTTTGTTCCTTGTTCTATTTTTTGAACAGACCTCTCTAGTAGGTGTTGGCTTTCTTTTCAGTAGGTCTTCTCTTCCTCTCAAGTGTTGTAAGTGTTAAGAATATTTTTTTCTATTATTATTTTGATAATGATAAAAAGAAAAAAAAAAGAGCATATTTCATGAAAATGCATTTTGATGTGACAAAATATTTTGGAGTTAATGTTTAAATGTTTTTCATGATTTATTTGTTGTAGGAATTGTTGAGATTACAAAGAAACAAATTGACTACGGTTGTGAAAGATTTATTTTATAAGCACCACATTTATCTCCCCCACTAAATTGGAATTGATTCCCACCATTTTGAATGAGATTCACAAAAGCTTCTATGAGGCATTCCATAACCTATTGCATAGAACCAATGCAGTATTTAAAAATAAAAATAAAAATTAATATCACAACACACACCAAACTCACACATATGAGAGTAAGAGTATCTTAGAAAAGGTAAGAAGGTGTCTATACGAAAAACATAAATGGGAAACTACATCTCCTTGCAAGAGTACTTCAGACCTTGCAATGAATGAATTTTGTTGATGGCCTTACTCCTTTACAAAGTACAAGAGTCATGATAAAAAATGGCTCACTTTTCAACCATGTCTTATTCCTGTACCTCTTCCACGGTATCTAGGTTATATTTTAAAAATGTCTTTGGGCTTTATAGCATGCTCAAGGCAATAGTTGGCGGTCAGGACCCAATGTCGACCTATAACTTCTGAAAGGAACTTCTCAACCTCCAAGGATCACATTTTAACTTCTAATCCTGCTAACAATTTTGAATGCTATCAGAGGTCTTTTATTTGACGAGGCTGATCAGCCGTTATCGCTACGCCACCCCTAAACATTTTCCCAAGTCCTAGCAGGCAACATATTGTACTACATGCACAATTTAATTCTTTTTTTTCTTTTTTCTTTTTTTGGTGGGGTTGGGGGGGGGGGGATTAAAAAACTGGTTGGGAAATTGGGAAATATTTTATAATCCAATTGAATTAGTATAGTAAAATATACTCTAATTAGTTGAGTTAGAGTGGGTAGTGGAAAGCATCATTTGCATGTCAAACTGCAGCTAGGGCAACTTCCTTAAGATCACAACTTCAGATAATTAAGAAAGATAAAAAGTCTGTATTTACGCTTTCCAATTAAATAAAAATTCTAGCAAATCAATTTTTTCGCTATTAAAAAACCTATAATAGAAATTGAATACAAACGTACATTTTCAAAAGGTTAGGCTAGACCATGTCAACCTACCAAATGGTATTGCAATCTTGTCTTTAACTCATCACGTAGAGAGAGAACTCATTTATCCTTCTCACCAAAGAAGGATGAATAGAATCTTATAGATATCGCATTTTCTAGGCCTCTCCGTCAAAGGCCCAAGTAACGATTATTGATGGTTGAAAGGGCTTTGAGAACTATTAATTTCTAAGCCTTTCTTTCAAAGGCCCAAATAGCTACCATTGATAGCTGAGAATTATTATGCTTGAAAGTGTTTGGATGGTCGTACGAATTGACGAAAGAAGTTTTACTTTATTTTTTCTTTAATTTTACTCGTTCAAACGCTGTTGAAGCTTCTCATTGGCGACTTTGACATTCTAAGGAAGTCATCGTCTCCATAAATGCTTAGCCGATTTCGTAATGACAAGGAAACCGCGTTAAAGAATTGGAGCGTAGGCCAGTGGGTGGCAGATGGGCGAATCATGCAGCTTACCTACCCCTCCCGTTTGCTTCCCGCGCGGTGCAGGCAAGAATGATGTCACCTCAATCCAAAATGGGATTTTCTTCGTTTTATGGATAGAAGCATGTCCCACATGCAGAGCACAAGAGCGAGGATCCATAATAAAAGAAAGCAATCGGACAAACGCGTGTTATGTACAAATGTCTAATCAAAACATTGGGTGACCAGCTTGATGGGGTGGCTTGCCTCAGGAAATTGAAGGTGCCGCAGTGGTCGACCAGAATCATGCCAAGTTGGTGCCCTATTCAAATCTCCACTTTTTGACCCATAAATAGATCAGATTTCCACCTCATGCTGACCATGGGGATTCATCGAATCTTCTATTAGCTGAGGCAAAAAATAAAATAAAATAAAATAAAATAAAATAAACTAAAAAGCACTCTTGTCACTTCTTATTAAAAGATCATTTCTGTATAACTAAGGCCATTAACAATTATTTTTAAACCTTGCTTGTGCATAATAAAAAGGTTAGACGATCACATGATGAAACTACCAAATAAGTTTGTCAATCAACTTCTGTCTGACAAAGCAGTAGTTAAAGCTCATGCGTGTGGTTCATCTTATTACGTTTTCTTAGCATTAAAAGTATTCAAATGGTTTACGAAAGAATATTCAATTTTCGTGTAAGCACAAACAAGTCTTATGCTGCACGCATAAGCCAGAGCAGACGGACACAAAATATTTTCACTAATTTCTTAAGGCAATGTTTGCCGTGATGTATAAAATTAAACCTTAAATTAATTTTAGAAAAGATTTAGCGAGGATAGGATTTCTAGTGACTTCTGATACAAGTTCCCATTTTGGACCAGAAATAAAATAAACTCAAGTCGTTATAACTTTAGAATTTTATTATAAATAGATGTCCTAAGAAAGCTATATATTGCACCCGACGTCAAGGCGCATGGCTGCCTTAGTCATGCTGAATTAAGCAACAAAGACGACCACCCATTTTTTATCTTTTTTTATTTTTTTTCTACTCTTGGACAACGAAACTTCAAAGAAATGACCACTTACTTATGTTGAAGGAATACCAGTCATGTCACGGATCAACAAGTGAATGCTATGTTGTTGTGTCACTTTATCTTATTTCTTGCGATGAAGCATCCGGTTTAGTTTGCCTTTTGATTTATTTAGAGCAATCATCCAAGTTTAATTGCAAGCTTTTTTGGCTTAGTAGTAAGCTAACAGGGACTACTAATCATTAGGTTGGGAGTTCGGCACTAAATGCATGCATGTGTGAGCAAGCTATTAAATAAAAGAAATCAACCTACTTCAAACAATTACTATCATATGCAAGCAAGATAACTTAGATCTTCTATTCATCTCTAACGTGGCATATAAGAATGCCAGTTTCCATTTTCATTTACCTTTTTTTAATTACTTTTTTTTATGCCCGCCATCCTCACTTTCTACTTAGCTTCCTTTTTGAATAAATTCTTTTAGAGTTTCTCTTATTTGGGCTAGTTCTTGTCAAACAATGCAAGTCTTAAGTCTAGGTGTATACAATCCCTTGTAGTTCAGCATAACCCATCTATGTTTTTTTTTTCTTTAATTGCTTGATTTCCAATATTTTCCTTTTTAACCGTAAGATGATTATCAAATCAATACTTAATTTAGAAAATTAAAAATTGAGAGCCAAACTTTAAAATGAGCGTTTGGTAGGTTTTATCAATATTTTAAAACACAACCCATGTAGTCCGTTCACATATGTTTGTCCCCTTAATTCATAATATTGTTCATCAATTTTCCTTTTTTCTAGTCACAAGTTGTCAATGGATTATATAATAAGAAGACAAGACGGTTAAGAAAATGTTCGTTAGTAATTCTCCTTATGACAACAAATAAAACTACCCCTTTCCTTGTCAAGTAATGATATTAAAGTCAAACTTATGCTCTAGGCAACTACATTTTCTGCAAACTTTAATACCTAAAAGAAAATCCTAGGAACACACTATTTTTTATATTACTTGAGTTCCTAATAAATTAATCAGTAATGTAGAATAACTCTTTATTTTTATTTTTATTTTTTTGTGGAAAGGTAAATTATAGTAATAAATAGTAAAATACAAAAGTATAGGGACATACCCCAGCATTACAAAAGTTATTGTATCTATGAAAAGATGAAAATTGAAAGCCTCCAAATCTCACTTAAAATAACATTTTATTTGGAGAATTTTATATTTTGAAACAAAAAAGCTCCCTCTCATTTTATTTCTTTTACTTTTGCTAAGAGAATAGGAATATCAATTATTTTTCTTAAAAATATCTTCTATATTTTTTAGCCCATATACAATGAATACAAGCTAAAAAAGATATCTTAAGAAGTTTAGCAGCTAAATCATTTTCTTTAATTGCTTTAATCATCTATTACAGTTCTTCATTCCATCTTCCAATCTCACATCAAATTTCATTTTAAATAAGAATAATTTTCCAAATCATTCTTATTCATGCACATTCGAAAAGATATGATTTCTATTTTCTATATGAGAATAACAAAAATCACAATATATGTTTACTGAGGGAAGGCACTTACAATTAACTCTATACTATTTATTTAATATGCCTTCTCATTACTCTTGCAGATTAAGTGAAGCATAAGGGGCTCCCATTTTGAATAAGAATACTTTTCCAAATCATTCTTATTCATGTACATTCAAAAATTGATGACTTCTATTTTCTATATGAGAATGACAAAAATCACAATATATGTTTACCGAAGGAAGGCACTTACAATTAACTCTATACTATTTATTTAATATTCCTTCTCATTACTCTTCCAAGTTAAGTGGAGCATAAAGGGCTCCCAACTCATCAATTAAGGGTTCAAGACACACCCCCTCACTATGTGGGTTTCAAACTTGGGAACAACCACACATTGTGCCACCTTAACATTGATTTCAAATTTAGGCATAATGTATCAAGGGTGCTAAGGAAAAACCTAAACTTGAAATGAATGGGAGAATTCATCTCTTTATAAATTATTTTCTCTTTATATTTCACATGTGAGACTTAATATGTCCCATCATTATTCTCAAAGAGTCCATTGGAAACCTAAGTTCTATCTTCTATCCTTTTTCTTGTAAACAAAGATTCCAATGAAAATGTTCTCTTATACTTGAGGTGATGAGATAGTATAAGTCCTACATTAAAAATATATAAAAGTTAGGTGTGGAGTTGTCAATGAACTCCTTAGCAATGAGAATCTTTGTCAACAACTTGTTGGTTTAAATGGGTTTTGGTCAAGAAATCTATTGGTATAAAGGAGTTGTGAATTGTAAAAGAGATTGAATTCTTGTAAGTCCTTACTTGGAGTAGTGAAAGACCTCCCTAATCTACTTTGGACTAGAGACCGTTGGATGTAGGTGTCTTATAAGACTAAGTCACCTTAAAAATTGTTGTGTTGAGCTTGCTTATTCTTTGCTATTAGCTCATTGTTTTATATTCTGTATTCGGCTATTCATTTATAGAATTTAAGCTTTAGTTGTCATTATTTCTACAATGAATGCACAATACTTGTTTGCTGTTGTCTATGATAAACCAATCAGAAGTTGAACTTTTTGGATCAACTACAGTTGAACATCACACATTACTCAAACACATTCAACCTCTATGTTTTTAACTTAAACAAAATTCAAATACATACATTTAGAGTGACACACACTATTAACCCCCCTCCTTTAAGTTAACATTCTTTCAATTAAGCTTCAAAAAATCTTATGCATTCAAGGGTAGTTGAACCAAACCACTCAAATTAGGAATGTTAGAAGACAAGACCACGTCAAGTGCCACATCATCCTTATGTGTCCACCATGTCAACCCTAGGGCTATGTCAGTGTGCACCCGAATTTGACCAACACTTAATCCATAATTGCTTGCGATTGCCCACCCTATGCATTCGAGTCTGTCACTACTATTGTCACCGGAATCTTCATCAGGATTCATTGTGATTTTTGAAATTAAATGTAGATTTTGAAATTAAATGTAGATTTGTTTTTTGTTTTTGATTCTGTAAACTTCTGTACATATGGATCACAATCGATCCTTGTAAATCATTGGAAATTTATCAATATAAAATTAAGGTTTCACGGAATTAGGTTTTGTTCTAATCTATCAACAGAATTTGATTCTAGCGAACAATCCTACCAGAATTTTGTTTTCTTTCAAGGAGTAAATTTTCTCTGTCTCCATTCTCCTATTTAATTTCTGTTATATGCCTTGTATTTACGTTTTCATTGACCAATATTAAAATCCTTTAAAGCCATACAATCTGAAGTACTTTCGATAAAAAGCCCTCAAACAGTTTCAAAAGAAAAATCAGTTTAAAAATCCACTTCACCCCCCTTCGGAATGATTTCATGACCCAGCCCAATGATTCCCAAATAGTATAGCAAATGCAAGAAACTAGACGCAAAAGAAAGGCTGCCAGGGCAACGATAGAGGACAGATCAAGAACTTCTAGCATAAGAAGTAATTCATCCCAGACAACAAAGCGTAGTTAGGGACCCATGCAACAAAAGGGGATTTTAATATTGAGGACTTGATAACTTTGGTCCTTTTAAGTTTTGTGTGACATGTTTTGTAGCGTTTGTAGAATGGTGGATATTATGTAAGTGGAGGGGCATTACCTCTTTTAAGTTTTTGGTTTGTAGCGGACACTGTATGTCCGGTGGAACACTGTAATGTTTTGCATGGTGTTTTGTAGTCGCTGTTGGGTAGTGTCGGAACAGTTAAGCATGCTACTTATTCTATAACAAGCGCAGTTGCTGGTTTTAGTTTGCAGGGTGTTTGGTACGTAAATTTCAGATGGATGTTTCGTAGGCATAGTTTGGTTAGAATTGTTTTTCTAGCGATTTGTATCAATAGAACCAAAACACAAAAGGAAGGGATGGGAGACTTCTGCTTGGAGTACAAGCTGCCAACAATTCATGGTTGGATTTCTAACCAAGTTCATAAACAACTGCTAAAACAGAACTTGGTTCTCAAAAAGTAAAAAGAAACTTTTGCCACAGAAAAGGACGGTCTGACTTCTAATATTTTTATAGCAACATTTCTAATATACTATGTCATCTTAACATTCTTTTTGTCCATGCAAAAGGTCATCTTTATATTTAACCCTTAAGTAACTTATAAGAATCCCAGCAAGCAATCCACTTTTCAAGCATCTAGTCAGCCGGATAATAGTTTAATCAACTGCCAGCTGATTAACGTCGGTTGGCACTTATAAGACGTAATACAGAGTGCATTAGAGCCATACATCCTATAATAAATTGCCAGTATTAGCAGATAAAATAAAATTTATAGCCAAATGGAAACTGATACAAAATTATGAGACTTATCCTGGTAAATCAAAAACCTTCAAAAAATGATATTCCCCTCCTCAGAATAAAATTAAATTATCACAGCACCTGGTATGAGATTTCTCAAGCTCTTTAAAACCATGTACTACAATGCTTTAGGATAATAGAAAGTATCAATTCTAAGCTTTAAAAACTATAGTTTTATTGAAAATCGTCGTAATCATACCTAAATATTTTGTTAGAATTGGTTCTAAGTATTCAATTCATTCCCAACAATTAATTATAAAACCGATGCATATCGTGGATACCTTTCCTTAAACTGGATTGTAAAACATTTCGTCGTCTTTGAAAAACCCAACATCAATTTCTTCATGTTTGACCGAGTCCATGTGCTCCGTGGATTCTGGCGGAAGCAAACTCAGCAACGTGCTTTGATGGTACGCAAATCATTGTTTCAACTTGTTGACTCCGGAAATCGTGACGCAGAAAGGGCTCACGCCATCTTATAAAAGGGGCTCCGGGTACTTTATGGAAAGCGTGCATACATATCGGCTGCTAAATCAACTCGAACAATTGGCGATCGCCGAAAGCACGAAAGAGACTTCATGCCTCCAATGGCTGCCGGGGCCCATGTTCCTTCGTGTCCATCTATCATGGTAAAAGCCGCGCGATTTACAAATTCTGGGTTTCAAGAGAAAAGTTAAAGTGCAGGGAAGTTTTGGATTTAGATCCTTGGTTTGTACGAAATTGTTCAACCATTTGTGGATACATCATAAGCTCAAAGCGGGCCGAATCAACTTGAGAAAGATGGTATAAAAAGAATCGTATCGGTTTGAGAATATGCTTAACAAGTTGTGGATCCCGAGAGCTGGGAATTTTTGGATGCATTTGTGAGGGCCTTTTCTCTAACTCGCTAACCTATTTAATATGACTCAAATGTTTTGTAAAAAGACTTAAGGTTTAAAAATTGGTCTTAACATATTTTATCTAATTTTTTTTTTAACTTAAGTTTTCATAAGCCCAAATTTGTTATAGGCCCCATAAGCTTATAACAAATTACCACACTCTACAGATAACATCCCGTCAACTTACTATGACAAATATTTCCATGCCTAACTCAAGTAAGCCATATTCATAAGTTGTCCCCTCAATGGTTCAAACGTAGAATGTGAAGCTAATTTTAATACTATTTGTTATAAATTTCAACTATTTTACAAAAAGACAAAGGTCTGAAAGTTAATTTTGACATATTTTATCTAAATATGATTCCAACTTAAGTCACCGTAAGCTCAAATCTACTACAAGCCCAGAAATGCACTCTAATCCACGCTTTATCTTTCCGTTAATCCACTGAAACTAGATAAGGAAACAAAGTTAAAAAGGAAAATAAGAACTAACTTGTCGCCGTAAAGTAGAAAATGATAAACGCCAGGAGCGAGCGGACTAGTTGAACATAGGATACCCGGCAGAATATTTTCCAGACAAGATAAGTGTCGCCGAATACCAATTTATTTATTTGAGGAAGGCCTTTGAAATTAAGAGCCTGTGAAATTGTAACTCTTAGACTATTTCGGAAGTGAAACACGTTCTCTCTTTTTTCACTTTTTTTTCACTTTTTTTTCACTTTTTTTGCTAAATTTTGTAGCATGGAAACTTTTAACTGTTGTGTTCACCTGAAATACTTTGTCCCGTACAATTAGACGAGATATTGAAACTTTGTTAGTTCAAAAATTAAGCGTAAATAACTAGTACGTAGCATACCTTTTTTTACCTATCTAGAGAACACTTTTCTGCAAAAGAATAAGAAAGTGTGGGAGTTACATGGAATGTCATGGCGGACGGCCAGCGCAGAGCATGTTTGACCGTTGTTCCTTCGTTGTGTGTGGTCTGACTTAAAGGCTTCCTTCGTTTTAACGCCACACGGCGACTCCGGAATGGGAAAAGAAAGACGTGCTGCCCCATGATTCTGCACCGTCCAACAAGCCCTGTATCCTTAGCGGCGCGCGACAAGGCTGCCCCCAGTGGTCGGGAAAAGGTGGAATTTGTTCCTCCTTTGCTTACCGTAACTAAATATACAGAGAGGTATTATAGGAGGCAAGTAATGCTAAAGGTTTGAGTTAATTTCTTGTTAGTCGGTTATTCGGTTTTGTACAGTCTTATCCATCTGTACAAACATCATTTAACGTTTGTATCAACCAAAAATTCTACAAGAACTGTGCATTTGCAATCCTGTCCTCATTATTGGTTGTCACGGAAAGGAAATATCAACTGAGCGAGAATTTTCTTAGAATTGGGGGGCACTAGATTACCTATTACAAAGACCTAAAATCATCAAGCACCCACACGAATTCTCTGCATGGAACATTGTGTACTGTAGCTGTCTTTTGGCAACACCTAGGAAAACCTTGAGGATAATCAGGACAGCATGCATGAATAGTTCCCAGCGTAGAAGCTGTTCCAATCAGATCCAATAGAACATATCCATATCATAGGTAAGTAACTGTTATAAACCTTGTTGTCCATAATCGTAATCACCATAAACTCTTGTTCTACCAAGAGAACAAACAAAGAAAAACATTAAAAAAAAAAAAAAAAAAAAAAAACTGTTTAGATAATTTTTTTTCTTTTCCCTTGTTATTGAAAGCTACTTCCTTTTATTAAGCTTTACAAACTATGAAGCTAACGATCAAAGAATAAAACAAAAGGGAAAACTAGTAAAACACCATTACATCCTTCAAATCCAATGAACACTAATTATCAAAACTTTCCCATGCATTTTGTTTGTGGAATACATCCTATATCATCTAAGTAATAAGTATCTTTCTTAAATAGGCAAAATCATGTTGATCCACCATTTACTCATTGAGTCAATGAAGATCACCAATCCTACAATTCCTTCCATGTTTGTGTTTAATGAATAAAACCAGTTGTTGCATTGAGTCTCTTAGTAGTCTTCGTTTGAGTAAATGAGATCTTCATAAATTTAGAATCTTGAAGGTGATTCAAATCTATATTGAATTCTTCAACCATATTTCTTACTACCTAAATTATTAATTAAAAGAAAATCTTACTTCAAATTCTAGGAACGAAACAATAGTTGACTTAAATGATTCTTAAGTTAGTTTAATTTTCTTATCACATCTTTGGAAGAAAACAAAGTAATATGTATAAAACAAAGAAAGCAACCATGTGAAAGAAGAAAAACTCAATTATGGAGTGAAGTAGTGAGAGGTTTTGGACAGCAACAACCAAACATAGGACAAAGAACTATGAATAGAGGGTTTTACTCGAGGAAGAACTAGTTTGAAAAGATGCAGAAAAATCTTAACTCCCCATGAATACTTAAAACCTAAATACAGTCCCAAAGTACAGTTATTACATGGCATATAGCTTATCTACATTGCAAAAATGATGATGGGACACAAGTTGCTGGGACAAAACACTAATCCACACGTCTCTAGGCAATATGTAAAATTCATATGATAAGACACAACAATGATGCGCTAACCTTGTATACCCTTGTACCTCGTAACTCTCAAAGCAACATCCATATGAGATTATTTAGGTGCATACGTAAACTAAACTAACTATTAAATGGGATGGTTGATGTTGGGACTCATGTTGGTGAGGTGGGAGTCTTCCATGTAACATCTAGTAGTCAAAGAAGTCATCCAAGAAAAGATCATCTTTGGGGACTGGAACTAGCATCAAGTCTTGTAAAAGTCAATTTTACATCTTAGTCCATAGGAATGATGCAAAGCTTTTCTTCTATGAATCTTATATCTAAAACAAGCTTTAGAACTTTCCTCTAACTCAAACATATGCCAAATTCCTATAGGTATACTCCTTATTAGATATCTTAAAGTTTGTCTAATCATGAAAAGACTTACTCATGTTGATTGCAATAGTCTGACAAATAAAATATTTGGAAAAATAAAAAGTTAGGGAATGAAACATCTTAACTATGCATGAAAGTTACAGTTGAAAAAATTAATCTTAATTTGCACATATACATTTTGGATGCAAGTTTTCATACTACTGAAGCAAAAAGTTATAAGATTAAGAAAAAAATCAAGAACTTTCTATGAATGGGTTGTATAGAAACACAACATTCTCATAAAATAGCTTGGCCAACAATTTACTCATAAAAGAAGGAAGGGAAATTAGGATTAGTAAATCTTAAACTTTAGAATAAAGTCCTTTTGAGACATATGTTTTGAAATCTCATTAATCTCTCAATTTCTTTCTTATGGAGTAAGTGAATTCATGGTACAAAATGTAAAAGAAATCAAGTAATGTAGCTTGATATAAAAGGTTCTATAGTACAGAGTTAGAAAGACCTTCTCAAACTAGAACCTCTTCTTACCTTGGTTCTTTATAGGTCTACATATTGCTATTAAGAAATTTATAAGTACCTACAACTAGTTAATGAAGAGGTGGATTGGTATGATTTGATTTGAACTAGTGGCATTAATAAACATAATTTCATTAGATAACTAGTTTGTCAAGATCAACTTTCTATAGCAAAAAAATTTTATGATGACTCCCTTTAGTTAACTTATATTGTGATTTTCATCAGTCAAAGATTGAAAATAGGAGTTATCTCTTTTTTTAATATACATGGACTAAGATGATTTGAAAGATTATTCTTGCTTAGAATGGAATCTAACATTATATTGAAGGATCAAAGTAACTAAAGGAAGGGATTTCACTACAAAACTTGTAAAAATATCTTTTTTATATTTACTATATATAGGCTAAACATAATAGAAGACAATTTTAGAACAAATAATTGACATCTCAATTACGTTAACAAAAGTAAGAAAATTTTTTTTGAGAGAAAGTATCTTTGTTTTGAAATATTAAATCATCCCAAGAAAATGTCATTTTGAGTAAGATTTAGATGCTTTCAACCTCCATCTTTTTGTAACTTTCATAATTCTTGTAATATTGGGGTATGCCTCTATACTTTGTGCATTAATTTTTTATTAATGCAAATTTATCTTTCCACCAAATAAATTATATATATGCCAACTTCAAATTTATTTGTCTCAATCTTTTAAACAACTTTGCCTACCTTAAATCTTTTACATAAAATCTCAAATGTAAATAGGATTCTACCTTAATTATGGTCCCTTTATTGTTATCTATAATCAAAATATCATTCATATATATCAATAATGCAATTGTTGTATACTCATGCCTTAGTGTGAATAAAGAGTAATCATGCTAGGATTTGATTAAGCCTATCTATATAAGTTCATTAATGAACTTGACATTTCATTGATGCAATTCCTCTTTTGAGTTATAAAAAGGATTTGAGCAATCGATATACTTTGGATGAATTCACCCCTAATTGCAAATCCTAAAAGGTAAAGACATAGATGCCTCCTTATAAAGGTCATTGTGGAGGAATGTATAAGGTTTTGATAATGAAAAAAGTAAGCATAGAAGAAATAACTTGGAAAAAATGTTTATCCCTTGGTTTATCATTTAGGGTTTTCATTGGAGAATTAAAATATTTACTACACTTGGATACTTAATGCGCCATATCATCATGCCACATCATCAAGTATAACTTAAACATGTTGTACCCAAATGGCTTCTTGGAGCAGGTAATACACAATATCTTACCTTGAAAGGCTTACTTTTCTTTTGTATTAATGTTTCTCTTTTTCCCCTTTTGATCAACTAAAATTCTTGCGTTTTCAAGGGACTTAATAAAGCCTTTAGGTTTTTTAACATTCTAATTTTTTGGAAGGTTGCCTAGAATATTTTTAACCAACTGATAACTCTATTTTTATAGAGTTATTTTAACTATTTTTATGCAATAAATAATACAATGCTTATGAGAAATATTTGAATTCCTCTTTATTTACTTGAATTTGTCTTGTTTTTGTAGCATAAGGAAGCATGAAGAAAAAGAATAAGCATGGAGAACCTAATGTTTATTATATGACAAAATATGGTCAAAATATCAAGATCAAGAAAATCAAGATGGGCTTGGACTTTAGATTTTCCATTGTTATTAGGTTTTCTAAATAATTAGAAAACCTAGTCATATTAGGAGTTCAAAGCCTAATTATTATAAGAGTTCAAGACCCAATTGTCTTTAGTCTCCAAAACCCACTTCTACTAGAATAAGAGATAGGTCTAAACCTAAACCCTATTTAAGAGAAGAGAAGAGGCAAAAAAATGAGGAGGAGGAAATTGAGCACAACTCAAGAGAGAGGCCAAGAATTCAAGGTTTTCTTGAAGAGAAGACAAAAAGGGTGATAGGCTTCTTGTTCTTGGATTCAATATGCCTTCCTTGTTTCTTATTATTGTTCTTCCTCATTATTTCATTATGTTCTAAACTTCTTTTGTTAGAGCGAAGATGTAGCCTAACTATGATGATGTGAATTTTATAAGTTTTTATGTTTTGCAAGATATTTTATTTATGTGAGTTATATATTATTATGCTTAATGCTTTTAAGTGATTGGCCACCACTTAAATGATTTGATGTGCATGTTTGAGACTGAGAAGTAATAATATGTAATTGTTTCTTATAATATATAACCATAAATTAAATGTAAATAGACATATATCATGTTATTTGTGTGGCTTTTGGTGATAAGATAATCGAAAGATTTATTGTAAACCAGGAATATTCACATATCCTAATGCATTTGGTTTGTTTCAATTCACATATAGAGATATAGTGAATTAATGAACTAAATAGGTTTATGTTCGGTGAAATTCTACATGCAAGTGTACATGTCGAACAAGTAATATAATGATGAGTACAGATATCGTCCCACGAAGATTGGTGTTCACTAAACTAACTAATTACTAATGGTGAATAGACTCTAAAGTTTATCTAGCAAATCAAAAATGGTAAAACATGAATTTAATAACTAAATTTAATCTAAACTTAATAAACGAAATGTGCTAGAGCTTCCGATTTCACCTAATTACTCAGTACAAATGTTGATCATTTATGCTTGCAAGATTGATTCTATTCATGTGATGGCGGAATTTCCTAATTTATTCACTACCCTATGTCTAGGTGTAGCAAACCTACTTAACTCATTAATCCACTGTATCTCTACATCTGAATTAAATGAACTAAGTGCATTAAAATATGTGAATATTCCAGTTTGCACCTAAAGCCACACAAATCATATGGTATATTTCTATCCATATTAATTTATGGTTGCAAATTACATGAAGCAACTGCATATCGTCGTCGTTCGAACTCAAATATGCAAATCAAATCATCTAAGTGGTAGCTAATCACTTAAATGCATTAAGATCAGTAACATGCAACTTCACAATTATAAAATATCTCACAAAACATAAATAATTATGTCATTCATACCTCATAATCAAGTTTTATCGTAGCTCTAACACAATAAATTAAAACAACATATTTAAACAACAGAAATCAGTGCAAGAAATTAAACAAAATATTCTGGAATTTAAAAACATTAAAGCTGTCACCAAAAAATGTCTTTAAATCACAAAACAAATTGCACAAATCTGCACATCAGGGGGAGGAGAAGAATCTGTCCGGAAAACGGGGAGAAAACAAGCTGCCACGCGCCTCCACGCGCCACCGCCACGCGCCGGCCAGTCACCGGTCACGCGCCGCCGTCCGGCCACCACGCGCTGCCGCCGCTCTTCACGAAACGCTCCAGAAATTTACCTAGGATGCCGATCTATCAACGGGTCATGCAGATTTGCTGAAATATCACCGGAAAGTGCCCAGTTTCGCCGGAAATAACCCACGAACGGCGTTTGCCTTTGTCGTCGGAAACCACCGTGAAATCGCTCTAATCTGCTGCAGAATGGCCAGAAATCGTTCTAGGACTGCGGCTCTGCTCTCTCCTCGCCGGAAATCGCTCAAATTTGGCCGGAAACACAAGTGGGTTGGGTCTCTGCCGGAAAAGAACTCAACGGCCTGCTGTCGCACGACCGTCGGACGTTCTCCACGACCCGTGCTGTCGCGCGCGGTCAGGTTTCCAGCAGAGACCCGACTGGTTCCCTCTTTTCTTCTCTCCTCTTTCGGGTTTCTTCTCTCTGTCAGTCTCCCTTCACGCTTCTTCCTCTTCGTCTGATCTCCCTCCCTCAGCGCGATAATGTTCTCTCCCGATAAAAGCCCCTCTTGCACCAACGCGTTTCTCCTTGGTCCCACACGTTTTTCCACTCATGCGACCACTTGGCTTTCTTTGTTTGACTTCACCTCCTGCGTTGCCAACCAAGATAATTTACCTTTATTCTTCTCTCTCCTCTTTCTTCTACATAATGCCTCACAAGTCTTCTACATAATAGCCAAATGAGTCCCATGTGTTTCCTTCTTTGTCTTTTCTTTTGTTTTGTTAATTCACCCATTCACCCTTTGTTCCTTTCTCTTTCTTCACGTGGGTCTCTATTTTGATTTTCCTCCTCCTCACATGCTTCATAAATAAATGATGAACATTGATAGCCTTCTTTTGCATGATTTATTACTTCTTTTTCTCATTTTTCTTCTATTTTGGGTTTACTGCATGAAATAACAAAATATAATTAAATATCATTAAATATAAATATAATTTAATAAAAACTATATTAAACATTACCTAAAATAAGCAAAATAACTCTATATAAAATAGAGTTATCAGTTTACTATACCTAGACATAGGATAGTAAATAAATTAGGAAGTTCTGCCATCACATAGGTAATATCATTCTTGCATGCATAAACTATAAAAATTCGTATCTAGTAGTTATGGTGAAATCGGAAGCTCTAACATGTTTCTCATCTTGATTTTTCTTACTTGAATTCAATTTTAATTAGTCTTGAGTTTTCGTTTTAGCAATTTTAAATTTTAATTCATCATTAACAATATTTTGATTTGCTAGATAAATTTTAGGATTAATTCATCGTTAATACTTAATTAGTTTAGTATTCACCAATCTTCGTGGGACGATACTTTTCTTATCATTATATTACTTGTTCGACATGTTCACTTGCATAATTTCACCGAACACTAATCATTTGGTTACACTTTTCCTAATAATTTAAGTTTGTATATTATTATCGTACTCTTGTGAATACTACAATAATTGACTTTAAATACTTCATCATGAACTACCATAACAATCTCGGATTACTCTACCTTAGTAGTACCTTCATACAAAACTTCTAACTTGTGTCATATGTATTTTGATGTTTTTTATTAGAATAAAAGAAACAAGGTAATTACATGCACACAATTGACAAAAGATCACATCCTAAAATTCTCTACCACTAAATAGACCCAAACTACCATTAACCCTCATCACTCTCATCAACCTTATCACAATTGCATTAATTATCATTTATTATCAGTTATTTTCTTAGTTGAAATCATGTATAGAAGTAGTATATGGTTCCATTTATAACAATGAATGAAATCTTAGCTTGTGAATACATTTTACTCTCCACTTTGTTTATGTGGGAATTCTTATCTTTACTAGCAAGTCTGTAATTATGATTTTCAATGTATTGAATAATTATGGTTTTCAATATATTACATTTAAAGGTTTGATCATATTCACTAGGGCTAAAGGGTAGAATAGAACATTGTTATTGTTCTGCATTTTTTACTCATGGCTAATGTTTTACAACATTGTCGTAGATTTTCAATGTCCATAGTTGCAACCATCCAAATAAGGGGGCCAAGTATATGCAAATAGTGCCACTAAGTTGAACACTATGGATCTACTCTTGATTGCTAAGGCTATGCTCTTAATCTAAAAGAAATATAAAGAACCTTATTCTGATACTAAATTGTTAAGTTTCAAACTCCCAAGAAAGGGTGAATTAGGAGTTTTTGTTCGAACTATTTTTACTAAATAGTTTTTTTCCTTTGCCAATTAACAAAAACTAAGTGGACAATAGACTCTACAATTCTGATCATGTATATAATATCACATGATGAACAACGATTGCACAATCAACTAATGTTCGCACAATTTAAATTAATCAAACACTTTGAAGAATAGTTATATATTAAAGCACGTAGATTTACACAAAAGTGTTTCATAAGCAATAGAGAGATATCAATAATAGTTCCAACATTAAAATTTTAAGATGGTTCAAGTCCTTCAAGGCACCTTCATTCTCACCTATTCCCAATTGGATTAGGGTCATTCTCCACTAATACGCAACAAGAAGTGGAAGAGATACTCCTATTTTTAGCTTACGCCATGATTTCTCTAAATCAAGAGATTTCATTCCTCAAACCCGTGCGACCAGCGCATAATTTCACTTTCGTAACATTAATTTCACACCAAAAAGTTAAGGTTATTGTTTAGGGTTTTCAAAACAAAACCCTAATTTCTTCCTCTTTCCAAATCAAAGATTTTTCTGTAGGTTTATGTTTACCATCGTTGAGAATCAACACACAATACAATATCATTGAGTAGGTTAACATCAGGATGGCTCTTTTTAAGTTGATACGGTGCATTCTACTCTGATTCCATGGTACGGTACGTTTTTCATCATAGAATATATGCATAGTCTGTTACAGTTGTTTCTGGGGCCTTAACTACTAACAACTACGAGGACATAGTTTGCAGAGATATAAAAACCCAAATGTTTGCAAAGCATAATATCTTTCCAAAATACTTTTAGACACAACACGCAGCAGTAATATCTTGAACTCTATCAACATTTAGCTTTCCCTAGAGAAACTTGTATAAGCAATAATCTTGACAAGGTGTAGCAATAGAAAAGGTATGTTGTTGTAATCACTTTACTTGATACCATCAATATATTCATCATCCTTCGTTTGTGTTTTGTAATCATTAGAATCAATATATACATCCAACGTTAGATACAAGAGAATTATTTTCAATTGTAGCTTAAAGAATTATCATACAGAAAACAAAAATAATAAAATAATGAAGTTGTTTGTTTCATATATGTTAAATTACCACTTATTTGGAAAAAAAATTTAAGATATTTAGGAATGTAAATTCATATCATATTAGCATTTAGATATTCTTCCTTAACACAATGAGACAATACTTACATACGTATGCATGTATATAACGTTTTGATTGAAAGAAAAATAAATTGTCAAGTTAATTTCCAATTTATGATCATTGTATTTATACTTCGTTAAATCATCTATATGTTTTCATATATAATGAAAAAAATGTTGGGTCGAAGTAATAATAGTGTAGGCCCAAGAAACAAAGTTGAATTAGGAAATTTGAGTTTTGAAAAATTCACATTGACTTTTGTTGTTGAAATGATCCCACATCTATTTCTTTAAATTTGACAAGTGAAAAATAGCAATGAAGGAATCAGTATTATTTTTTTGAGTAATATAAACCAAAGAATTCTTTAACATTCACAAATTTAATTAACCATGAAGATATAATAGTGTATAAGGAAAAATTATAAAATAAGAGTTAAATAAAGCATTCAACACCAATTTTGAGTAGTTAAAGCTACCCTTAGCCCTACATTCACTGTTGCACTAACAAACCAAGCTAGTGTTTCATTCACTAATCCAATAGCAACATATTATAGATATTATTTCTAGTCTCTCCTCTCAATTTTTTGTTAGAACTAAAGTTTTTATAGAAGTATTTTGATTATGATAAGATTGCTTGGCAGATATTTTGAAAGATCATAAAACTCACAAAGCGGCTTAGTAGGTTCTTTGCTCACCTAAAAAGGAAGAAAGAATGGGCTACTAGATCTTAAAGTGTGGAATAAGATTTTGTTGGAATGGTCATTTTGGAATCTCATCAACTGTCCAAGTTCATCCTTATAAAATAGATGGATTTATAGTACTAAATATAGGAAAAATGTAATTATGCTTCTTGACATCAAAGGACATATAACATAGAGTTAGAAAAGTATTCTCAAGCTACAATAAATTTTCACATTTATGCTCTTCAAACCTTCTTATTGTTATAAAGAAACATACTAAGAATTACAATATGTTAATCTTGAGGTTGAATCGCAGAAGTTAATATAGTTAGGTGGAATCAATAGACACGACTTCATTTGATGGCTCAAATGCAAGGATATACTTCCTATAGCAAAAGTGATATCTTAATTGCTCTCTTCAATTGAAATGTGTTATAATTTTTGTAATTCTCAATTTAAAAGTAAGTTACACTTGTTTTTTTAGTGTACTTGGAATAGGAAAATTTGTCGAAGTATTGTTTCACAATAAAGCCTTCATAGGATCATTAATGGTTGAAAGTCTAAATTGCAATAAATGATCAAAGTAACTAAAAAAAAAAAAAGATTTGGCTATGAAAGTTCTTAAACTTTGTTTCTTAGTATATATGTATGATATATGGTTTGAACGAAATTGTAGATATTTCCAAAATAAGGTCGTTAAAATACCAACTTTTGGCTAGAATCAAGAAAGTGGTACACATAAAGCATCTTTATTTAATAACATTAAATCCTTTTAGACAAATATTTTTTTGTGTCACAGCTAGAAGATTTCAAACTTGATTTTTTATAGAGAAATTGTAATACTAGAGTATGTCATTAAACGTTTGTATTCTCTTATACTTAAATGAATAAACTCACATATTTATCAAAAAAATAAATTATGGCAATAACTTAACATTTTAAAAAATAAGTGTATAAGTTTATTAGAAATAATGCTAAAAAAACTAAAGGATATTTGGTGAAAACTATAATAACTCATTTCATTCATGTAGCTTTTATTAGACTATAGAATAGCTCATTTTTGAAACTAAAATTGAAACGACCTAATTTTCAATAGAATAAAATGCAATGTATAAGAGGTTATTGCAAGTCTACAAAACTCAGCTAAGAACAAAAACCACAAGGCCATTAATTCAAACATAGTGTTTCAAGAAGGCTTAGAAATATTTTTGAGTAAATGGCTTTGCACACTTCATTTCCACACTCTAATAGTTGGAGAAATTTTGAGAGAAAGTAAAGGCTAGTAATAGGCAGTAGTCGATCTAATTTAAGGTAACTGAATATCAAAATGCCTAGTTTTTAAGAAAGAGAGTAATAGTATGATTCTTAGTTTTCAAATAAAGTAATTGTTAGATTAAAAGACTAAGAAGTCAAGATACTAGACTATTGTTGTATGCATTAACTTTGATCATTTATGTTTGTTTGAGAATACAAGCAATTAGAAAGATATACATAATTGTGAGAAAGCTTGATTTGTTGGTTCCAAGTTTAATCATACATTTTATTACAAAGCATATTGTATTTAAGGTTTGATTGTTAAAACCCCAAGTGAAGAGATTTTAGGTTTTTGTATTTGTGCTTGATTAGATTGTATAGATATCAAATACTATTTGTTTAAAGCTTGAAATATTTTTAAAACCTAAATTAGCAAGGACAACCTGTAAAACAACATAACATCTCAAAATCAATACAAGGGCCAATCATTAGGGTTCTAGTGTCTTAATCTCCTTGCTAATCTGGAAGGCCAAGGACCTCTAAATGTTCTTGGTCAAGATGGTGGAGAAGAACCACTAAAGTCTAAGGAAAATGAGATAAGCAACTTGAAAGGTGGTGGCTAGTCCTTTATAACTAGTTCAACTTTGACTTTTGTATGCCCTACTAGAACTTTTGTATCTTCCTATTACTCCTCCATTGGTTCTTTCCCCTCTTGCATAATCTAGTGTTTTTTGCCCTAGGTATTTATGGTATGTACTTAAGCATAATGATTGTCACTAGGTTTTTGAACTTTATCTACTATCCTCCTCAAGGATAGTGGTAGGTATCAAGGGTTAGGTATACCTAACACTAATAAGAAGGTTACTGCTTAATTTGATAAGCTGGGCATTATCCAATTTTTGTACATGTGATTTGGCTTTAGGCTAGGCTCAAGTTTATATATGTATAATATCATCAATAGCTTTATCCTTTTAAAAATAATAATAATAACTTAGCTTTATTGGGTTTTATATGCTATAACCAAAACCTAATTTATTGCCTAATCTACTAGCTTAATGGCAAGTTAGTGTAGACCTTAACTATGAGATCTAGGGTTTGATATCTACGTGCGTTAATTTAAAAGTATGAGTTGAAATTGAAAAAAATTAAAAACAAAAAATTAAAACCCTAGTTTAAGTTAGTCATTTAAGGGTTTTGTAATAGTGTTCAATTAGTGTTAAATTAACACTACTACAAAATTGTACACCTTTTTAGAAGCATTATGCTTAAATTATTGTTGCTGTGGGTGAAATCCTCATAAGTGCTTTCATTGTGTTGCCTTGCCTTGTAAAGAAGAACTTGTACTGTGTAAAGTTATGGAGAAAGTGGTTCTCCAAGGTAAAGTTAATGAAGGGCCCTACCAAGCAAGTGAACATGAGCATAGGTGTTAAAAAAGTCTTAGACTAGACCATGCAACTACTTTGTGTAATTCTCCCTCTTTCTTTAAGATAAATCTAAAATAGACAAATCTAGCCTTATTAATTTTTGCTCTAAATCCATAATAATTTTTCTTTTTGGGAGTGAAATTAGTGCAACAATCCTACATAATAGATGGCTCTACAACATATATGATCTTTGAGCCTTAGAATAGTTGAGTAAACTTTCAATGTGAATCCACCACCCTAATTAGCACATCAACTACATCAAAAAATGTCTCTCCCTTAGCTCTTTAAGCCCTTCCTCCATCACTAATAAAAGGATACCCAACTAAACAACACATTAGCTACATTGGAAATGTGTATCTCCCTCATCTCCTCAAACCCGTCTCTATGTCTAGTATAATGAAAAGATACCTAGTTAAAGGTGCATAATTTTCAAATGGTCCATTAGATTCTCTGATTTAGTTGCTCTAGAAATATTCATACTATCATGAACTCCATTACTATCACAAATATCTTCGAGCTTTTATGAGTGGTACCTTTACCACTAACTACAACTCATCGAGCTAGTTGTCCAATCAACCATGAATATAATACTCTTCCCATCAATGGGAAGTCCAAGTCCATATCTCATTACAAAGAAGTCTCACTATAAAACTTCATATCTACTAATCATGTATGTTCCATGGGCAATATCTAACCTAATCTACGTCTATTTTCCAATTATCTATCACTAGTACAATCTTAATGTTCTCTTATAGATGAACTATCTCTTAGTCTTCCTTTTCAATTCAATTTCATTAAAGAAATCTCACAGCTTTTTATCTTGAGTGTCTCACCCAATGGATATACAAGGTTGCTTTTAAGTCTTTCATGGCAAGCTCTACCATAAGCTCCCTTTATAACTTTTTCAAAATCTCTTGCGAGGTTCAACAACCAATCTTGCCATTAACATACTTGAGAAGTAAATGACATACTTAAAGGAGTCACCCTAAAGCAAATGCAAATATTGTTGTTTAAGCATCTTACAAATCCTTGAACATTCATGAATTTATAGAATTTCAAGTACCACTACCTAAGAACTAATGGAAATCTATTTGAGCTTTTCGTTACCCACACATCATACTCTCTTTGACTTCAAAACCCACAAGTTGATATAGTGCAACATAAATTGACACCAAAACTTAACATTGCATATATCAAAGCCCTCATGATCACTAACAAGAACATATTGCATCATTTTAGAACTCTTCACATTATATGGTACATTATTTGATAGATAGCTACAACTACTCGCAATAAGTATTTGTACAATCATAGGTTCCTAGCCCAACATAAGCTTGTACCAAAGAGTACTTCATGAAATTAACCACTCTTCTATAAGCATTTCAATTATAGAGTGATAAAAAAAAATGAAATGTATAAGCATAAGGTAGCAACTAAAGAAATAAAAGCAACTAATTGATTGATAACAAGTATACCAACTAACACAATAACCTTTGCTTATTTGTCAATCCTCCCTTAACTGTGTCTATCTAATTTTCCCCTAATAAACGTGACATCTCTAAGTATCCATGTCATAAGTAGTTTCATATTCATCATCCTTTATCTCTTGCTGCCAAAGAAACAATTGGCTTTGGGGTTACACACACCCCAAATCTCTTAAGGTTTCACTCACCTCAAATTAAGACAATATGTACTTGTGTCAACTAGCAAATCCAAACATGTGAAATTTAAAACATAAAAGATCATATTTATCTCTTCCATATATATAATGTTACCTCTTAGAAAAATTTAAACATTCTTTGAAAAATGACTCTACCCATTTTTTAAAATTTTTATTTCGTTACCCACACATCCAAACTCACACACCTAAGTATCAAACTTGGGAGAAGAACAAAAAAAAAGTTAATTTCAAAGAATGACTTTACTCTTGAGCCAAACGATAATTTCTAAAATGTCTCACTACCCTATAAGACTTACAACACATGTAAATCAATACACAAGCTCATTTTGCATTAAACAAAATCAAAGGCTGAGTTTCAACGTTCCATAGACCAAACAATAAATGAGTTTTAAATTATGAGGAAATGATTTTTCACTAGGCTTTAAGACATATGTACGATATCGTACAATTCTTTAATAGATCATACTCCAAAAGCCGTTCTTTCTAGGCATAATAAATTTTTTTCCTTGAGTTCCAATATATGTTTATGCATAATACAGCATTTTCAAAGGTTATTTTAGCAGAAATAAATTGTCATAATCAAAAGAATTTAAACTTTTTGTAATAATAAGAAGGATAAATTGTCAAATGATATTTAATAATAATTTGTTTCACCTAAAAATACAGGTACCAGAATAAACCTGATGTAATGGAAAATGACACAAATTTTATCAAACTACAAAAATGTATTTTGATGTTAAATATGTACATGGTAATACATTTTTTGCATCATAAAGAATACAAAAAAAGACACAAAAAAATGTCTGACCTCTTCAAAGAACATAGAAGTCATATTAAATATGAAGTTAAAAACAATAACATCAAGATGGAAAAGAATCAAGCAAAAATGATATCGTTTGGACAAAAATGAAATTGCCCATAATTACAGCGGCTTTGCAAGACCCGAAACGGGGGCTTTCGGGTGGGTAAGGAATACGTCTACGGACGCGGACCTAACTGCTGGTTGAAGCAAGGCCGACAACTTTGACAGGTCATCGAAATGTCAATCCATTAACTTAAAGCCACCGTACCCCACCTAACACAATTTACATTATTTAATCAAGAGCCACGAAAACAAGTAATTTCATGAGGACAAGTAGCGTGCAACAAGCTTGGCAGGGGAAAATCCGATACCCAAAGTCAGAGGCAGACGGAGACCGCGTCGTTTTGTCCAGGTAAGAAGACAGCCTCGTGCCGTCTAACCGGCTATTCCCGGTTAAAGCTCTGGTAATCTTGGAAGTGCGTAAGAGTGTGGATTAGATAGAGAAGGAAAAAATGGGACAAAAAAAAAAGATTGCCTTTTCTTACAGGCTGCAGCATTCTCTACTATAAATAGCAGCTGTACGGGAATGGTCCCTTTTTTTCTCTTCTTCTTCTTCTTCTTTAAGTTCTTGTTTTCTCATCGACGACCGAATCCCGGCAGCTACGCCGGCGATCGGCGACGTACGATCTTGTCCTCCTTGGTCTTCGCCATTTGAGGTTCGCTCTTCTGTTCGTCTACCATCTCTCTCGCGTCTTTGCTTATTTTTTTTTAGCTTGGGAGGCTTCAGATCTGGGTCTTTAGGTGCATATTGGTCGATTTGCCTCGTGTTGTCTCTCTGAGCTCAGAAATTAGTGTTCCTAATTTTATGATGTATGTGGAATAATGTACGCCACATGTGAGTCAATGTGATATTCGCTTTTCGTTGATCCTGATCTGCCATTGCAGTGGACTTCGTTCTGTTTTTGGCATTTCTCCGGGTCTTATCAAACGAAGTTGCCCTTCTGCTTTTGCTTATTCTTTTACGCCTTTATATTGTTGAAAAGCGGGAAGCTTTCCTGCTCCGTGAAGTTTAAAATCTTCATCATTTTGTCTGTGCCCGTGGTTCATACTGGAGTAAATGCGCTTGCTTTTTTTTTTTCTTTTTTTTCCCCTCTTTGGATAGATTCTGTGATTTTTATTCTGGTAATTAACTGTCTGTAGGATATTTGTCGGCATAAAAGCTTTCACGTTATATTTCTCCTGGTGAATCGGAAACCTTTTTATTTCTATTTTGTTCAAGTGGATATGCTTGTCCCGTGCAGGCATACGTCTTGTTGGTTATTTGAGCACTGGGGAATTGGAAGATATGGATGGGCCTAAAGAAGCGGGACTTCGAAATGTGAGCTCGCATTGCTCCATCTCGGAAATGGACTATGATCTCTCGCGGCTGCTCGACAAGCCCAGGCTGAACATCGAGAGGCAGAGATCATTCGATGAGAGGTCACTCAGTGAGCTATCGATCGGTCTTACGAGAGGAGGCCTGGACAACTTTGAGAGCACGTACTCCCCCGGTGGCAGGTCCGGTTTTGACACTCCAGCTTCGTCGGCTCGGAACTCATTTGAGCCACATCCGATGGTCGCTGATGCCTGGGAAGCACTTCGGCGTTCGTTAGTGCATCTACGGGGTCAACCAGTGGGGACGATTGCTGCCTATGACCATGCTTCCGAGGAAGTTCTTAACTATGATCAGGTAAAATTTTTTACTAAATAAGAAGCACCAGTTACAGTGGGGAAATGCTAATTTTCAAATCTGTGTGAGCTGAATCGCAATCAAGTACGACAAGCAGAGACTAGTCATGTCAGAGCTAAACATAATATTGGTATTCGAGTGCTTAAAATTACAATCTTTGACCTGAGTCAGGAGGAAAATCCGTTGAATTTTCAGTATTAATGACATGGAAGAATGCATACTTCAAACTAAAAGGGAGGTGAAAAATACGATTAGTTGAAAATTCAAAACCATTAATCAAGACCTATTGCATGTGTAGAAGTTGTAAACTTGGCTCGTTCTACCTTCAAAAGTGACAAAAAAGAGATTTTGAATTAAAGGAGAAACAATGTCAACCTTTTTGGATATTAATTCTATGAACTATTTATCTTCAATGAATTTAGTTCGATGTTTTGTTTCTCTTTAGGTTTTTGTACGGGATTTTGTACCCAGTGCTCTGGCTTTCCTGATGAATGGTGAGCCTGAGATAGTTAAGAATTTTCTCTTGAAGACTCTGTATCTTCAAGGGTGGGAGAAAAGAATAGACCGATTTAAACTTGGGGAAGGTGCAATGCCAGCCAGCTTCAAAGTTCTTCATGACCCTATTCGGAAGACGGATACTCTTATTGCAGATTTTGGTGAAAGTGCAATTGGCAGAGTTGCTCCTGTTGACTCCGGATTTTGGTGGATTATTTTGCTTAGAGCATATACAAAGTCTACCGGGGATTTATCGCTTGCAGAAACACCAGATTGTCAAAAGGGGATGAGGCTTATTTTAGCTCTATGTCTATCAGAAGGTTTTGATACATTTCCAACTCTTCTTTGTGCAGATGGGTGCTCTATGATTGATCGAAGGATGGTAAGCTGTCTTTATGATAATTTTGAGTCATTTATAACTGGATATTTTTTACTTGTTCGTGTAAACCTGTCCGATCCTTGGCATGATATTTCATGATTTCCTGTCATTGGATGAGGTATCTATGGGAAGCAAGTTCGTGCCATTAGGTGGCCTTACTTGATGTTACTACCTAATTTTATTTCCAGAAGCTGAATAATGGAGCCAGCAAAAAGGTAGCTGGATTGTTGAGACCTTTTGTTTCAACTTCTCGATCAATGTGGAATTCAGCTCTAAATTAGTGGCATCCTGGAAATTACTTTTGCTGCTAGTCCTCTTTTATGGTTTCCTTTCCTTTTTGCTTTCAGCTTCTAGACTGAAGAAAAGGTTTCACCAAAAGTCTCAATACCTGAACACGTTCACTCTCCTCTTTCTATATTTCTTCTCATGACCAGTTTGGATATGTGAGAACCTTACAAGTAGTAAACCTCTAAATCTGTCTTCCGGACCTGAGAGCTTGTTTGTCATGGTTGATGCTTTGTCTGGGGATGAAGAGATGTTAGGTGGGTAGCTTTATTGGGTGAGGCAAGAGTTGCATTTAGATCACTATGAATAATAAGTTATTGTTCATGAGAATGTCTTAATTGTAATGGTGTTAATTGTTTAATTCTAATTTCTATTGACATGTATTAGTTTTTTGAAGAGTTTGGGCATACTGCAAAACAATTTTGGAATATTGCAACAAAATCAAGCTTTCCTTCCCACTATCTGGCAAAAAAATGTCATCCTTTTCATTAGCTGCTAGTGATATTGGAGGTATGAAAATGATCCCAAACCAAGTAGTTTCTGCATTGCACTCTCAACATTTTGCGATCAAGTTCAAGATTTTAAAATTAGTGCTATTTGAGTCGTGATGAGAAGCTAATTGCTTTGGTATTGCGTGACTTAGTTCACTAAGCCAAAAAGAAATGCGTGCCGCAGAACTAGAGTTACAACACCCCAAGTCCATCAAGTTGCTGAAAATTTGATGTTTAAGTGATGAAGTAGCATCAGTAACTGTAGTATGTATGTCAACAGCATCCCACTTTCTGACCTTTTCTTTAGTATTTCCAATGGAATGGGACCCTTGTATGGATCATTTCAAAAGTTCTTCCTCACATTTTCAGCATCCATTGATAGATCTTAACATTCTTATGTTTATCAAAAAAGAAAATTTTATTTCTATGAATTGAGCTGCCGCAATTTATGAAATTTTGAGGTTTGATATGCCTCTCATGCATTCGCTCTTTGTAGGTCATATTTATGCATTAAATTTTTGATGCATTTGATGCATAAATCTATACAAATGCTTCTGCAGTACGTTTCCCCTTATTCTCACCAACTCAGAAATAAATCTAACTGTCTTATTCTGATGCAAGAGGCCTTTTGTTTAGTAGATGTTAACTTATTTTTTTCCTTGGCTATTCCTTTACATCCTAATTTGCATCATATTCCATCATATCTAATTTCCAGCTTGTGACTTGGGTGCTTGAGCTTTATGACTTACACCAAACCATTGGCCATATATTAGAATCCTGGAAGTTATTTCCTGAAACACTTACTCTCTATGTCTAAATTTGTACTTCTCTTGTTCCATAGCGTATCACTTCTTACAATCCTGGAAACCTAAGCAAAAATTTTCCTTTGTACAATTTCGTTTACCTTGTAACAGATTTAAGTATAGAGGGGGGGAAAAAAAGGAAACAATTTGAAAGGGTTTTTTTAATTTGGAATTTACATGATAGAGTAGCAATTTTCTTCATGTGGCGAAATAAACCTACATTATTGAATGGAGTGCGTGAGTAATTGTCTTAGTATCATTTCAAAAGATACAAAAATGAGATGATTGCCCAGGTTAAATGGAAGTTGTTGATGATGCCAGCTGTCTTTAATTTCATCGAAATCCTTAATGCAAACTTGAATTGGGTTCCTCTTCATCTTGATTAAAGAGCTGCCACAGTGCCTGGGGTTTGGAGTTCTGCATAGATTGATCCTCTGGTGGACTTTGCATAGTTTTACTTAAAAGAAGTGTATGTTGGTGGACATAAGGTAGATTATAGCTGGACTTAGCAGTTCTTGTCAAGTGCTTTAAGACGTTAATTGTACAGCTACGGGCCTTTTTGATTGATTTTACTGCACCACAAAATAGATTAAAATTTTCCTTATTTGGTCATGCCAGATCTTTGTGGAAGGCATAATCTTGCCAGACTTCATCTTTGGAGCTCTTAATCATTCCTGCTCACTGTATGTTGAATCCTTTGAACACATTGATGTCTTCCTCGTCAACTTGAGTATCTAAAATTTTCTTAATAAACTGCATACATTTTGCAGTTATCTTCAAAAGTGCCCCATGATTCGATGACTAATCTTGCATTATAATAACATCTAGAGGAATCCTTCAATTTTATTCTTTTTACTTCAGCATAGTCCATCTTCTACCTTTCCTCAGTATAGATAACAAAATAAATCAGTTGTGAGTTTTGCTTGTTCATCAATCTTAATAATTTATTGATCTTTGGTTCCCATATTCTACCTGATTATTAGAATTTTGTATGTCTTGGTTAATCGTTCTAGTAGATTTTGTCTGTCTTTATCAGTCTAACCAAAGCAACACCAAGAGTGCACTAATTTTTCTTGTCTTAAATTAAACAGTGCTGTCAAAAGTACTGTCAATGTTGACATATCTATTCAATGAGTTTAAAATTTCATTAGGATCTGGAACCCTGTCAAGAAGAACGTGTGGAGCAATTTGATCATGTGTTTTCTTTTACCTAATGGTTGTATGCAACTAAGTAAATTTTTTGTTCCATGAATTCTTTCGTTTTTAATGACTATGTTCCCTGGGGTATGGCACGCTCTGATAAATATATCATCACCTTATTATTATGTTATGACACATTTGTTTCTCTCTCAATTGTGATTGAGTTACACTAAGTTTCTTCTTCTTTTTCCCCCCATGTTGGTTTGGAAGTATTCTTCAGGTTTGTTTTTATGTCATGGTAACCTATTATTTTTACTATGGTATTTGTTTTTAGCTTGGTATGATCTACTTTTTACTATATTCTGTGAAACTTTTCATTTCCTAACTAGCCCTTGAAATATATTCTAATCTATCTTTTTGTCAAGAAATTTGAATGGGAACATTTGTCTAATAGTTTGCTTTTGTTTTTTCCTCTCTCTTATTCTTACTGAAAAAGACAAATGCAAGAAACCTCTGTTTAGCCCTTTCAGATACAATATTTGTCAACCAGCATTAACATGAAACTTTTATTCCTTGTGCTACTCTTCTTTTTTTGATATGGTGCTTGTATATCCTTCATGATCTATGGGACTTGTGTTTAATCCTATTTGTTCTGTCCTGAATATTTTTGTTTCTTTTTAAGATTACATGATGCTCCACTGATCTACTTGGAACTTCTTTTTTAAGGATTTCCTCATGAGTTATCTATCTTTTACAATCTTGTGAAATTAATCCCTTGTTTTATTTGCTTTTTTTGAATGAACTCTTTTTTTCCAGGGTGTATATGGTTATCCAATTGAAATTCAGGCACTTTTCTTTATGGCATTGAGATGTTCTCTGGCGATGCTTAAACCTGATGCAGAAGGAAAAGAATTCATAGAACGAATTGTGAAGCGTTTGCATGCACTGAGTTATCACATGCGGAGTTACTTTTGGCTTGACTTCCAACAGCTTAATGATATTTACCGTTACAAGACTGAGGAGTACTCACACACTGCAGTAAACAAATTTAATGTTATCCCTGATTCAATCCCAGAATGGGTATTTGACTTTATGCCAAAACGCGGTGGTTACTTTATTGGAAATGTCAGTCCTGCAAGGATGGATTTTCGATGGTTTGCTTTAGGCAATTGTGTTGCAATTCTATCTTCTCTCTCAACACCTGAACAATCCGCGGCCATTATGGATCTTATTGAATCTCGCTGGGAAGAGTTAGTTGGAGAAATGCCTCTGAAAATATGTTATCCTGCCATAGAAAGTCATGAGTGGAGAATTGTCACTGGTTGTGATCCCAAGAACACTAGATGGAGTTACCATAATGGAGGATCTTGGCCAGGTTTGCCGGTCTTCTTCTTGTCAAGTTTTCTAAGTTAATGCTTTTAAGTTTGCCAAATGAAGTTCCATATGCTATTTGTGAAGGATGTTTTTTATCGAGGTTTTTGATAGATAATACATCATTTATAGTTTTAGAGGTGTAAGTAGAAGTCAGTTAAAAAACAAATTTTTGAAGCTGATAGGAATAGTGCACTGTTTTTGCGATGAACAAGCATATGACAGGGTCAACTGTAGTTAGTATAATGACTAACATTATCCCCCTGAAGCAAATGATTTTCTCTAAACTCCTACTGATCGTGGAAATGAGCTGGAGAGCTAGCTCTGAAGGCAAGCTTTCAGATTGGTTCCTCTTACTTTAGTCTCTTCCAAACCTTAATACGAATAAAGAATCATGTCTCAAGCACCGAGGCAAATAACTGACTTTCAGGAGTCATTAGAGGGACATCACTTCCAATTCAAGTAGATGTGTCATGGTGACAGGTCCTTTTACTTACTCTATTTGGTTCTCGTTTTAAGCACAATCAGCTATATTCTCTTCATCCTTTCCATTGTCATGATTAGACAGTTCCCCTGCCTTTCCTTTTACTTTTACTTTGAACCTCAACCACGAGTTTGGTTGTTATAGATTTGTCATTTCTTGCTATGTCATGGCAGGCTTTCCCCTTGCCAACCTTGGCCCCTCTCAACCACGTGCTCCTTTAGGCAATCATTTTCATAGAACTGTCTGTGGCGAATCCAACACCCTAGAATTGGTGCTTCTGGCCTTGTGAACCTCCAGAACAGGTCCTTCCCCAGTTAATACGTTTCTCCATGACTGTCCATGTACAGAGGACTACCCAGCATCCAGTGCGTTAAGGAAATTTGATGGAGTTGAACCGACCCCTAGGGTGAACTCTCTCTAATTCATCCTTTAACAAACTTAAGTTCAGCTGCCAGTGTTTCAAAACTATAGATCCTTTAGCCAGAGCCAGACTACATTGGGTTTGATCAAATTCTGAAGTGATGCTATCAAACCCCCATATTTGTAGAAATACCTACAGTCTGAAGGTAGAACGTTGATTAGACTAGCCTTATCCCAAATCCTATGGCAGTTGAGCCCACTACTGGAAAAGGAAGTTTCTTTCCCCTAAAGTATCCAGTAAGAGTGAACTCCGATGCCCTTCATCCTTAATTGGCTTCTTCCTTATAGCCATTTAACCTTAACCCTTCATTTTATCTAAGAGGCTTCTTGTACTCCAATTTCATAGAGGGGCAGTTGAATTACCTTGTGGCTTGACGGTTCTCCCCTCAGGTGGGTGTGATCCTCTGAGGGCTTTGGCATAGCTGGCTGCAGTAACCTTGGGAGTATTTGCAGCATTACAGGCAGTTTCTGCATTGTGGCCTCTTATTATTGCTGGCTTCGTGCACCCAAGGGGGCCTGGTTGATTTCTAGGCATAAGATCCTTTAGGAACAGGCCTTATGGGTTGCCAGAGCTGGGTTTGATTTCCTGAATGGGTGCCAACCTTGTCCCCTAGATTATTGCAGGAACATCTCAAGAAAAACCTTGATTTCCAATTTAAAAATCATAAAAAAAAAAAACAAGGGATAACCCAGTACTCCTCAACAAGAAATGAAGAATTGAGGGAAGAAAGTCAACATGCAACATAAATGATCAAACCAGTGAAAAATCTAGAGAGGGAAGTTTCTAGAGAAAGAAGCTCTGAATCCTACATTGCTACACCCTCTTCCTAGGCACAAGCCAACTCTTTCATGTTCTAACCTCTCGAAACCCGTTATTTTTGTGCACACTTGTTGCTTTTTCCACGAAAAGGCTCTTGAGGGTAGCTTCAATCAAGTATAATTCTAATTTCCTGCCGTACCCGTAAAAATAACTTCATGGCTATATCTTCAATATTCTAAGGGTTTAGTTGACTATCTCCAGAAAAATTAAGCACCTTTAGTTGTCTTCTTTATTTTAAATCATTTCATGCACTCATCCTGTGTTTCATTTTAGCTGCCGTCTAGACATGTGGACATCACTTGTTACATGAGAACTTGAAAAAGAGAGGAGCTTAAAGCTGAATAGGAGCAAACGAGTTGAATCTGAACCTGATATGAACATCTCTGATTCTGATTTTGTCTATTCCGTATGTTTTTCTTCCCTAAACAAACAGTAATCATTGAGTTCTATACAGCTTCCTTCAACTCCTTCCAATGAGTGTTACACTTTTTCATAAAAGCTAAGCATAAAAGCAAAATGCCTTGTACTCTGAATAACATTATGATTACATTGCTTAATAGGCCGAGTTCTTTTCCTCGGCCCCACCTACTCCAAATTTGCATATCAGTTATTTTGACACCAAGTAATTATTGACATCAAGCTCCTTCTATATAATTATTGAACTGTTGAAAATAGAAGCAACATATGTGCTGTTATTTTACTTATGCTTTTCAAATCTGTTTGGGGTTAATACTCATCCTTTTTCTTTGGTTATTTTATGTTATTTCAGAATTATATTTTTATTTTTATTTGTTTCCTCTTTGTCGTGCATGCAGTGCTTTTGTGGCTGCTAACAGCTGCTTGCATCAAAACGGGACGACCGCAAATTGCAAGACGAGCAATCGAGCTTGCAGAAAGTCGTCTCCTCAAGGATAACTGGCCAGAATATTACGATGGGAAACTTGGCAGGTATGTTGGGAAGCAGGCAAGAAAATACCAGACCTGGTCCATTGCGGGATATTTAGTGGCAAAGATGATGCTTGAGGATCCATCACACTTGGGAATGATTTCCCTGGAAGAGGATAAGCAAATGAAGCCAGTACTTAAGAGATCCTCTTCTTGGACTTGCTGATAAAGCTCAAGCAAGGAAGAGATAATAACCGAAGGATAGAATACACCAAAAAGAAATCAGTTGCCGGAAAGATCCCGCTATACAACATTCTGAATTGTAGGTTTCATTTTGGTTTGTGTACAATAACCTGTGCGAAGACTAGTTTTTTTATTTCCCAATTAAAAAGGACATTTTGCTATTTGTGTTGCAAAAAATTGAGAGGCATTTTGCAAATGCCAGGTGCCAAAGTTTCAATTTGCTCTCAATAAGATAAAGGTGGTGGTGTCATCAGAGAAGAGACGCTATGGATAATCTTAAATACATTACTGGACTTTCGGTTAAAATCTTTTGTTGTGCTTCAGTTATTCTGAACTTTTCATGTAATCTCACACCAATCGCCTCAAAATGAGTGCTTTGGAGCATCCTTTTTCTGATAAATTCGTTGGACATCTGGGTCAGCTCTACTCATGTACCGCCTACTAATTTTTCATAATTTATTGGGTGTAAATTCTTTGCCGGTTTCAACCTGTCAACAAATTCCTGAGTTCAGTAATTTCCTAACCTTCGGAAGGACGAAAATCTACTTCTGCTGGTTGAAATGTGGATCTGCATTGTAGTCTCTGCTCCACGGACAGCAATATGCAGCCGTAAAAGTAGCATAAAAAATGTTGGAAACTTATTTCAAAAGAATACTTTACCTCAACTTATACAAATCACTAGGAAACAAGAAAAAAAAATAATCAGACTATCTGCCTCTTCTCCTTGTTATTCAAACTTGGCTATTAGATTTAATTTTATTGTTAAAAAGCTCAATATTACCCAAAAGTCATTCAAAAGTAAGAAGTCTTTTTGTGTATTGTTTGGAACAATGGTGGGCAAGTTTCATTTGAAGCCAATGAAGAGGTGTATAGGTTTGGTATTGGTGAAGTTTGGTGTGCAATGGCTTCACCAAGTTTTAAGAAAATAAAATAAAAAATAAATATTACAATGCATGCATCTAGTTTGCTCACACGACTTACTATTGAACTAATTGAATAAAAGACTAAACCTACTAAGTTTACTTAAATTGAAAAAAATTAAGTAGATCTTAAAATTAAAACAAACATTAATACTCTTTCAAATTAATGGATCATTAATACTCTTCATCCCCAACTTAACTTGATCAACAATAGGCTAAAACCCAATCCAATCCAAAATGAGACAAGCCTAGTCCAGTTTAGAAAATGAGATGCAATTAAAAGGGATGAGCAAACGGGCTGTATTGTTCAACTAATATGAGAGGTCTTTTGGCTATCTATTCAAAAGGCTTGAATAATATTATGATTCCATGTTAAAAGTTAGGAGATCTATCTAAAAGCTGCTAAACCACATCCATTAATAAGGTTAGACCTATAGCTAGACACTTTTAATGTGGATGAAATTTTAACACATACTGTTAAGTTTTTAGTTGATGTCCAAGTTATCTTTTATCAGCCTTCTTGGGCTTCATTTCTATTCAACCTGCATATATTTTGTTTTTTTTTTTTCTTTCATATACAAAACGCCAACTTAGCATGTTGCTAGTAATCATCAGTCTCACCAAAAGGGAAGAAAAACAGGGTGACCATTACCGAACAAAGCCAATCATGAATGTGTAGTTATTGTGTTATACGTAACTCAATGAATCAATAAACATATCTTTGGTTTCTCAATTTCTTCAAGATCCTCTTATTATAAGTTTTTTGAAAGGACAACAATTGACCTACAATGATTGACTTTTAATTAAGATGTCTGAAGAATTAGTGATCGTTGATCTTGCTGGCCATGATTTTTTTTTTCTTTTTTATCAAGACATAGGGGAATTTTTATAAGATTTTATTAGGAGAACGGAGAATTTGAGGGGATTTTATTAGGGAAGGAAAAAGCCTGAATCCCGACCACCCAGGTAACTTTTTTATTTTTTATTTTTTTAACTAAAAAATGAAAGTGAAAGATTTAAGAGATTTATTGAGAGAGGGAAGAGTCAAATTCTGACCTCGTACATGATTGTGTTTGAAGAAAGAGTATATGACTTTTAGGTGTTTGCAAGCTCATCCAAACATTCATGTCATTGTGGTTGCCTCTGTCTTCTTCTTGACAGCAAATGGGATTAATCTTTTGACCTAATGAAAAAGATTGAGGTAACAAGCTCACTTTTTTTTGTCTTTCCGTATAACAGTGGGATGCGTAAAGTAAATGCATTGTATGAGATTGGTCCTACCCTAACCGAAGTATAACAGGCTAACAGCAACCAATGCTGGGGTCACGAGCAGCGACAGCATTATGTTTGGAATTGGGGTCAAGGACGGTGGCAAGTGGGAAGGGAAGTGCAGGGGCTACAAGTGACCCCTATATGGTTGCCCAAAATCCTAAGCCAGTGTTGGGACTGTATGTCATCGAGATCTCTGCATGCATTGACCTTCAATGACACGCCCTTATTTTAGATGAACAAGGGAGAGAACGGAGTTTCCGGCTTTTCTCTTTGTCGTATCGAATATTTTCGCTATTAAATTGCTTGGCTTCTGAGTCAGGAATCCGGGCCTTTGACTTACTGCCACAAAGCAGAGAGCCGCACTGGGAGAGAGACAGAGATTCCACAACGAGGCCGCCAAAAGAGCAGAAGAAGGGCCACTTTTGCTTTGAAATGTCCGCACCGGAAAGCACCCTTTGACATGGAAAATGCCTACTTGACGTGAACAATAATATATATATAGATATCTGTGTGTGTCCGTGTCGAAACCATACGGGCCCCTTTGAGATAACAAAGGAAAAGGTACCAATTCCCACGCCCTTTCTCTTTCTTTCATGTCGAGATTGTTCAAAGTGACAAGCAGCACCACTGATTCTGTTCGGGGGAGATGACTTTAAACACGAATCCAAAGCGAAGCAGAGACAACCCGGATTAAAAGGGAAGAAAAAAGAAAAGAGACAAGCAAAAGAAGGAGATAGCCAAGTAGAAACCGGCAGAGTCAACTACCCGTTGATTTGTATATTTGTATGTGAGATTGTTCCCCCTCGTGTGCTCCCTACAATCTTTGTAAGGTGTCAACGAAAGCTCTACAACGCCAACAAAAAGGGCCTCCTAGGAAGCTTCCTACCTCTCTTCCTCCTGACCTCGCTTTCCCTTTTTCATTTTCCCTTTTATGGGCTGGATGGTCCCCTTCCTCTCCCAACTCTCCTCTTAAAAAACGCCGAAGATAGACTCAAACGCTATCCGTTTTCACTCTCGCTGTTTTCTCCCTTCACTTCACTCTCGCAGTTGCAGTTGCAGGTACCTTTTTCGCTTGCCCTTCATCTGATCTTCTTCTTATCGTAGTTCAGCTTATGTTTTGAGTTTCGTTTTCTTTTCTGTTTCATCGGCACAGCTTAATAAATCTCTTTCTTTGATATTTGTGCTCACTCTTTTAGTTACTGTGTTTACTTGAATTCGACTTTGAGCTGAATTGATCATTTTTGGGGTTTTTGTAGCCCGACATTGTCTAATCTACTCTAAGAAGAACATTTTCACCAACATTAATTCCATCTTCTCTAAAACAACAAAAAGTTACTTTCTTTTCTCTTTGTATAGTGCTTTTCAAAGTCCTTTCTTGACCCTAAAATCGCGCTAGCTCCTTTAGTTTCCGCTTGAATCCGATTCTTTTAATTCCTTTCTTGGGGAATTTTACCCTTCTTCTGTTGATTGTTCCATCTGTAGTCTGACTTCTTGATGATCCGAACCAGGAATTTCTCAAGAGATTCTTGTTGCGCCCAATTTCCTTTTCTGCTCTATCTACTCTAGGAACTTTACCATTCGTTCTTGCTTCTGCTTATCCCTATTCTTCCCGGGTGTTGCTACGCAAATTGTTTCCTTCAATCCGATAAACACCGGAGAGAAGAGGGTATTTGGGGAGGAGTTGGGGAAGAAGGTATCTCAGGGGTAACTCTTCTTTGATCTCGTTGAGTCACTCTTAGATGCAGGTTTTAGGTCTGTGGATTGTCGCATTCTTCTGATATATAGCTGATTTAATTTCATACCCATCTCTTACTTCCTGAGTTTCTGCATGATTTGCGTGGATACCAGTTCAATAATTTACTTGTCTTAATTTCAGCCAATACTTTGCTTGTGACACCGTCTCCCCTTTTGTCATTGCAGTTGGCTTTCACTAGTTTCTATTCAATGGAGTCTTCAAGAACTACTGGGAAGAGAAAGTCACGAGAAAATGAAATGTTGAGCTTCTCTATGGATGATCTCAATGAGGACGTTCTTGAGAGGGTCCTTTCATGGCTTCCAACATCCACATTTTTCCGCCTTAATTCGGTGTGCAAAAGATGGAAATCAGTTGCATCTTCTGCTGGTTTCAAGCTTGCCTGCTCCCACATTCCCTCAAGGGATCCATGGTTTTTCATGGTCAATCCCAATCTCAACCAGTCAATTGTCTTTGATTCTGCTGACAGAAGTTGGAAGAAACTTAATCACCCACCTCTCCTCCAGAAAGACTATAACCTCAATGCCATGCCCGTCGCCACCGCTGGTGGCTTGGTATGTTTTCGCAACTTAACTGGCAACTTCATTGTGTGCAATCTTGTGACGGGTTCGTGCAGAGAGCTCCCTCCGCTGGATCCAATCCAACGAGATCAAACTGTCCATGCCATTGTGATGAGCACGTCTGCCAACCAACCCAGCTCCTATAAGCTTGTCCTACTTTCGGGTGAACTTCCAACGCTCTCGTGCATAGTCTACAACTCCAATATGGGTTGCTGGGAGGAGGAAACCGCATTAAGCAGAAAGGTTGAATGCTCTCAGGGATTTGAATCAAATGATGACAATGCTGTGTATTTCCTGAATAAGGCTGGATATGTTGTAGCAACTGACATGCAGCGAAGCCCATCTAAGCAATACTCATCGGTTTTCACAAATAAAGATGGTGAAGAGATTGTGTATTTCCTCAGCTCCTCAGGGAAGGTTGTCACTTGCAATCTGACCCACAAGTTGTTCACGGAGTACCCCAGGTTGTTGCCTGTCTATTCTGAGTACTCCATTGATATAGTGGAATGTGGAGGGGAAATGCTTGTTGTTATGTTGTCAGAATTCCTCGAAAGTGCAAGCCTTCGGGTATGGAGATATGATGAGGAGATCCGGTGTTGGCACCAGATTGCAGCAATGCCTCCAGCAATGTCACATGAGTGGTTTGGCAGGAAGGTGGATATAAACTGTGTTGGGGCCGGTCACCGGATTTTGATCTGCTTAAACTCAGCCGATCTATTCAGTTACGTTCTTTGCGATCTGGTCAGCAATGAATGGGTGGAATTGCCCAAATGTTGTATGAATGGTGTAGCGGTAGACTTCATGTCTGCCTTCTCCTTTGAGCCCAGGATTGAGGCGTCTGTCTGAAAACTAGGCACCTTTTCTGTCTTCTTTCTTTGTATTTTTAATATTCTTTGGATTGTTTTTCCCGTTTATTTGATCTGTTTGAGCAAAGCAGCCCTAATGGAAATCTATCACAGATTATTTTGATTGACATATTGTGGAAGACTTATTTTGCTGGTGCTTCATACCTTGTACCAAGTTTTGGTTTTGGCATATATCATTGACAAATTCAGAGATCTGCCGAGACTTCACCTGAACATACTTTTAACGCTTTAGTAAAAGATGATATGCACAAAACATAAAAAGCATCAGTTTTGATGCCTTAAGAATGTGTTATAACGTGACAGCTCCGAGGAAAAGCTTGCTTTTCTGTACACAGTTTCGCACCCGTTCTTTGTTCTTTGGTTCACTTTTCATACCGTTGGGCAATACACGTTGTGTACTTTTCTTGTTTGAGTGTTGGGCACGGTTTCCTGTAAGTGTAGGGAACAGCTAGCTTCCTGTTCCAAGCTGTAGATCTCATTGGTAACTGGAAGGATTGGCTATGTGGTGAAGCCATTTAATGCAGAAAATACACATTCACACGACTTCCCATTCCTTCTTTGTTGCTTCCTCACACCATACGTCTGGTAGAACTAAAATTGCTTCCTCACTCCATACGCCTGTTAGAAATAAAATTGCCTCAAAAGAGGCTTTATGCCAGAATCTGAACGCCAATCTTACATCCACAATGGGTTTTAAGTAGATAATTAAGATAAGATTTATGTTTACATACCAGATTTTACTTCTATTTTGTATATTCTTTGGTTAAAATCTTATCTTCCATTGCTTCTTTATTATACTAACCAATAAAAAGCAAGAAATTCGTACTAACTCTTTCTGCTCAATGGTTGAGAGGAAAAGTTGAGAAAAGTTTTTTATTTCTATGTATGTGTGTGTGAGTTTCATAAAAATAAAGAAAATTTTTGTCACAGTAAATTACCATTATACCCTTAATTATCTTCCATAAGTCTAATTTCAATACTTACATGTTCAAATTCTTATATAATGTTCTAGAAGGAGAACTTAACAGAAACACCTTCATCAGAAAACCAAGAAAAGTGCAATCGGAGACAACAAATGAATGATTTACAAGCCTAGTATTACAAAAGTAATGTAAATTCGTACATTGAATGTGGGACTTTTCTTAACAAAATGTTTTTTCATTTCTTTTTACTTAAATGAGTAAATTTATTAGTCTAAATAGGAATTGAAGTATTTATTTACGAATTTATTATAAGGGCTTCAAGAACTAGATACGTAGGATCTTTTTTTATTTTTAATAATAAATCACGAATTTATCCAGGACAGTATTCATGATCTTATCCAGAACTTGCGGCAGCTTGCCAAACAAAACATCTTATCAATTGTACTTTGCCCTCAAACGACGGTCAAATTCCTTAAACGACAAGGGTTGGTCACATCTGGCAGGCTGCGACGAAGGGTGAACGGCAATCATTGCTTCTCTGAAGGGGGCGGTTTGGGTAACCTCCTCGGCAAGAAAATCGATCTTATAAGAAAAGCGAAGAGAAGAGGAAGAACGAAAGCGAAGGAAATCAAACTATTGCGAGAAAGAGAAAAGAAGATGGATCGTGAGGAGGGTTTGAAACGTGAATTGGAGGAATTGCAGAAGCAGCTTGGGAAGAAGCAGAAGTTCGAGGAGGCTGTATTTTCGCTACAATCTCTGCTTCGAGGCCTTTATCCATCTGCATCACCGTCTCTGCGCAAATTGGTTCGCCTTTCTTTCTCTCCTCCTTTGTCTCTTTATTTATTTATTTTACCAGGTGTTTTCTTTAAATTTTATTGAATTGAGATCGATGCTTCACTTTTGTTCAATCCGCAAAAATAAGTACCTCTATTTTCTATTCACGCCGTCTCTCGAATATCAGATTTATTGTTGCGTCTTTGATGTGAAGAGAATCTATATCTGTATCTATAGGTACCTATATATTTTTAGTTTTAGTTTTTTGTTGATTGAATCTCTTATGATTATGCTTCTGGTTCAAACGCTGAATTGTGCATGCCACACGGAAATGTGATATGGAATGAATTTCAAATTTGTGGAAATTTAGTAAAGTATTGACAGGCGTAACTTTTGGTGGTGATGGCAGTTCTATTCTGTTGTATGCCGGGTCGCGATTATTTTGAAGACGAGGTACACGATGCCAGGATTCTGGCTTGCAGGATTGGGGCTCTTTGAACTGGCCGAAGGCCTGGTTTCTGATGCCTCGGAGAAGCAGCACTTGAAGACGTGCATTCTGCAGGCTAGGGAACACGTACAGCAAGTAAATAATCCTTCTCAGTCTTCAGAAGATAATCCAAACACTTCCAATGCAGGTCCGAAGAATGTTCCCTTTCCAATTTGTTTCCTAACTCTTTCGATTCCTGCTCTATACTTTTCTGCATCGCCATTTTGAAACTACCTTCGCTTCAATTTCTTATTTGTTTGATTTAGGATATCTTTTTGAGGGACATCTCACCGTAGATGCAGAGCCACCATTGCCCCAGTGGCTGGTGCATTCAAACCTCTTGACTACCGCTTCTACACTTTTAGAAGCTGAATCTTCTCGAGGTCCAGCACAAAACGATAACAGATCAGAAGATGCTACCACCCTTCTTCAAGAGCTTATAAGTGGCCTAGATGAGGTTTTGCCGCTGGTACTTCCTTAATTCCCTCTCGTTATGGTTGTGAATTCCTCTTTTCAAAATTTCCTAGGCAGGAAATTTAGGTAGAAAAAGAAAATCTTATATAAAGTTTTATTTACATCTAAGATTTTTGCAAATTTGTGTAGACCTACTATTACGTCCTTTTTCTCCTAAAGAAAAAAGATGCTAAAGAAGGACACATGATTTAAAGAGTCTTTCTCTTTAAAAAAAAAAAAAAAAAAAAAATATCAAGTTGATTTCTACAAACAACAAACTCTCTCTCCTTTTCTCTTGGCTCCTTAGGTATTTCTTGTGTGAATGGTCTGCTGAGCTTTTGATATGGGTTAAACAGAGACTAGTTTTGTGCCATACGAAGTAGTTAACTTAAAAATTCATATCAATGTCTCTGTTCTTAAGATCCCGGAACATGATGCCATACCGAGAAGAGTCCCACCAGCCAGTAAGGAAGTTGTTGCAAAGCTCCCAGTCATTGTTGTTGAAGAGGAAACCCTGGCTAAGCTTGGAAAAGATGCAGAGTGTGCGATTTGCAAGGAGAACTTGGTTGTTAACGACAAGATGCAAGAGTTGCCCTGCAAGCATACTTTCCACCCTCCCTGTCTAAAGCCATGGCTGGTAATATACCTTTACCTCATTGCTTAGAATTTTAGGGAAATTCATAGTTGTTTCTTCTTTCACTGGATTGCTAAAATTTGTTTGTCACTGACTGTTGCTTGGGGCTATGTAAAGGAAGAAAGGAAACAAAAAACCAAAGTGAATAACATTGAATCTCCATTCAACTTACTTATTTTGGTTGTGGTAGGATGAACACAATTCTTGTCCAATTTGTCGCCATGAGTTGCAAACTGATGACCATGCCTATGAGAGCTGGAAGGAGCGGGAAAAAGAGGCTGAAGAAGAGAGGAAAGGTGCTGCAAATGCCATTCGTGGTGGTGAATACATGTATGTTTAAATAAGATCCACTCATGTCGGCCTCAAAGTTTATTGGGAATTATTCTAATTTTAGATGTGACATTATTGATTTTTGAACGCTTGAAGCTGTTAAAAGAAAAAGAAAAAAAGAATTGACGTCCTATCTTGTGCTGGATTTAGCAGACAATTTAGGTAGCCACAGAATTAACTTCCCAAAATATTCAATTGAGATTGATAATAGCTTGTGCTTCGTTTATTGGATTCACATTTACATTCTGAAGGCGTAACGTCATTTTCTGGTGATGAGTTGTTCTGGGTGGTGCCTTTTTGGCATATGGTTCGCAGCGTGGAACGTGTGTTTTTGTGTTCTGTCGTAGAGCGTAACATTGGAGTCCCAAGAGAAACGAAGGAAAAATTCAGTTGGTCAGTTGTGAGGGGTGGCGAAGAAACTACTAGTATATAGATGAATTCCAAAATGTTAAGAGGCAGCTGGTCCGCAATCAACTTAACAGGCAAGAATATTACAAATTGTTACATCTTCTGACCTTCTTAATTGCAAATTCCAGCAATCGTGGTTAGCGGGATTCGGTTGTCTTGTGCTGAAGATTACGATATGATAGCAGTGAACATCCGAGGGATTTCTTGTACCATCACTCATTATGCATTACCCTTGACCGGGTTTGATGTGGTGCTGGAAATTCAATGGCGCAAAATAGCCTACTTTGTATGACATGAAGAAGCTCAAACATGGGCAGATTTCAAGACATCATCAAGAAATGTGACTGGGAGACGATCTCGCTATGAATTTGCAACCTCAAATAGAGAAGATAATAATGAGTGTTGGTTTTTTGCAATGCACTCACTGGAAAATTTTAGACACTTAATATCAAAACTTCCAAAACAAGCTCAACTCTTACTGCCCATCTATGCTTATTCTTAAGCAAAAGGATCACCATGTGGGTTTTGCTCTGTTGATGACCTTATGGTCAACACCAACTTAAGGAAGTCAATCGACCAGTTTGAGGCTGCAATAAGTAAGGAATTCCCTCTTAAGAGCCTCGGCCATTACATTTCTTCTAGGAAGTTGAAGTGACCCATGCAAAAAATGGCCTTTTGCTTGCGCAAAAACAATATGCAGCAGATATCTTAACATGTTCAGGAATGGAGAACTATAAACCTATTTTGATGCCTATTGCAGTGAAACAACCCACTATAAACAACAAGACTGAGCCAGCATTCTAACCATCCTTCTTAGCAATAATGTAGAAGCACTGCAGTACTTAACACCGACTTGTCCCGGCCTCTCATTTGATGTAAATCAGCTTTGTTAAACCATGCATGCTCTAACTGTGCTAGATTTCCATAGACTAAAGTGTGAGCTGAGATACTTGCATGGGATAGTAACTTATGGGCTGAAAATTGCCTCGGCTAGTTCATTAAATTATATAGCTATAGTGACGTGAACTTGGAAGGTTGTTCAGTCACTTGTAGATTTACCATTAGTTTTGCTTCTTTCTCGATCCAATTATATCTCTTAGAGTGCAAAGAGCAACCGACAATATGAAGATCCTTTGCCAAGGTTGAATACAACTCGCTGGCAGCTACAATAGCGTTTGCGGAAGCCATATGGATTTTGTTTTTGATTAGGGACCTTAGTGTTCCACAATTTGTTTCCACATTGTTATTCTATAACAATCTCTCGAGATTATACCTTACAACTAAACTGATCTTATATAGTAAGTCAAAGCAAATAGAAATAGACTATCAATTCATTCATGAAAAAGTAACCTCAAAACTATTGTAATAAAAAACGTTCCATCAAGTGAGCAATTAGATACTTTGGTTACGAAAGCTTTGATCTGGACCTTGTTTGGGAAGTTACGCAACGAACTGGGATTATTACCCCCAGTTTGAGAGGGTGTATCAAACCAAGGTGTGCAGAGCATGGCAAGCACGGTTGTCAGCAACTAATCCACTCGAAGCATTAAGGACCACCTCACCAGCAATTTTACGTTATGGCACTGAGATTTTGGGTGCAGTGTAAAAAGAAAAGAGAGAAAAAGAAAAGAAAAGAGTAGAATCTCATAGAAATTAGAAGTCCTATTCTCACCAACAATTTCATGGTTATGACATTGAGATGAGAAAAATCAAAGAAGGCATTGAGATTTTAAGTGGAGCTGTAAAAAGAAAAGAAAAAGGAAAAAAAAGAAAAAAAATCATAGAAATTAGAAATCCTATGCATTTTAAATGGTTAGTAAGGTGGATTTGTGATCCGATTGAGCTGATTTTCTGATTAGTAAATTTGGGATTTGGTGTTCTTTATTTTGAATAGTTAATCATTGTTTGGAGCTCTCTACACCAACAAATCTAAATAAAAAAATTGGATTTTTTTCTCAACTTTAATTGATTAATTAATACTTTCAATTTATTCTTCACTATTAATGATGGATTTCATTGTTATTAGACTAGTGAATTTTTATCCTATTGATGTTTTTAAGGGCTTGATTAGGTTATATACCTAAAATTTGTATAGTGAAGCTTTGGGTGGAGTCTATAGCTAAGTCCCATGATTTTTATCCTTCAAGTTAGGAGAATTTTCACATAAAAAAGTTCTCTTGTATTGATTATTTTGATTATGATGTTTAAATCTCTTGTGATTCAAAGTAATGTTTATGTTTCAATATTTTCATTATATTAGAAAAGAAGTCTAAACTTTCTCACTTTGATTAAATATATGAAAAAAATATTGAAACACAAACAAGAAAAGTACTCTAAATATTTCAACACCACAATCAACACAATAAACACAAAAAAAATTTACTTGAAAAACCCAATCAATGTGAAAGATAAATGTTCAGCTCAATTAGATCATTTGATCAACTATCGTGCGTGACTTTTAATTCCTATGAAATTTTACTCTTTTCTTTGTATGCCAACACTAAAAATCTCTCTTAACAATATTAGGGCAATAACATTTTAAAAAGGTCCGACATAAGGCTTGAATTTAGGCTAGGCCGGCCCAACAAAAAATTATTTAGTTTAGAATCCGAAACATACTCAATGTGTGATAACATTAAAACATTTGGCCCAACAATTACTGCCACTGTAGAATCCTGCCAAAAGGCAACCAATGTTTTATACAGATGTAGTGATTTTTATTAAGAAGCATTACTGATAATAGATAATAGAAGTAGATCAAAAAAGAAGAGTAGCATTTAAAGAATTCACGCATAAATAAAGAGTTTCAAGAAAGAGAAGAAAAAAGAAAAAAGAAATAACACGCAGAAAAAAAGAACTTTCGCCAGGATTTGAGTCATTGAGCGACGGCAAACCTGAAGTCGTGGCGCAACCTTACACTTAAGTTTTAATGTTCGTCATTTAATTTTGTGTTTTTTGTTTATTCCCTTTGTTTTTTTGATGTCCTCTTAATAGAATTCGTGAATAGCAAGTTCAGAGACTGAGCGGAGAAGGTGAGAGTATTCCAAAATGGAATTGGCTTTCTGCTCATGCCCCTCTGTCCCAGCGATCAAACCACGAATAATCCCCGTGAACAATGCGTATAGATTTCATCGATTCAAATACGCTCTTGATGGTCCTAGCTATGGAGCCACTGCGGCAGGAAGGCCTTCCTCTCTCACGACACGGATGGTTCGGAGCAGTCAGGTCTCTGCAGAGAGAGGCAAAAGCTTCGGAGCTCGGAATGTTAAGATTTATAGGCGGGAGGACTCCTGTTTGGTAATCCCTCCGCCCAACGGGATGAAGCCACGCGCCATCATCAAGTTCTTGGGGGGCGCCTTCATTGGAGCTGTCCCTGAAGTCACCTACCGGTAGTTGATTTTGACTGCTACTTCGATTGTAATTTGTGGTGGTGGGAGGGCTGGTGTGATGTTTCTTTGCCTTTGTTTGGGAATTGCAGCTACCTAATTGAAGCATTGGCGAAGGAAGGTTTTCTTATTGTTTCAGTGCCTTACAATGTGACTTTTGACCATGCTCACGCTGCTACCCAAGTTTACGAGACGTTCAATGCCTGCTTTCGTTCCATCCTCTCCTCTGGATTGCCTCATGCCAATTTAACATCTGCCCAACTTGTTGATCTTCCTCTTTTTTCTGTTGGCCATAGGTTAGTTCATTTCATTGTATTCGCTGCACTTATATCAACTTCTCATGCGCTTACGTTTTTATTGTTTCGAAAAAAACAACTGGTTCTTTTAGCAACGGTGCTCTCCTCCAGTTGCTCGTTGGAAGCTATTTCTCTGATGCGATACCAAAGGTTTGGTTTTCCTCGCTTTTCTGTTTCGTTTTGTATTTTTCTGCTGTTTTGGATTTTTCTTTTTGCTCTAGCTGAGTGGAAGGAGATTTAGATGGGTTTACTTGAGAATAGATTGTTATACACATCTGTTGCTTTTCAAGTAAAATGTAAGCATGTTCTAATGAAGTTTCAATACTTTAAAATAATTCGAGCAACCTGTGGAGTGTGACAAATGATATTTATCTCTTTTGGAAGGCTAATGTGATAATCTCATACAACAACAAGTCAGCAACAGAGGCAGTGCCCTACTTTGAGCAGGTAACTTATGCTCAGACTTCTTTCGTGCTTCATTTTCCTTGAGCATTCTCGCTTCCTTAGCTTTCTGGTGTCATAGATTTGGTAGACTTGGGACCCTCCATAAGGAAAATGTAGAGTAGTTTCATATTACCTTAGGAAGTTTCATCAGTATTGAATCTGTCAAGTTAAGGCAGGATATTCTGGAGTCACAATCAAAAAGCCTAGCAAGTGTTAGTGATTTTTATTTGTTAACACAAGTTAGTCATGAACAAAGATGTTCAAAATGGTCTGAAGCTAGAGAAAATTAAGTGATTAAGTCTATTTGGTAGATTGAAGTCAATTCTGAAATGTTGTGCCTTATTAAGAGAAAATGATTGCTTGGTGACACAAAGGCCAAAAACAACCAACCATGGATGCAGATAATTCAAGTGTGGAACAAGTAAATGTCTGTAAAGTAGTAGAAAAAATTTAAAAGAATTATTTATGCATAAAGGGGGAGTTGTTTCAGAAAGACATGAACCAGAGACAAGGACTTAACTGGGGTATAAAGACATAATTGGTACGAGAATAAACTTCGATGTTAGAGCTGAATTGTTATCTTAGTATTAGGCTTGAGGATGAATCCAGAAGAATGTTAGAATCTTAAGGCATCAACGCAGCGGATGCTAAACTGAAGCAAAGGGCTCGGCAAAGTTTGCTGCTACATGATGTTGCCAAAAGCTCTACAGGAATGAGGACTTAGCGCGATCTACTAATGAAACTTAGGCTTACAAGCTAAGGAATTCAGTCCCTAGATGAAGAGAATAACGGAAATGCTACACTTTACAGCTAGATCAAAATCAGATCAGCTTGTCAGGGATCTATCCGTCATGTTTCCCACAGCCCCACCCCACTCTGTGAGTCTAAGGTTAGTGTTTTAGGCGTGTTTTAGATGTCTGGGTATGCAGAAGACGTGGAGTGAATTTTGGTAGTCACAGTTTGAACCCAGCTATTAAAAATATACTGAGGCCACAAACATGCAGAAGTTTTGTTCTGTGCATTTGTTTTTTGTGTAATATCATCAAGTAAATTCCATGTAATTAAGACACACATGTCAAAAACTTAGTAATACTGATTTGCATTAAATAAAGGTATTGTTAAATACATATTCCCAAAGAATAAGAAGTTGGTATTCACTTTGTAGGACATAGTCAAGAATTTGTAAGCATATCAAAGATGAAGTTTGTAGATCTTGGGGTATGAACAATAAAGGAGCTTGGATATGAATATTAGAATGTCAAACAGAAAAAAAGATTTAGGCCTAGGTGACTACCAGACACCTACTTCAAGGTAACTGCTAGACTTGAATACCTTGGCCTTCAGGCTCTTCATTGTGAGCATGGTGGGATATAAGAGGATAGAAGCATGCTTCCCTTTGACCATGTGTGGGTCAAGAGCAGCAAAGTAAAGGAACACCTCTCTTTATATCATTTTCATTTTTCTATTGTTGTTTGGACAAAAAAGTAATTGTAAGGAACTTGTATATTGATCTGGGTCTATCTAACTGCAGAAGAAAAGTTGATTTTGTCAATTTAACTGTGTGCGCTAAAAGTTTGCCATGCTCTCTTGCAGTTTGGTCCTATAGTTCGTCAGGTGATGCCAGTTGTAGAAGCATCTCCAGTTTATTCGGTGGCTAGGAGTGCCTCAGGTAGCATTGAACTTCCTTATGCCAATTTTGAATATGTTGTTGCTGTATTATAGAATACTGTTTAGCTTTGAATCGATAATCTGAAAATGTTACTGTTTATTCTCTCCTGTGAACCAGAGCTGATAACACCATCCATTTCCCAACTTGTATGGCCAATCGGTTGCAGCTAAAGAGAATAAACACTAGATACTGATAGCTCAACGGTCACCACATTGCTTAAATAAGTTCTCACCCCGTAGCTTCTTTATCTTAATCTCTTTTTTAAAAAAAAGGAAAAAAAAATTGCCAATTGTTTGAAAAGGAATATAGTGTTATATGGCTGGGTACAGCACAAAGAGCTCTTTTATCACATTCCTCTTTATGCCAACAACAGTTTCATCATGACATCCAAATATCTCTCTTTTTCAGTTTTCACAAACATTTCGAATAATTTACCATTCAGGTTTTCAGCCTCTATAACCAAACAATTATTTTGAACTCAAAAGTTGAAAAAAAAATTTGAAACGCAAAACTATTTATACAGTTACTGCATATAATCTTAGTTTACACTCATTTTGCACTTTGCCATTTAGATTTCACATTTGGTAACTTGAGGGTAACGTCTTACTTTTCCATTTGCTAAGTCTTGCTTCAGGCCATAATGTACTCTCTCTTGAGCTGCCATTCTTGTTTATGGTTCATCTTAGTTTACACTCACTTTGTACTTCGCCATTTAGATTTCACATTTGGTAACTTAGGGAGGGTGACGTCTTACTTTCCCATTTGCTGAAGGCTTACTTTAGGCCATAACGCAGTCGATATTGATCTGGCATTCTTGTTTGTAATTCATCTTAGTTTACACTCATTTTGAACTTTGCCATTTAGATCTTACATTTGGTAACTTAAGGAGGGTGATGACTTTCCCTTTTGCAAAAGTCTTGCTTTAGGTCATAATGCAGTCTCTATTGATGTGGCATTCTTGTTTATAATTCTGTCTCTGATGCTCAATCTTTACTGCTTCCTTTGTGTAGGAGATGCATGGAAGATGCTACTTGATGTGGCCGGAGCAATGATAGCAGATGGTAATCAGGAATCCCTAATTTCAATGACCAAATTTGTTGATCAGTTGCCGTCAGTTCTAAATCAGGTACTTTGATAATTCTTTGTTCCTTCTCGAAAAGAGAAAGGGGAGGAGGGTATTACAATTATTATTTTCAGATTGTAGTGCAGTTCTCTTAACCTAATATGTAGATCTATATAATGGTTCTTTTAGGTTACTGAAGGGACGTTGGAGTTTAAGCCAAGGCCATCTGAAAATCGTGATTGTTTTAAAAGGTCATACAATGTTCAACATACCTTATTGGTATGAGTGGTGCCTTTCTATTGTGGGTTTTTGATATAATTAATGTTTTGTTTACATAAACTTATATCTTGGTTTTTATATTATTATGTTTTAGGTAAAGTTCAACTTGGACACGATTGATGAGACAGACCTTCTTGAGGAAACTTTGAAGCCTCGTGTGGAGGAAATTGGTGGGACACTAGAAAAGATCCAATTGAGTGGCAACCATATTACACCATGCATACAGGTATTTTTGACAAAAAGAAAATTTCCTACTTTGGTAAACTGTTTTCATTTTTCCAAGAGTTCATGGTTTTGAGTGATACTTTTTTCTTTTGTAAAACCTGAAAACTTATGTAAGCTAACTAAACATGAAAAGACTTCGTGAAACCTTTTGGTAGATCCCATATGCTGGTGTACAATATCTGTCATTTTTCTATTTTTGTCGAGTATCATTACCAGAAAAGTTTTTTCAAGCAAACATGGTAAGATTAGCGTAACATATGCATCCAGCCTAAGGTTTTCCTTTCCCAAAATTCTATGCCAGTAAGGTTTTCATAAGATCTACATCACTTTCAGCGTTATATAATCTGGCTTATCAATTCCTTGCATTTTGTGCTATTTCTTCTTGGGAAAACTTTAGTCTCTCCTCTTTTTACTTAGCATTTTGAGAAATTTATTTTGGCCTGATCAGGAACCAAATTGGCAAGTTGGTTACGTGTATACTCCAGCTGATGCAATAGCTCAGGGGCTTAAGACTCTTTCATTGAACGAGGCTAGAGTGCTTTCCAGAACCATAAGTGACTGGTTCAGGCGTTTTGAAGATTGAAGTCGAAGGTTCTGTTAGAATGGGGAATTCAGTTATGCTTGTATATATTTAGGTCGTGGTCGTTCAGTCAGAGTGGATAGCTACACAGAAAATTTTAGTCCAGGAGCAGGAATGCACCACATAGTATTAGAACTTAGAGATGAGTGCTCTGAACAGTATGTGCACGGTTTTCATTTTTAATCTATTTTGGTCAATCAAATTGGTACAGTATATGCAAGGATAAGTCTTGTTTTCTTTTCTTTTCCTTTTTTCTTTTATTTCATTTGCATTTTGTTTTGATTGGGGTTGATTGCCAAGGACTGACATCCATGGATTTAAATGGCTTGGGCTGCGCAGTCCCCTCATCTCATCCTCCTTGACAAGCGTTTAATGGTAACTCTCTCTTACGCTTTTAATGTGTTAGAGCTTGTCGGACCCCATGAATGCCCAATGGCTACCTCTTAAACTTGTTTAATAAAATGGCTCTGGAGTAATACATGACCAATAGGCTAGGACTATACAAAGAAGTAGACCTGCTAGTTTGAGCCCGCTGAATATGAGTGCCTACAAGTCTACCTCTTCAACAACCCCTCCTCTTCGATCCCGGGTCCACTGATGTTTGACAACATTTGAAGTCCAAAACCTAATTAGCCTACGGAAATAAATAGCATTGAGTTGTGTATGGTTTAAGCTACCCTCGCAAGTTCATTCAAATGGGTGGCTACGTCTTTAAGTTCATTCAACAGTATTGTAAGGCGACTCATAAATTTGAACCTGATGTTTGTGTTCTATTGGTAAAAACTGAGGAAATGTGAGAAAGACGCATTTACTGAGGTCTTGGGAGTAGATCAAAATTAAAGCAATTAGGGGCACTCTCAGCTGGTTGCTTTATCTTCCTCCTCAGATGCAAGATCCCAGAAAGAAGACTGACTCAACATGACTTTAGCAAGCCAAATTACATACCTTAACAGGGTATAGAGATGGAAGTAGAGAAAGACACAAGTTGAAGGTAGAAATCAATATGCGATGGGAGGAAAAAAAAAAAACAGTAGATGTCTATAGGTAAAAGTGTAAAAGCTATACATATCAAAATGATTTGTTAATCTTTTTGTAGAATTATAGACTAAAATATTGATAATACGAGATACTTAACCAAGATGCAACACCTAAGAATTAGTTGGAGTTGCTAAAAAGAGATGCCACTTCAAAATTAAAAGATCTTTTCATATTAACACCCTTAGTCATTTAAGAATGGCTGAATTGTCTATGCCATTCTACAAAAAAGAAAAAGAAAAAAGAAAACTATAAGTTTTTCATCTTCCCGTTGATTTTAATGTCATCTTATTTTGAATGTCAAGAAACATGTTCAATAAAAATTTAGTTAATAAAAGATATTGTACTTAAAAACTTGGGCTCTACTTCAGAAAATACTTATTTTAAAAATTTTAATTGTTAAAAAAATATTATCATTTATAAATCTTTTGAGATTGGACAACACGATATGCTCAATCACCCTATTTTTAACAACAAAAATCATGTCTGAAACTATTTTATGAAAATAAGAATGTACATGGAATTCCATTTTAAGCAATTAGGCTATTGATTCACTAAACTAATTCATTTTTGAGATATTGAACCTAGGACCAAGAGATCTTTCTAAAGCTATATATAAAGATTAACAATTAAAAATCATAAACTATTATTTCTTTATTTTATTTGATGATTATACTGATTTTATTCATTTTTTGAATGGTTTTGAGGATTTTGTTAATCATGTTTTTTTATTATTAGACTCACATACACAAGGGAGGGAGAGGGAGTGTCGAACCCCTAACCTAGTGGACTCGTGAGCTTGGGACCCTTGGCTTACCACGATGCCACAGGACACCCCTCGTTTATAATGTTGAAATATACATCATAACCGCGTATTTCATCGTCGGCTTTGCATTACCCACTCTTTTTGAAGGCAATTATCAGGTAATTAAAGAACAAGGTTTGTTCAATGAGCAACAACGTGATTCTATCTCAAAAAATACATCTTCCAAGAGGAAGTAAATTAGAAAATTGGAAAAGAATCAGAGTGATGAGAGAAAAGATAAACATGTTTCATCTAAAAATGGTGGATGTATTTGCTGTTGTTGATGGTGAAAATGCAATGGTGTTGCGCTTTAATAAACTTCCGGATGGTTGCACTAATGGACGAAGAATGGGTAATTCATCTGTATCAAACACACAAATCGGTAAGGGAAGCAATGGTACTGTTGTTCTTGAGGGAATGTATGATTGTCGGCCAGTTGCCGTGAAACGTCTTTTCACAGTTCATTATGACGTGGCTATGAAAGAAATTGAAAACTTATTGCATCTGACTGGCATCCAAGCATTCTTCGATTGCATGGAGTAGAGTCTGATCGAGATTTTGTCTATCTCTCTTTAGAGCGTTGTAATTGCAGCTTGGATGATTTGATCCATTGACGCCCAATGGTCAACGAGGGCCAAGCCATTGGAGGTACGATTGAGTATGAAGCCAACTTGGCCTCCCTGAAGGATTTGTGGAAAGCAAGTGGTTATCCCTCACCTTTGCTATTAAAGATTATGAGATTTCTAGAAGTGTCACTTATGATACAAGTTTCACATTAAAAGATTATTACCATGTCCTGGTTTATAGAAACTTTTTATCATTTCTAAATGATTGCAATGGCCTCGTTTTTAGAATATTTTAATTTGTCTTCTTCATCTTCTCTCTATCTGCTGGCAACAAGCAAGTGATCTTTGGGGTGAGATAAAGCTGCAAACCCAATAACACTTAACTTAAACCCTTCAACCGTTCACTGGTCATAACTCATTGAGGTTGCCTCGGACATGTTTGTACGTTGCCTTCTCTTGTGTTTGAATTACACACATTTTGTCTTCCTTACCATCTGAGATGAGTTTACTTCAATTCATCAGTTGGGAACATTTTTAGGGATTTTGTAAATAATTTCCTTCCACTAGTTAAGTCTTATTTGTGGTAGTGCTAGGTAGTAAGATTAATTGTAATAAGAAGGAGAAGTGTACTCTATACTCCTGCATTTCTACATCTTTAGAAGATGTCGTAATATTCCTTGCGCCCTGTAGGTCTTCTGGGCAGTTCAGATGACCTAAGGCATGAATATCTTTAGTGCTTTAAAGAAGTTTTTGTGCTTATCTTGACTCACGTGATTGTAGGCTAATCACCCTTGCTCAGTTGAGAGTTAGTAGATATTTGTAACACATGTTTTTTAGACTCTTAAGTACCTTCTTGATAGCCCTCAATCTTCTATTTTGGTACAGGGATATGGTTTCTTGGCTTGTGCACTTGCATAAACTTCGTATATTTCGTCGGGACTTAAAGCCTGAAAATGGGTTGATATTAATGAAGGATCATTGATTGCAAAGCTGTCTGACATGGGCATTAGCAAGGGCCTCGCAGAGAATACATCTTCCTTGGGTGTCCATGCTACTGGCAAGTGTTCTTACCTAGTTTTTTCTGTCAATTGTGTTGATGGTCTCCACCCGTGCGCATCACGGGTGATGAGGGTTCTTTGAAAAATCCTTATTCTAATCATTCCGATTGGATGACCTTTCAGTCTGGTGATTAAGGCCTCAATTTTAGGTCCCACGTTGTGGTAATTGTTACTTGAAGGTTAATGATCAAACTATAGATGATCTAGAAGCAGTGTGTCATGAACTCTTTCAATGTGTTTTGTGTAGTATTATATCTTAATTCTCTTTGGGCAAGACTCAATGCATTATTCAAACTATTAACAGAAATATTAACGACTTATTGCAGGTTGTGGTACTTCTGGTTGGCAGGCACCAGAGCAACTTAAACATGGGCACCAAAAACGTGCTGTGGATTTATTTAGTTTAGGTTGTGTCATCTTTTTCTGCATCACTGGAGGTCGACATCCATTTGGCAAACCTCTCAAACGGGATAGCAACATTGTGGCGAACCAACGAGACCTCTCTTTTGTGGAACATTTGCCTGAAGCTCGGGATCTTATTTCTTGTTTATTAAACCTTAATCCCAAATTAAGGTATGACCATTACACTTTGTCAAAATGGAAATACCTTGTTTTTTATAAGTTATAATGGTTTGCTGCGAAACTATGAATTTTCAACCTGCTAAATCTTGATTCATTTTTTACCATTATAGCTTATATCTTTTTATGATGAGTAATTTTTCTTTGGTGGGGTATACCGGATTTGACTAAAAATATTGCTCACAAAATAAGGGAGCACCTAGATGCTTCATTAAATTAAAAGAGTTCATTTTTGTTTCCGTAGCAATTGAAGGTACAAAACCAGAACCAAGCAGCGTGTTACCAGTTATTTGTACTTAAGTTTATATATTGAAGTATGTCATGGTATGGTTGGCCTTGACCTCTTGTCAAGTGCTTCTAGTTTCATGCCAAAGTTTCTACAAGGCCTTCAGGTAGCAGGAAGGTGCAAGCTTGAGTTCATCACTTTGAATTTGTTGATGTTCATACAAATACAAGTGTTTTTTTTTTTTTTTGGCTCCATTTACATGTTATAAGAGTTGTTATTACTACTTAGAAAGAAAATCGTCCTGAATTACAATGTGCAACACAATGAATGAGTTAGTAGTTGACTGTGCCATTTGGTCATCGTTACTTGCACACAATGATCTCACGTTCTCATTTTACTGCATGATATGCTCAGACATAAAGCGTTCTAATTTGCTCTCAGGCCGAAGGCATCAGAGGTTTTGAACATCCTCTGTTCTGGAGTTCTGAGATGAGACTGTCATTCCTTCGGGAAACTAGTGACAGTTAGAATCGAAGGACACAAAGACTTCAAACCTTTGACAAAGTTGGAAGGTATACGGGTGGCATGAGGTGGGAACTGGGAAAAAGAGATCGATGATGCATTTAGAGCCAACATTGTTCCGTATAGGGAGTATAAATATGACAGTGTTCGAGACTTATTGCGAGTCATACGGGACAAGTTCAATCACTATAGAGAGCTCCCTTAAGAAATTCAGTTTGTTTTCTTGCACTAAAAATTATACACTAATTTGTTGGTTTTGTTGGTTTGGGGGAAGTGAAAGGTTTCGTTGCTGCATGAGTGGGTGTGAGTTATGTCAAACCAAGCAGTGTCGAATAAAGACGCTTAATTTGATAAAATCCAACCCTTAGACAAGATCAATTGGAATTGAGGCCTCAATGCAGCATCATCATTTTTGGATCCAATTAAGTTCTTGCCAATAAGGGTCTTCTAAGTAGAATGATTAAACTAAAATCCCCTACTATTTGTGTCCGTATGAAAATAAAGGCCCTTTATAGATAATGGTTCTTTTATGAATGATGACTCGTTTCTCATAGATAAGTTTATGAAAATCATATTCTAATTTTCTCACGTGTTACATAATGAAATGGTAGGATTTGTCTTATTAAAGGTCATTCAAAATGTGACCTTTTTTCTGATTGAATTCAATAGGTTAACTTACGTTAAATTAGTTCTACAAATTAACTATTATTCTAAATTTTAAATAACCATGTTTAGCCTTAGTTTGTTGGATGATAAATGTTAGATCTAGTATTAGACGACCTTTTAGATAAATATGATATTATACCAATCTAGATCTTCTTCATGCAATTTTCCAGTACATAACCGTGATTTCACCTGGCTTTGTTTGGCAGTGTCACTAAGGAAGGTTGTGCTTTAGTTACTTAAGTTGGTTTGTATTGGATTCATTGTCATGGATGCAATTTGAACTAATTTATAGTTGGTGAATTGTAAGGTCAGTTTTCAACTGGATCTCCTTGATGTGGTTGAGAATCTTGCCTTGCTTTCTTAGACATGCTTTGTGTTTCCTAAGGTTCTAGTTGGATCGCGCCTAACTCAAATAATTGAAGCATCTTTTTTACATTTTTTAGATGAATTACTTATTTCAAAAATGAATAAATCATATCAAATGGCTTAAGGATTTCAAAATATGTACTTATAACATTATGTTGCTATTCTAATCTATAAGTTCATTTTCCATTTGTGACATTTCCATGTGATTGTACAATTTGGATATCTTCTAGCCGTTTAAGTTGCTTTTTTTAGTCTTTTTTTTTTATAAATAAAATTTGAAGCTGAAATCCATTTTTTGTTTATGGTGGATATTTTGGGAGCTTGTTGGAGTAGTTCCTAAAGGATATTATAACTCTTTGCAAGTAGATCCCCTAGACTTTTAATTCAAGTATACAAAGAGATTCACAGATATTGTAAGAAAAAGGACTAGTTTTGGAAGTATTTCAAACCTAATATTGAATAATGCTTTGGTCTTTGCTAATTGCTTGAACTAGTGTTTATAATTTGTATCTTAGATAATGTTATATCTTGTATTGACAAACTCTCTCTATTTATTGTAAACAAATTGCTTATAAAATATAAATATATTCACTATCCAAAAATCCCTACAAACAAATGGGTGATTTGCTATGGTTGCTATACTTGTTAACATTTATTGGCTCAAATTACTTCTTTAGTTGATAAAGCCAAGGAGGTGAGAGAAACCTATAGATAAAGTTATGGAGATTTGGAGCTAGTGGGTTTGTATATTGAATTACTTGATTTATATGGTGAAGTCCAAACTCATATAAGGACACCTAGAAAACCTTATGCTAGAAGTTGTGAGGGACCTTTTACCACTCTAGCTTCTTATTGTATTTCCCTGAACATAATCTCGCGTTGCCTCTCTACTTAACCTCACTCAATTGTTGCTCCTTTGTCTTAAGGTTTCAATCCTAAGAGAGAAAGGAGCAAAAAATATAGGAAATTTAGAAAGAATGACAATGTTGAGATACCCTCACAAAACAAGTATGTTTATATTTTCTATATCTTAACCTAATTTATTTTATCATCACTTAATGACAAGTCTTAAATGAAGAAATCATATCTTTTCTAATATCTTGTTAGAACCTAAATCCAAGTACAAACACTTTTCCATTTATGAATTTGTTTTTATCAATTCATCTCGTTTAAGTCATCATGATTTTCTTATTCTTAAGGTGAGTAAACATATGCAAAATAATAATTATCTTATATTGTCAATATTTTAATCAATATTCTCTTTGTATGTTTGAGATTTATTCTAAAGAGTAAGGTAAGGTTTTATTGAAATATTATAGTGACTAAAGCAGCTTTAGTTATAGCTTATTTTGATAAGATCAAATCCAAAGGTTTGAATAACTTTTTTAATCTCCTAGGATAGACCAATTTGTTATTGTAGTTGGTAGCTTAGATATTATTTTAATGGTATCTATTAGGAGACTTGAAGAGTGTCCCGCACCTCGAAGTGCATGTAACACACACACTTAACAAGTTAGCCCTAATGACCCACGAGTGATCTATAAAGCAACCCAAGATCCATGAGTGACTTATAACTAACCTAACTCTACCATTAGTGCCACTCCAAAACCCTAGTGGCAATTAATTACAAAATCATTGCTGAAAATTTGTAAGATCTTCTAAAATTTTTTGCTTTCCATATTTTTTTTATTGCATTATTTATGAGTACAATTTTGCATAAATTGTAAATTATCAGGGATTTTTGTATCAATAAAATCAAACAACTTGTTTCACCATCCTTTCTTCCCTCTTTGAGTTTTCCGATGAACCCACTTAAGGCTCCAATGATCTTATTCTTCCCTCTTTCCTTCATGGTAACATTAGCCTTCAACTTGTGGCATTCCTTCATGGTAACCTTATGGCCAATCTATTCTCCTTCAATTCCCCGATCTCTTCCTCTATTTCTTCCTTTCCCACCTTTTTGGCCTCTATTATGACTCTAGTGATCCCCTTTCCCATTGCCTTTAAGCAATTTGATAGGTTAAATTATGTGGTGTGGAAGACCCAATTGCAACACTTTCTTATTTCCTTGCATCTTTTGCCAATACTCAATAGCATAAAAAATGCCCATTCCCAAACCATTATTACCTCTTATGCACAAAGTAGCCTAATCTTGACTACATTACCTAGGTCACCTTGGATTAGGCCGCCCTTAGTTGGCTCTTGGCTACCTTAACCAATTCAATGGTCACATAGTTGATGAATTTCTGCACATTTGTGAAAGCGCAAGTGTTCCTCAAACATTCCTACATTGCCTAGTTATCCACATAGTTGTTGGCCTTTTATATGGAACTTCAAACCATCACTTATGGCAACTAAATGGTGATTGAATTCCTAAGTTTGATCAAGGACATCCTTGACTAGCTCATAGCCATTGACAAGAAGCTCTTTGATACTAAATACGTCACCCAAGTCTTCCATAACCTTGTAGACAATTTTGACAATCTAGTAACATTAATCTTTATAATGGAAGCTTAGAACAGGCCTCTTAGTTAAAAGGCCTTCCATGAGTAGCTTCTCTTGCATGAAGGCTAGCAAAAGCATCATTAGAACTCCATCACCCCTGATGTTGCCTTTGCAACCTATCCATAATAGTTTCATGGTGGATCGTCTATACTTACCTTGTCCACATAGCGTGGGACTAGTCACCTCCTTTAGTGCCTACCTAGCCTACACATGATAGGCTACTACCTTCCTCATAAACCCAAGCATGGCCCACCAAATCTAGCAATTGTAGGCCTTATCGAAATAGACCTTAGTGCCATCTTTGTCATAGGCTTAGCCACCATGTAACCCATTGCTATGATAGGTTTAACCTAATCTTCAACTCCTCCCCCCCCCCCCCCCCTCCCAAAAAAATTACCAAAATAGCCCATTAAGCCCACTCCTTTTTCTAATAATCTCAAGCCCATTATGCCTTACCTTCACCTTAAGCCTAATACCCTTATTCTCTAATCCAAACCAACTACCTACCTCAATCCTAATATGCCAATCTTTCCCCACCTATCTCACACTATAAACCCCTCACCCTTTTGCCATCCTTACTTGACTTTGCCTTTTAACATCCTAACTTCAGTGCTTCCTATCATGTCACTGACTTTCATGCTGCCCTGTCAGGTGTCACTCCTTATGTTGATTTCCAATAACTCATTATGAGCTATGGTATCTCTCTTCCCATCACTTATACAGGTACTTTGCATACTTTATTTTTTCAACTTTCTAACATTTTGGTAGTTTCTTTTATTACTAAAAAACTTTTGTTTGTCTCTAAATTTTTGTCTAACTATCATTATTTCTTCATATTCTCAACATTCCAATTTTGGGCAATCTTTCACCGTACGAGACAGATCATCCTTCATGTTACCCTTAAGTGTGGCCCTTATCAAGTCTCTTCTCCTAATGTGTCTCCTTTACTTTGAGCTCTCCCTACCAACAATGCTAGTGGTAGAGTCAAGTCAATTGTGGGTCACTCATGGATCTTTGGTCATTTTATAGATCATTTGTGGGTCACTAAGGATGACATGTCAAGTATGTGCACAACACCCGCTTCAGGGCACATGGCACTCTTTTGGTCTTTTAACAATATCATTAATTTTATGACCACCATAAATAGGTGTTTTATAGACATAATAGGTTAGTAATCAACCTTAATACATGAGTTGATGTCATAGATGTTAACATTAAGCTACTCTAGAGAAATGGATTATCCATTTTGTTGTCGATTGAGTTTTTTATTCCTATTTGTTATTGGAATCTTAGACCATTAAAAAGACAATTCAATCTACACATGATCAACCAGAAGACATTGTTTAAGGCAACAAAAACTAGAAAGGTTTAAAGGGAATTGTTATTACAAGAGAGGAGTTGGGAAGAACCGAGAAATCAATGATCCTCATGAAGTATAAATCATTTTCGGCCACCATGCCAAAGGGGCGTAAATTCGTGACTATATTTGTTCGCTATTCTAGATTAGCTAGAAGTGGATTGATCAATTTGTCACTCCTTCAAGGAACTTTCATATCTTCCATTACCTTAATAAAGGTCCAAGTTGGCTTAACGCTTTGATATGTTTATGGTAGTTTCTATGCTATCTTAGATTAGGGTAATACATGTATCCAACCTAAGGTTTTCCTTTCCTAAAATTTTGTGCTAGTAAGGTTTTCATGAGATGTACATGACTTTCAACATTATATAATTTGGCCTATCCATTCCCTAGCTATTTCTTCTTGGAAAAATTTTGGTCTTTTTTTATTTTTTATTTTATTTTATGAATATGTGAGTTTATTCATCAAAGAATAAGAGAGTACAAAAACTCAGGGGCATACCTTAGCATTATAATTTATTTAAGAGAAAATTGAATTTCGAATCCTTTAATTATGATATAATAAAAAATTGGCTTGAGAAGTTTAATATTTCTAAAGAGATATGTTCGCCCACGTACTACTTTATTAATTCTAGCCAATAAAATTGGTATTTCAACAATCTTATCTTGAAAATGTCTATGATTTTGTTTAACGATAGACAATACATATAATCTAAGAAAAAAAGTTTAAGAAGTTTTGTAGCCAAATCTTTTCCTTTAATTGCTTTAACCATCCATTACGGTTTAGAATTTCAATTGTTGATGTTCCTAAAAATTACTTATCGTGCTAAATTTGCCCAATCCTAGTACACTAAAAAACTAGTATAACCTACTTTCAAATTCAGAACAACAGAAGTTACCATACAAGTCAATTGAGGAAGCCATAGAGATGCCACTTTTTCTGTAGGAAGTCTATCCCTACATTTGAGTCATCTAATAAAGTTGTGTTTGCTAATTCTACATGACCATATTAAGTTATGTCATTCAACCTTAATATTAACTTGGTGCAATTCCTTATGTGTCTCTTTACAATAATAAGCAGATTTGAAAAGTATAAATATGAGAATCTGTCGTAACTTATAAGACCTCTACTCTATGTCATATTTTCTTTAATGTTAAGATACATCATTGAAATTTCCTTGCATTTAGTTCTATAAATCCATATATTCCATAAAGATAAGCTTTAATAATTGATGAGATTCTAAGGTAACCTCTTTAACAAAACCTTATTCTACACTTTAAGGTCTAGTAACCTAAGTCCTCCTTCATTTTTAAGTTAACAAACAACCTACCAAGTAACTTAGTGAGTTTTATGATCTTCTGAATTATCTACTTATAAAATTATTTACCCTTAAAGTCTTATTTTCTTCTTACTTAGCATTTTGAGAAATTTATTTTGGCTTGCTCAAGAACCAAATTGGCAAGTTGGTTACGTGTAAAATCTAGCTGATGAAATAGCTCGGGAGCTTAAGACTTCATTGAGTGAGACTAGAGTGTGCTTTCTATTACCATAAGTGACTGGTTCAAGAGTTTCGAAGATTGAAATTGGAGGTTCTCTTAGCATGGAGAATTCAATTATGCTTGTATATTTTTAGGTTGTGCTCGTGCAATCAAAGTGGATAGCTACCTAGAAAATATTAGTCCAAGAGCAAAAACGCACCATATAGTATTAGAACTTAGAGACTAGTGCTCTAAATAGTATATGCACGGTTTTCATTTTTAATATATTTTCATCAATCAAATAGGTACAATATATGCAAGAATAACTCTATTTTTTCCTCTTTTTTTTTTTTTTTTGGCATTTTGGTCATAGGGATCTTCTTGACCTTTTTATTTTATTTTCTGAATATGTGAGTTTATTTATCTAAAAATAATAGAATATGAAAGTTTAGGAACAATACTCTAATATTACAATTTATTTAAGAGAAAATTGAGTTTAGAATCCTTAAGCTATAATATATGTTCTTGACCCTTTTATGGTTCTATAAAGACAACCTTCGATTGGCTATTGATCCTATTGCCCTTTTTTCATTAGGGTTTTTCAGATTTGTCAAGTGTAATATTAATGGTAACTGTCTTGCTGGAACTAAGATGTGTTCCAGTAACCTGAATGATACGGTAAAACGCAGTTCTCTTAGGCGTGGGTCACTAGAATCAACAGTTAAAAACGATGGTCGAGCGACATTGATGAGGGTTGGTTTCCAAGCACTGATATCCATGGGTTTAAATAGCCTGCGCTGTGCGGTCCCCTCATCTCACCATCCTTGACAAGCGTTTAATGGTAACTCTCTCTTGCGCTTTTAATGTGTTAGAGCTTGTTGGACACCATGAATGCCCCATGGCAACCTCCTAAACTTGTTTAATAAAATGGCTTTGGATGGTACATAACCAATAGGCTAGGACTCTACAGAGAACTAGACTTGCTAGTTTGAGTCCGCTGGATATGAGTGCTTACAAGTCTACCTCTTCAACACCTTATCCTCTTCTGTCCCTGATCCATTGATGTTCGACAACATCTGAAGTCCAAACCTAATTAGCCTACGTAAATAAATAGCACCGAGTTGTATATGGTTTAAGCTACCATCGCAAGTTCAATCAAATGGGTGTCTACATCATTAAGTTCATTCAATAGTATTGTTAGCCGACTCATAAATTTGAACTTGATGCTTGTGTTCTATTGGTACAACTGAGGAAATGTGAGAAAGACACATTTACTGGGGTTATGGGAGTAGATCGAAGTTAAAGCACATAGGGGAATTGTCAGGTGGTTGCTCTGTCTTCCTCGTCAGCTGCAAAAGGGAAAAGGGAGGGGGAGGGCGGAACACGGGGGGGGGGGGGGGTGTGTGGGGGTTTGTGGGTGGGTGGGTGTGTGTGTGTGTGTGTTTTGTTGTGGAAGAAAAAAAAAACTCAGGGTATAGAGATGGAAGTAGACAAAGACACTAGTTGGAAGTAGAAGTCCATAGGCAAAGGCCGAGAGATGATAGGAAGTCTACAGGACGTAAATGGAGATTGAGTTTTTGATGCCATAGGTGAATAGCCTAAAAAGCACAAGCCCCGAAACCCAGATTTTTGTAGATTCATTTTCGTAACTTTTCGTTTGTTACGTAGCGAAAGTTGTATTCAATTAATAATTTTATTCAAAATAAATAAGCTTTATAAAGAATATTCTCAATTCAGACAACAACTTCTAAGGCAAAATCCTTTTTCAACTTGACTATTGTGGTAGTCTTCTCTATAAAATAATATATATGCAAGAAGTTCTTTGATCAAAATCGCTACAAATTTGTATTTGAAATCTAAATTTTTTTTTTCTTTTCTTTTTTCAATTCTAAGTGGAGGTTGACAAGGATAACCAGCTTTGGCTGGAGAGCCATAAAAAGTGCTGACAATCTCTATAGTGTGGCTACCACTCAATAAAGGTCAGTATCCAATCAACTTTTTGAAAAAATATTTTATGATTTAGTAATTCCTCCTTAAGTAACTTATAGCGACAAGAGACTTTTTTACACGATTTTTGTATGTTTTGACAAAAGAAAATCTGGCAACAAAGGCGTACGTCATTGCTAAAGGGGACAATTTAGTTATTATGTTGCTAATATTGTCATGTATTGTAATGAACCCAACCATTGAGTCAAAAAGCTTAAGTTTGTTAGTATAGTAAGTTTAATTATTTTTGAGCCATAACATTTTACCATGCTTCTGATTTGACATCTTGATAGCTTACTCCATGGTGATTCCACTTTAGCCCCACACATTTAAAAACTTCTTTGGCTCATAACATTTAGTCACTAGGTAGCCTTTGTAATGAATTTAACTATTAAGCCAAAAGAACTAAACTTATTGACATATTGACATTGTGAGTTCAATTACTTTGGACCGTAACACGTACACATAATAATGCTTTTTCTTGAGCACTTTAAAACAGTCAAATTGGTCGTCGTTTTTTGACAAGATACTCCGCCTCGATCTCAGTTTGCTGATGAATTAGTGGTGATTTGTTTCTATCCTGTTGTTTAAGGACTTGAATGGAATGCCAACAGAGAGGATTCCATTAACCCTGCGACAATTGAGAACTAACCGCTCGGTCGTTGGCCGCTTGGGCTTCGCATTTGGAGGTCAATCTTCTGTCTCTTCTGCTCCACCCAGACCTTGTAAGAGAGTGAATGAAGAAGATGGGTTCTGTGTTCTGTAAACTCATCAACTGAGGTCTAAACCTTTTCTCTTTCGCTTTTCCTCTTCTTTCTATCTTCCACCATCTGATATGATTCAAATGCATGCCGCAAATTGAAACTTTTCTTTTTCTGCTTTTGGTGGCTTTATTAAATAACATTGCTTCGCTTTGATGATTGCCACCTTTTAAGTTTGGCTGCAAGTGGCGCACCAAGTCATCCTTCAGACGATTGGGTTTGCTGAGAAGCATAAAACACGAAATTCTAAACAAGTTGATTTAGATACTATCTTTATAGGATCTCTCTGACGTTGTTTTTACTTTTCCAGGAGGAAGAAGAAGCGTGGAGACATCGTTATCTCTTTCAATGCAAGTACTTGTTAATCTGGAGTAGGTAACCCATATTTGGACATAATAGGAGAAAAGCCAACCTTTTTGGTGACGATAAGACAAAAAATATAAAGCATTTGAAACCTCCTTAATGGGATACGGAATCTGAAACTCACTTACTTTCAGGATTCATTCTTTCTTCTCCAATATTTTTCCCAAAAAAACATACTGCCCACAACCGATATGCTTAAACATCACTTTGTCCTTTTTTAAATAAGAGATAAGAATAGTGTGTTGTCTTGTTCGTTGCATGTTGACATTCAAGACCATCCCCAGTCCTCTGATCTTTCCCTCTCTTCCTCTCTCCCGCCTGCCCCGCAGTTTGAATATTGACAAGCTAAACCCTTCTTATAACCAAAAGTTTCAATATGTCCGAGTCTCGGCAATTCAATATTATATGGGACTCTATCACATGAAGGGCTAAGGTTCAAACATTCTCTTCTTCCGATAAATCTCTTAAATCTCCTGACCTCATTCCTTATTAAAAAAAAAAAGAGAGAGAGAAAATGAAAAAAGATCATCCATTTGGGAATTAAATAGGAAACTTGAAGGTTGTGAAGGACAACATCATCATAGGACCTTAATTCAATAAATGAAGATTTAATTCTAGTTCACTAGGTGAAAAAGCTGCCCAATGTTCCGAGTAAAAAGATTAATCATTGACCCAAAGATGACCGAAACGGTTGACTTGAGAAGCATTCAACTTTCTTGAAGCAAGGAGGAAATCTGTCCTCGTATGGCAATAATAATTACCTTTTGCTACCTTCTATTACCTTCCATGGGTTATTTTACGTTACTCTTATGTTAAAAACAGTTTCTAATATATGTATTTTATATTATTAATATTTTATATGTAAAAGTGTTTTATTCTTTTATAAATCACTAATTTTAAAAGGAAAAATAGTTTTGTTTTTAACATCTCGAAAAATAAAAAATCACTAACTGTAAAAAATTTATTTTTAAGCACCGTCCTTTCCAAGAAGGTTCTTATTCTTATCCATTCTACTTCCAGGTCATGGTCGGCAAGAGTTGTCTTTTGTGTTCGATGGATTTATCCTCCTTTCTGTGCACGGCAATATTCGACCCTCCTTCACACCTAAGATATCTTCGAGAGTAGAATATATTGCTCGTACAGGGATAGAAAGTTCTTCAATATCTCTACTGCTATTGTGTTAAGATATTAAAACTAAAAAGTTTAAAGTTTAATCTAAAAATTAGCTTAAGAATAAGAAAAGATTTCTTTAATTTAAACAACACTTTATGCACATGTCTTGGCAATGTTGGACAATTCACATTGTTAACATGCCACCTTACCATAATGAATGAATATTGGTCGTTAATGGCGTTAAATAGTGGACTTATATGGATATTAAGAGAGAAACTTAGCATTAATATCAGCCATGGAAAAAACTTAACTCCAATACTATATTAAGATATTAAGACTACAATACTTAAAATCCAACCCAAAAAATAACTTAAGAGTAAAATGGAACTTCTTTAATTTAAATAATTTTTCAAATGCATGTCTTGATAATATGAGACAATCCAAGTCATTAATAGTTGGCATGCACAAAAAACTGCAACCAATGAAATATACCCAAGCATACAATCAAGTGTCGTGGTTGCTGTCTAAATGTCCCAAAAAGTTTTACCTGAACTATTAAAGAAAAAACCCCCCACTAATCCCTTGCAAAATTGGTTGTCCTTCTAAGGCGATCACGCTAAAATAAACCATATCTAACTATATTTAAATAAACTCTTGGAGACTACAACATCTTGAGAAACTAGAAAATCTATTTTCTTTGACACCATTTTATCATGTTTTTAACCCCTTAGTCTGATAAAGCCTAAATCACAGGATGTTAATTGCCTATTCCCATTTTTGCATAATAGAATTTGACTTAACAACTGTAAAGATGTGATCAACATGTTTCACATTACTAAAAAAAATGTATTAAGATTTTTATTCATATGATAATAAGATTCAACCAACTTTTGAGTTGATACTTGGTTTCGAAGAAAATCTCAAAACCTTTTGCTTTCATACAAGCCAACGTACACCAAAGTCGCATTAATTTCCATCCTCTATAGAATATTTATTCCACTTAAGCGTTTGCATTTACATTTACTTGCGGTGGCCATTAAGTCTATACAACATAAAACTATAAATAACCTTTATATGCTTCAAATTTATGCATGTCGAGGGAAAAAAAACTCAATTCTCTATTCTAGGTGCTGCATCTTAATCTTGTTCATCATTACTTACCTCTAACATCTTTTGTGAATAAAATTTTTGTTGGAGGAAGGATGAGTCCATCACTCAAAAGCTGGGTATGACATGGTCACAATAATTCAATGAAATAGCTACGTAAAATTTTACTACTAAGATTTAGAACAACTATTATTTATGACTTAAGTATTTGATTTTGCAAGTCAGTAATAGCTTCTTCTTCTTTTTGAAAAAAATACCAGCCCTGAGTGCATATAAAAGTAGAAAGGGAGTTTTGTGTAAAAAGATGTGTATCATAAATTTTCCAAGATTAGTTTAAATAGATATTTCACATGATAGAATGAGTTTGTATATTATATGTATGGTTATATGAATTGGTTTTCAAAATTATTTTCAAATGCTTGATTTTATCTTAAACCAAAAGGTTTGTTGATACAAACAAAGTGCAAACATAATGAGATATATTGGGTTTGTGATCTAAAACATGCAAGTTATGATCAATATATACTAAGAACATGCAAAACCAAAAGTATAGATGGAGGACAAGAGAAATTTCGAGATAGATATAGGTAGCTCAATCTAAGTCATTTAATACCTATGTCTACTCTCCTTCTATACATAACTCTAGATACACACTTGTAAAATTGTTTTACTTCATGCCTTTCCATAGTGGAACACTTTAGTACATTTAGCTACACTTTAACACTAAAAAGATAGGGTTTTCATTCAAAATAGTCCATGATTTCCAACAAAACATCTAGTAAGTCCTTTTCATTCTATTATATAAAATGCTGCCACAATTTTCCCTACCTTGTTAGCTTTCTATTATTATTATTTAATACTTCCACCATTTGTCTTTGGTTTGACAATTTTCATATACTTTTCTAATTAGCATAATATTCATCGAACTTTACTTAGCCATGTAGTGCTAAAGACCTCAAGATTAGAACCAAAGACCTTGATATTAGAACCAAAGACCTTGAGATTAGAAGATTATATGTAACAGACTTCATTCTCTCACATCGGAAAGGTAAGCAAAATGATCTAGCCATATAAGGAAACTGGCTACTCTTCCTAATTATGGTTAACCTTTTGGAATGAAATCTAAGTTCGTGACAAGTGGTATTAGAGCCAAATTGCAACCCAACCCGATAGGCTTGTGACTGTTATCCCCTAGTGTGGGGTAGGCAATGGGCCCACCCAATGGCGCTTGCAACTATTATCCCTAGTGTGGGGTGAGTAATGGGTAGACCCTTAATGTGGGGTTGGTAGGGGGCCCACCCACATCGAAGGCGACATGGATTTAGTGGGAGAGAATGTAATTGACTTCATTCTCCCACATCGGAAAGGCAAGTGGGGCCAGACTCTCGTGTGGGGTGAGCAGTAGGTAGACCCCTAATGTGGGGTTGGTAGGAGGTCCCACACACATTAAGGGCAACATGGATTTGGGTGGGGGAGACTGTAATAGACTTTATTTTCTCACATCGAAAAGGTAAGCGGATGATATAGCTATATAAGAAAACTGACTATTCCTCCCAATTAAGGTACCTTTTGAAATGAAACCTAGGTCCCTGACATATAACTCTACTCACTATTGGCTAGTTTTGAATGTTCTAAGATGTCCAAGTTAAAATAATCTTTACTTCGAAATCATAACTCTTAAATCCAAACAATATGAAATTTTCTTTTGTTCTTTTTCATGTATGTATATCACTTTAAAGTAACCTTATAATTTTATTTTTTTTAAAGAAAAGAAACCCTCAAGTAGGGGATTGAATTACATAATCACTTGTCATTTCAAAGCTATCTAGGTCGACCATTGCACTTTACAAACATCATAACCTTCTTAAACCTAAGTCTAATTAATGTGAAGTTTCTTTTCAACCTTTAAGCCCTCCAAGCAGTTCCTACAAATTCACAAAGACAAATGTTGAATAAGGGTTGGAACTTTGGTTTACAACACTTTACCCCATTGTCTAGGTTTTTTATCCTAAATTTTCCATCAATCACACAAAATCTTCTCACAAAAACTCACAAAAACAATCATGAAATCTCATGGACACAGAACATGAAACTCTTGAGCATTTTAAGTAAGCTAGCCAAGTTACATGCTCACAAGGATTGACGTCAAAGTGCAAAGCAAATTCAAATCCAAAACATCCTGTAGTTATACCGTTCTCACTATTTCTTCTTCATACATATAGACTAAAGTTCAAAACTAAAGCATACAATAATTTCAATATTAATCCTAATCAGTTTCTTTCCATTATGAATAACTCCATTATTGGATTTATGTAAGGATGGATAAATATTAGCAAGCCTGTTTTAGTATGTTCAATTGTGTTTAATTTCACTACGGCTTGTCAAGAACCAACACCTGTCTTACTTGTGTTAAAAGGTTAATCAAAACTATAAATGCATGTTTTCCTATCAATTTAAACTTGGAACAATTATTGATTATTTAGATTATTTTCACTTTTAAATTAAAAATTGTTTTACGTGTCTGGTTTTACAAGTAGTAAGAAGTATCAAATTGCCAATTATCTTATTGAATTTAGTATTTTCTATCATCTCAAATTTCTTATATCAGTGATGGTTTAAGAATATATAAATTTATGTTCTATTAATATATAATAATGGTGAAGTAAAAGTGATAGTTCATTATCATGTGTTTTCAAAATGTCGTGACTTCAAATTATTTAGCTTTATAATAGATATTCCTAATTCTTATTAAGTTCAAAGTTTTTCTTATTGATAATATAGATTATGGGCTTCTAAGCTTTTTTTTTTTTAAATTTTAATTCTAATAAGGATTGATTTTCTATTCAAGCCTCTCCCTTCCCCCACCCACCCCCCTCCCACCAAAATAATAATAATAAATAAATAAATAAATAATATATATATATATATATTCAAATCATAATTGATTTGTTGTCAACTAGAAGTAGGATCACTCATCATATTATCCTTCATGGTTTTTCTTATTGGTAATAAGGATAGTAAGTTTCTACGCCTTTTTTTTTTCTCCAATATCTTAATAGAGATTAATTTTAAGTTCAACCTTCCAAAAATATATAAATATATATAAATATATATATATATATATATATATATATATATATCTTAATATTGTATAATTTTCTATTTGAGCTTTAAAGAGGGGGGAAAAAAATGTTAAAAAACTTCAAATCTTAGTTGGTCTCGTATCAACTTGTAAGTAGGTTAATTCATATTATAAGTGGTGGTTCGAAACTTCTAAGTGAATTAGTGCCTGTTGTGAAATACTTCAATTCCTTGAAGTTTATTCGACTCTTATTTTGTCCTTTACTGAAGAAAAAAAAATACAAATAAAGTTGACAACTTTGGCTTGACCCATATGTTGATCCTTCAGAAACATGGTGGCGATAGTGAAATAATTGTAGCTTTTGTTAGACATATATTATAGAGAATTAGATTCAAATTGAGGACTATAAAGATGGTCGAAAAGCCATCGAATATAATAAAATTGGTGGAATAGTTCATTTTGTTCTTCGACTAGATTTAATTTTGTTCCGTATGAGTAACTTTCTGAAAATTACACTGAACCTTGACACAACTTATGTTCAGTAAAACATTTTAGCGAACCACTTAAATTATCCACATCTTTATCTAAAAGTTTCATAGCAAAAATGACCATCTTCTCTGTTTTAGCTATATCTATATTTGGGTCCCTAGTGTTTTAGCTTCTAATATGAAAGATAAAGCATCTTTGGCTGTACAAGTTTGCCGCCTTTCTATTCACACAGTATCTTTGTTGTCTATTAGTCTTTTGTCTTTGTATCCACACTACACTCCGGCAAGAGTTGTATTTGAATAAGAATGATGAAGAGGAAGCTGAACATGGAAGGAGAGATAGAGCATATGATTTGATCATGCACTCTTCATTGCATATGAGCATATGAAAGAAACAGTGCAGGTTGCGAGATTCGGCTATGAAATTTAATTGTATGCTAAACCTGGTTCATTTATTTACAACACTAACTGAGTCCCTTTGCCCTTGGCTTTATTTGACTGTTGCAGACTGAAAACTCTGTTAACCGACTCAAAAGCACGGCCCAATGAAATGAGGATTTGAGTTGAGATGCAAAGGCTGCAGGAAACGAAATAATGATGACGCATATGACAAAAAGCGACACGACGGTGGTGCATTTTTTTCTTTAACATGCCGTCGAATGCCTTCCCGAAAGGTCCAAGTTCTCTGCTTCAGAAACGGACTCAAATCATGTAGGATGATTCCTTCAAAAGGAAGGATTGGAGTTATCTTTTCATCCCCAAAAAAATATATAGAAAAAGAAAGAAGAAAAGGTTACAACAGTAATGGAGCTCCTCTGTCAGTCCTTATGCTGACGTTTTACAAGGCCTGGTCCCTTAGTCCCTGCAGCAAAGATACCAGAGTACCCATCAATGGTTTTGTACCCAAAATGCCCTCTGAGTAATGGGCAAATTCGAAAACACATCCTATAACCACATTCGACGAGTTGTTGTCGAATTAATATCCAGTGTTGCAGACCAGCGGCTATTGGATATGCTGACACTTCTCCGTCTCATGTTGGTTTTCATGGATAATCTTCTGCAAAATGGCTCGTATTGTCTGTTCATCGTGAAACATATCTTCTTAGATAGACAGTGCCTCTTAAGTAGTGTTCTAAGTGCCCACGGCATTCTAGAGACGTCTAATGTTGAAGCTAAGGAAGGAATCATCTGTGAGAGCCAATATGAAACGGATAGATGTTGGAAGACAAGGATAGGTTTTGAAGGCCAATCCTTCTCCTAACCACCCTGTCAAAAGTAGGTCATAAAGTGGCAACAAGCGTAGTTTGCCAAAAACGGAAAAAGCCAAGGAAAGGATATCAAAACCCTAGACTGTGGCAGCTATTTATAACACCCACGAGCTCTCCGGCTTTGCTCCGGGTCGACCTCTGCCTCTGCCCCATGTTTACCGTCTCTAAGAATCTTCCCATATTCAAACTCCTTTTTACATCCCATTCACACCTCAGTTGAGAGTACTACACAAGCGCCACATAGAGATGCCGAGTCGATCTTCAAAACAAGAAACTAAACAAAGCATGGAATTCGATAAGCTTCCTGAACTCCAAGAGAAAACTAGTCTCTCTGGTTCTTATATCCGTAGTCTAGTGAAACAGCTCGCGTCTTCAAGAACCAAGGATCCCATGGACCCCAAACACCCAGACTCTAGTGTTGATGGTGTCCGTAGCCAAACTTCTATGAAATTCGGTGAAGGTTCTGTTGAAACCCCTCAAGCACAACAAACCCCACATCCCCAACAGCACAAAAAACAAGTTAGAAGGAGACTCCATACTAGTAAGCCGTACCAACAAAGGCTTCTTAATATGGCCGAGGCTAGGAGAGAGATCGTCGCTGCCCTTAAATCCCACAGGGCGGCAATGAAACAAGCCAGCGAACAGAAACACCGACAGACTCAAGAAGAACAACACCAACAATCACGCCACCCATGTTTTGATCAAGATGGGAGGATTGAATCGAGTCGAAATCTCAGAGTATACCCATCAAGAACAGCCAATTTTCCTCATTCTCTAGGCAATCTTTCCTACACATCTTTCTCTAATCCTCCTATACCTCCATATCCTTTCTCCGGGCCTCCTGCTTCCCCATTTGCCCCTCCATCTTCTGCTGAGACTCTAAATTTCACACTTCCAACTCAGCCTCTGGGCCTGAATCTCAATTTCCATAATTTTAACAACTTGGACACTGGTCTTTGGGACAATAAGATACCATCATTATCTTCATCCTCACCCTCATCCTCATCTCCACCATCATCCTCGTTCCGGAATGTTTCTGTAACTAGTGATCAGGAAGCTCCATCTGTTACACTATCTCGGCAGGAAGTTGGGACTCCAGCACTGCCATATGCTATGGGTTCGACTTTTGCAACTGGTGGTACAGAAAGAAGCTTGCATGCAGCTATAGACGATGAGGAGATGGCAGAGATCAGATTGATAGGAGAGCAGCATCAGATGGAGTGGAGTGACTCGATGAATTTGGCTACATCAGCATGGTGGTTCAAATTTTTGAAGACCATGGAACTTGAGGGCCCAGAAGTTAAAGACGAAGTAGATTATGGATGCAATCCATTTGATGAAGTCTTGGAATTTCCTGCTTGGTTGAATGCAAATGATAGCTGCTTGCAAGAACATTTGAACGATTACTTCTGCGAGGACTTCTTCCAAGATCCTGCCTTGCCTTGGTAAGAATCCAGATTTTTGGAGACAATTAAAAGTGCTAGGGAAAGTTGTTTTTCTCGATTTTAATTATTCCATGCTTTTTTGCACCAGAGTGAGACGCTTTTCTTTTATCTTCCATTCCTTTTTCTGTAAAATGAAACAGGGGATGAAGCATGGCTGTGATCAGTCATTTCATACTCTCTCTCACTCCTTAATTTGCCCCTCTACTGTTCCTTTTCCTTGTCAAATGTTTGGGAGAACCTTGAACTTGTCAGCTGTGTCAAATATGGTAGAATTAGGCTTTGTGAAGTTGATCTCTGTGATTTTGTGTTAGAAGACATTGATTTTATTTGTGTGCTTCCTTTTGCGTGGTTTGTGATTGTGATTTCCCAGTGGCTCAAGTTGTCAACCTGATAGAATTTTCAAATGTACATCAGAAGACGCCAAGGCCATTTCAAATTGATCATGGCCTCTCCTGAAAAGATTGCCTGAATTCAACTGACCAGAAAAATTCCTTCTCTAGTTATTTGTTTGTAATTTACTTACAAGTGGGAGGAGGAAAACCACCTATATTCTCTGCTGCATTTAGTTGGGCAGTTTTCAAAAGACTAATTTTTCTTCTCTCCCTTGTGATTCTTTGAAACAGCATGGACATTGAAGAAATCGAAGGTATGGATGGGGAGTGGTTAGCCTGATAAGGACTGCTTCCCTTTCCTCATCTGTTTTGATGAAATTTTTGGACCTATTTTTTTTCCTCCATTAAAACTTGGTAATGCTAGAAGCTTTTTCTCTTGGATCTTGATAGTGAGGCTTGCAAGGAAGTTAAATGCGTGCAGGCTATAGTGGAAAATAATGGAAGAGAGAAAGGAGCATGCTCTTTTCCTTTTTCACCTACTTTTCTTCTTATTCCTCAATTTTATAGTCTTTTCCATATAATATTTGAAGATTATTGCATGCACCACTCACTTTAGTGAAACAGTGGCTGTTTTTTGAGTTGTGGTGCAGTGGCAATTGCCTCCACTTTATGTTTTGTACCTACATTATCAAATTATATAGTATTATTTCTCTATTTTTTCCAATTGTCCTCCTTTTTTATCTCGGAAGAGAAAATTGAGAACACTGCCCTGAAGTTCAATCAATCTCTCCCTCCACTGCTGCTGTCAAAGCTTTTATGGTCCTGGCCTTCATTAGAAAGAGCTCTGACTACGGTTGTCCTGCCACAGGAGAGTTCAACGACGGCCGGAGTTAGCATATTTCATCTTCCCGGTCACTACCACTTCCAAACCGTCACTCTTTTCATTCATTCAGTAAAGTTTCACCCCGTAAAATGATTGTAGAATAGAGTTAAAACACCAAACGAAGGAAATTCAAGACACTTGATGCAAAAATACCTGTGAAGGGGTCCTCCCTCGACGGTTTCCGTTCTCCCCCCACCTTTTTTTATGATTCTAGATTTAAGGTCGCCGCCGTCTCCTCCGCTGGTCCCAGACCCTTTTTGCCCCCGCCACCCCCTTTTTCCACATCTTCCACTTGCGTCTAAGCATGTGGCTATCATTGAAACAGAAGGCCAGTTCTTTGCACCACGCGTCCCCCTTCACCTTCCCTCAGGCCATGCGTCCTATCTTTATGCTTTCCGCTTTTCCCTCCCTCCCCCTCCTCATGACCACCACCAAACCAAAAATGAACCGGAATATGAATAACAATGGGCTTCCTCCTCCCGTTCTTCTGCTAAGAGTGGACGGAGGGATTCTTTCATCAGGACGCCATTTCTATCGCTTCCCGACCTACCTCCCAGTATAAACGATCCTTTCCCCACTGGACTTGGTGTTTTCCTAGACAACCTTTGCGGGTTCTTCTCCACTTGGCTTCGATGAAGGAGCCACCACCCACCACCCGCCATCCACCTTCCATGCATGATGACCCCTTTCTTGGACTTTGTGCGAAGAAGTTCATGGACGAGGCTTCAGGACGTTTCTAGTTTTCTTGCGTTTTTTAATCATACGTGGGCCTACAAAACATAGTCTCCACTGATTCTTTGTAAGGGCTAGTAACTTCCAAAAGCCGATTCTTCTTCCTCCAATAATCCCATCCAATTTCCACACAAATCTCGTCAGTGTGATCGATACTGCACGTGGAAATGCAGTCTCTTGTAAAATCAGTTTTGTCTTTTCATGACTCGCATCTCTTTGGCTGCTTGTTCAAGCATCTTCTGGATGGGAGGCAGCTTGAATAGATCATCAACCAACCTAGCAAGCCACTTGTACTGCAAGTCTGCCAGGTGCAGATTGGAAACACTCAACAGTCCTCATAAATGCGCCGCCTTGGAGTCACTGGATGAAATGCTCCTGCTACATGTCATCGTAACATCCATTTTTACTATTCCATTTTGTGATTTAACTTTCTTTTCGAATTTTGAGTTAAATAATAGAATTTTAATAATAATGATAATGATAAAAACATATAATTATACTACAAAAAGGGATTAAGAGATGAAAGGAAGAAAGAAAAGGAAAAAGATTCTAAATACACTATTATAGATAGAAGTGATAATAACTGTTTTCAACAAGCCTTTTCTTTTTCTTTTTCTTTTTCCTTTTCCTTTCTTTTAGAAAAAGGGGTGTCTCTCATGAACAAACTGAGAGGAAATTGTTGATTATAACATGAAAAATGGCAGTTCTCAGATTTGTAAGATCGAAGGTGGCAAATTTAAAGTTCCAATTACCATGGTTCTGGTTCAGCGAGAACCAAAAAATGGTCATGGGGCTTGCAATTTATACCAACAAAAAACAAATAAAAGAAGCATGATTTACAGGGAAGTTTCTAAAGTAGATTTCGACAGTCATTCTCTTCTCTGCAATTTTCTTGTCATTTCTCCTCCACAGGACTTGTCGAAAAAATTCTTTCATATTTGCCCCAAGCGCATTATACCTACGAACAAACTTTCAAAACCCAATCCACAATTTTGTGGGAAAACTTGATGCACAGAAAGTTGACAAAGTAAGAGGAGGAAGAAGAGAAAACTGGGGTGAGGGAGGTGATGGAAGGGGTTGCCTCTTTCATTGTTGTAATCTGAGGCAGAATGAAATACTAGCAGTACAAATAAGACTTACACGTGGAAGATATGCATGTGAACGGCGTTATTTCACGCAGTAGTTAAATCTTAGCAGTATAAATAAGACTTACACGTGGAAGATATGCATGTGAACAGCGTCATTTTACGTAGTAGTTAAATCAATGGCCGATTTGCTGTAACCAACGCTCGCTACTTTCCTTTGTTTGAGTAGCACAAGCAGATTCTTTGTCTCGGATAAAGTAATCAAGGGAATGTAAGAGCCTGCCACGAAGTACATCTTGGTGTGTGTTGGTGGAAAAGTTGGCAGTCATGGCATTTAGTCGAAAGAAATGCAATGATTTTCTATATAATATATGTTATCTTATACCATAAATATATTCAGATATTACTGTCTTTTAGTGATCAGTTTTAGAATAAAAAGTTATCAATTTTTAAATATAAATATTAAACAAGTGCAATACCTTATTATGTGCTGGGTTTTTATGATCCCATCACATTTTTCTATCTTATCACTCGTGGACTAGCTCACTCGCATATGAGGGTTTGAGAAGTTGATGCATATTTTAAATATTTTAGCTTAAATATCCTCATTATAAATTCAGGTTCCCTCTCTTAATAATCCATTGTAAGGAAGAAATTTGGACCACTTCTAATCATGATTGATGCTTATTATAGGATCACTTACTCCATAATACCAATAAAAAGGCAAGGGGAAAGGAAAGTGTAAGTTTATAGATAGGTCAATAAATTTTTGACATGAAATAGAAAGCAAATGACTTCTCCCTTTTTTTTTTTCTTTTTTCTTTTTGCTCTAATTTTCGAATCTTTCTTCCATTCAAATTCATAAGTCTCCTCTATCATGAGTTTGATTCTTTATCCTCCTTTTAAATGACAAAAAGATTTATTACACATGTAGAACTTAATGAAATTTGAACAAGTAACACTTTCTAAAAAATAATTTAGTGAGGAATCAAAAGATGAATATACTGAAGACATCCATAATTTGGACACATTTATGAATTTTTTCCAAGTAATGGTACGTAATTGACTCATACCAATAATCATATTTGTAAAATAGGACTTCAAACTAGATGCAGTTTTTCTCCTTGACCCAAGCTAATCTTAGTTGTATTTGAAAATTATTAATACCTTCCAAATACTATGAGAAAAACCCTAGAAGGACTTTGGTCTGCAAATGGGAGAAAAACTATTTATCAAATATAAGTTGTGAAACGCTAAAGTCTACAGCTAGGGAGTGTGTTTTAAAACACAATTCCTATTAGTAAAGAGTATTACTCAAGATGTGATTATGGGTAATCCCTTTATTGAAATTTTGAAACCATTTGGCACCGATAATGGCACCATTATTCCCAAAGTTATGGTGGCAAAGTTAAATTTGACTTTATTCATAACCCACAAGTTAAAGAGCTAACCCTTCTTAAAGCCACTAAATCGTAGCGTAGCAAAATTTTTTGTGAAATAACTTAAAAGTTAAAAACTTAATTCATTCTCCCCTCTTAGGTTGTTTAGGAACTTAACACCAGCCATAAAAAAGGAAGCTGGGCATTCAAATCAAAGTGATTTCTTCCCAAACATAGAAATCTGTTAACGCATGAGAGCCTTTAAAAGAATACTCCTTAATGGACAAATACCTACACTAACATAGTGAGAAAGGTCAAGAGATGGGTAAAAGAATTACCTTTTTCGCATCAACGGATCCAAATCTTCCAAGATTATGGAGAGAAATGCATCTAAAATAAGCCAAAGAAGCTTGTGGTTTCCAATATATCTACCCATAGTTACTTGTGTTTATCTTGTTGAATAGCTTACATTTTCGCCTCAAATTATTTGTTTTCATTAATTTCCAGTGGCTGGTTCTATCGTCCATTTGGGTTACTATTTTAAATTGTTCTTACTTCCTTTGTTTTCTCTTTTATTTGCTCGTTTAAACTATTGATCCTAGTTCCTTGGTCCACTAATCAAAACTATTCTGTCACTGTTCACCATTGACAAATTATAATATTGTAAATCAATTTACCGACAAGAATTTTGTAAACATATTTTAGCATCAAACTTAGGTAATCTAACTTTGGAACCGTAACATCTCAAAACATAATGATATCAAGGACAAGTCAAGTTTTGAGAACCAAGACAAAAAATAATAAAACACGACACTGATGTATTATTGTGGTAGATTTTATATTAAAAAAAATTTAAGATATGTGTTAGGAAAATAATTATTTTATATTTTTTGATAATTGAGAGAAATTCTATATGCGCGGGGAATCTTGTGATTCTCAAATTTAGGTCTGATACCTTTCTTTAACCGGTCAGTTTGGGCCGAACTCGGTGAAGCCCATGGTCGGAGTTTCCTTCGGCACGTTGTGGCCGCCAGCAAAACCAATTGTGCGTAGGTTAAGAATCAATTTTGAAAGTCTCTCTGAACATTATTTGGTCAGAGCAACGCACCGCGGTAGGAGAATCCGATCAAAAGGGAAAGATGGGTCGCCAAGCCTTGGGTAAGCTGATTGGCTCGATCGCCTCACGCAGGGCTTCAAGTGCGGGGGCTCAGACTCGGCATTATGCGTCGGCTCCGCCACCCTCGCCGGCCGTGTTTGTGGACAAGAACACTCGCGTCATCTGCCAAGGCATCACAGGCAAGAACGGCACCTTCCACACTGAACAAGCTATCGAATACGGCACTAAAATGGTTTCTTCCTCTCTTTTTCTTTTTCTCTCTCATTTGCATGTTAGCTAGATTTAGATTTCTTTTCGCTATCTGCTAATCTTATGATATTCATAAAAGTTTTTTAATTGATTTTTGGAATTTTGATTCTTCTAAAATGCATGATACTGGTGAAGAAATCCAATTTTCAAAATTTGGACTTCTGGGCCGTATGAGGACTGGGGGGGACAACTATGATTTTGTTCTTGAATTCTTGAGGCTTAGGTTATATTGGCATGCTTTCTTTAGGCAATGAGTTATAGCTCAAATGGCACTTTGTATGGTGTATGCATTTACCTGTATCTAGTTTCATTTGGTTATAGTGTACTTTTTATTATCTTGAGTTATAATTTCCGAGGGCTATGTAATGAACTTCAAGAGCAATGTAATAACCCTTTTTTTTCCCTCTTTTAAAACCCTTGTTTTTATAGGTGGGTGGTGTGACACCAAAGAAAGGTGGAACAGAGCATTTGGGACTTCCTGTCTTCAACTCAGTTGCGGAAGCAAAGGCTGAAACAAAGGCCAATGCCTCGGTCATTTATGTTCCTCCACCATTTGCTGCTGCAGCTATTTTGGAGGCGATGGAAGCTGAGTTGGATCTTGTTGTGTGCATCACGGAGGGGATCCCTCAACATGATATGGTACACTAACTTTATGGGAAAGAATTTTATTTAGATAGAGTGTACGCGCAGTGAAACTCAAAAGTTGTTGGCTGAGGGAGTGACATTTACATTTCTTAACTTCAAGAGTGCTTGTTTGTAGCATCAATTTGTCTAATTTATTGACTTGCATGTGGAATTTCCTATTTCCTTTTCGAAGTATATCTTAATCTCTAAATGGATAGCAAACCTTTTTGGTCTATGTTTCTAGTGCATCTTTAGTGTAAAAGTATTTTCATCTATGTCATTCACACTGAACTTGTTAATCCCGTTAGCTGAAGTTACTGGTACTTTTCCCTATGGGGTTTAATCTGGCTGATAGAACAACTACTTTGTTTGCAACACCTGGATATCTGTTAGAGGTTTAATAATATAATGTATCAAATTGCTATAAGATGGATTATGTTGTTCTTGATCTTTTAACATGCCTACTTTTTTATGTATTAATCTTCACTTTATGCAGTTGTTTGAAAAGTGGCCTTAAAGTAATAATTGATGGTTTCAGGTACGAGTGAAGGCTGCCCTTAACAGGCAATCTAAGACTAGGTTGATTGGCCCAAACTGCCCCGGTATTATTAAGCCTGGAGAGTGCAAAATTGGAATTATGCCAGGGTACATCCACAAACCTGGCCGTGTTGGAATTGTTTCCCGATCGGGTACCTTAACCTATGAAGCGGTGAGCCTAATTTTGAGCACATGGAGTATTTGCTTATAACGCACTAATTTGGGATGGTATTTCCATGACTTATGTTTCAGAAATTGATGTTATTGATTAATGTAACTTGACTGACTGTCTGTGGTGCTGTGCTATGGTATCATGTATAAAGTTGAGTCCCATAGCTTTAGAATTGTGTTTCTAGCAAGAACGAATTTTCTTTTTTTTTTTCATTTTTCCTACACTCATATAGTGTATGCAAAACTTGTGAAAAGTTGGGTGGTTCATTTTTGGTCTCTTAGTACGGTTGTTGTGGGAAATGCCTTGATTTTCCCTCTCATTATCGAGGCCTGTCCATTTGTTGGGTTCTCAGTTTTGCCAATTGCTCATGGATTTGATGTTTATGATCATTTACTTCTCAGGTTTTCCAAACAACTGCTGTTGGCCTTGGACAATCCACTTGTGTTGGTATTGGAGGTGATCCTTTTAACGGGACAAACTTTGTTGACTGCATTGAGAAGTTCATAGCGGATCCTCAGACAGAAGGTGAACTTTTTCTTTTTAAATGTTTTTTCCCGCTTTACTGTGATGTGGCTAGCAACTTATGTTGCTACTATAGTCCTTGTTTGAAATTTCTGTATAATGCCAAAATCAATGATGGAGTTAAGGCATTTTGAAGAGCCATTATGAGAGGGTAAAGTTGTTTGAAATGCCATGATTTTATGGCTTATTTGGAATTTAAGGACAGAAAAGCATGATAGGGCCTTTGTGGAACTGCCTTATGGTCTTAAAATGAAGTCATTGTCCTTGAGTTTCCTTTATTTGTTGGAATGTTTGTGGGTTTGACTTGTCTTTTTCTTGCAATTTATTGGTTCTTGTTATTATAGATCTCAGTTTCATCTCTTTTTTTTTTTCCCTAAAGCGTTTTGCATACTTTTAATACATGCCATGTGCTTGGCCTAACCTTTTTGATTCATCAGTCAAATTTAAGTACTTGAAAGTCTGTTTGCTTATTCTGAGCTGTACATTTCAGTTGACAGTGCTAGGGAGGATTTGCAAATTGTTATATTTTAGTGGTTGGTAGTCGGAATAAGGTCATGTATGCCCCTCTCTCTTCTTTCTAATGATGGGTAGCACACAGTCTTTGCTGGTTACCCAAGTACAGGACTCTTTTATGTAGAGAAATGTGCACACCTTAAAATATTTAGGAGTATTGTTGGGCATTAAAGTCACGGAGTACAGCTTTTAATTTTGTTTATACATTTGGATGAATATGATGTGCCTTTATTTATTGGCTCTTAAAGTCAGAAATTTTTTCTCCCTGACAGATATTAGATCCCAAGTCCTATTCTGGTTTGGTTTAGTTGGGTTGGGTTGGCTTATACCTCAACAAACATCCGTTTCAGTGTGTTTAAATCTTTCGTTAGCGCCTATAATGTTCATTGGACTCATGATTCACGCATAAAATCCTTGTTTTAGAAATTGGAAATCATATAAGTACACATGGCTCCGAAAATTATATAAAGTAAAAAGAAACTAAACCAACTTCTTGAGTTTTTTAGGATAGTCCTTGACATCATGGAAAATATTAGGTGCCTTATAGTTTGGTGAACTTGCCCCTTTTTTTTGTGGCATTCTCATCTATCTCTTATGTCTTGAGCGTCTCTATTATCCATGGCATTCTTGGTTGTCCTAGGATGGTGTTGAAAGTAACAAAGAAGCAAGTCAACAAAATGTAGCTATTCTTAGTATGTTATTGACATTTAAGTTTTATATGCCGTTCTAGTTTATATTTCAAAACTGCCTTGTTTATCTAAGAGGCACATTCTCCTGGCTATATGAAGAAGCTTCCGTTACTCTCCATCTTGGAATTTAAGTGCTCATGATTATCTTGGAAATTCAAGTGTCACACTTCTCATATGGTGCAGCATAAATCTCTTTCACCTATTATAGCCCTAAAACTTAAATTTCCTGCCGTAAACCCTCAAATAAGTGATAAAAGTGGAAGATATAGAAAGAAAAAGACAGGTACACCTTTTGTTGCGTATGCATCAACTTTTGGTTGACATATGTATGTATATATATGCGTGGAGAAAGAATGATATATGGCTGCATTGCTAGACTCAGCCTAGACTCCTTTCTGACATCAAGTATCTAATCAAAAGAGCATGCATCCTACAATGGTTGACTTGTTGAATACCACAAAAATTTTAAAACAAAGAATGTACAAGTTTCTACTATTTGCTGTTGGCACATACATTCTAGGTTCTAGTAGATGCCCTACAAGAAGGCTGCTAATGTACATGATTCGCGTTCATTAATTAATTTGGACTATTCAGCAAACAATGTGGATCCTGTGATTAATAAATGTTGACTTGCTTTTAATGGTCCCTGGTATTGGGTACAGGGAATTAGAAGAAAAAAAGGGGTTATAGTTTTTTCTACTAAAAGTGTGAAAACCAATTTTGATAGGAATGTTTTTACTTCCTGTAGTTTTTTGGTGTTTTTGATGTTTCCCCCCTCCTAAAAGATAGAAAATCTCAACCCAGCCTGGCCCCAAGATTCAATTTTTGCATCCCTGATGGGTACACCAAGTCTTTGATGTTGGGGGTTTCAATAATGAAGAATGTGTTATTAACTGATGTTCCACTTATGAAACTGTTCGACCAAATATCTTGGTATTGTTACTTGACCTTGGAGAATCTGAAGCTGGGGCACTGTCTACCATCCACTTCTAGGAAGTTTATAGTGCTTCATATGGCAAGCAATGAGAATCTGGAGAAGGGATTTTAAGGGAACAAATATAAAAAGATGTTCCTACAATGACTAAGATTCCATTGTGGTTGCAAGCATTATTGATTCTGAACTCACATGGCCACCTCCGGGCATCCTATGAATAATTTACATTTTCCATTCATTTAATTAAAATGTCTCATTATCAACCATTATCTGCTAAAGTGGTACAGAAGGAGTACCATCTTGGTCCATTGAAATAGTGAGATTGTGTCGTTGATGAGTTCTTTGGTTCTTTACTATTTAACGCTATCTAGTTATCTCAGGGCTTCTTGTTGAAAGAGTGAGAAGGTTATGTCTAGTTCTTTCATTGTGGCCTAAATGAAGTTGCATATGCCGTTTGGCAAAATTTCCTGCTTTTGGCAGTGTATCGTGGGCAATTTTCTTTCATTGCGCAAGATGGAACTTTTTTTTCCAAAATTTTATGTTTAAAATAGGTGGTTTAAGTGCCTTGTGATTTCTGTCTTCTTTTTCTATTCCACCATTGTTGTACTTTTGTTTAGACTTCCCCATCTGCTTGAACTCTACAAATACCCGGAGATAGAGTTCAAAATTTTGTGTTTAAATTGTTGGGAAATATATGCTGATCATCAAATAATGATGCTTTGTGTATATCAGGTATCGTTCTTATTGGAGAGATTGGTGGAACTGCAGAAGAGGATGCTGCTGCATTGATAAAGGTAAGCCGTGACTATGGCACCTCCCTCACCTTTCATCTTGTTCCTCCCGTAGGGTCCCTCTCTATTTTGCTTCCATTTTGTTGAAAGCATCTAAATTTGCCTTCCTAGCTCCTCAAGCTCCATACTCCAGGAGGAAAATGGGGAAAATCTGTTTTACCCCTTGTAATTAGGTTGTAACTAAACCAACTTCCTTCGAGTATAATCTGTAATACTTTCTGCCCCCTTGTTCATGTTCAAAGTATGAGAGTCCACATATAAATTATAGATTCTCCTGTTAACCAATCATACTATCACTTTTTGAATCATGGTAAAGAACTTAAAATTACTGTAGTTAATTTTTGTAGTATTTAAATGAGATGTTACTATTTGTTGCGCACTAAAATTTAAAGAGCTTCTTTTATGGCATAACCAAAGGAAGGTAAAATATTTCTTCACCTATAAAAATTGAGTATTCCTATTATGTCTAATTTCCCTCTAGTTATTTGAAAATTTTGTTAACTAGTTTATGAAATTTTTCGCTTCTTATTTTGGGTGTTTCAACTTAAGGTGTCAGCTTATCTCTATTATCTATGGTTAGATATAGTCACTGTCGAGATCCTCGGAGTTCATTTATAAATAGAGAAAAAAAAGTGCTGGCAGATGCTGAATTATGGCTTATTTTAATTTAGTTTAAAGGTTTCCAATCCAATATCTGACTTAAGTTTTTGAGGTTTATCTAGGTCATAGAGCTCGTTTAATAAAAATGTTGATCTCATGCTCAATAGATAACAGCTAATCAACTTCTTTCCGTTTTGTCCTAAAATTCTATAATACTACATTCCTGCTGGAACACATTTAGAAAAGAAAATTTTAGCTCCACGTTAGATCATCCTATCATGCCATATGCATATTTCCATTTTGACCTAATTTTGAATTTTTAAGCTGGTTGAAGGAGTTCCAATTTCCTATCACTTATTGCTTTCTTAGGCAAATTCCTCAAAAGTTCTGTCTATTCTTTACATTCTACCCTTCAAGATGCGCTATTCAGGTCTCTTCATATTGTATTGTCTGTACTGAATATCTTTTGTTCCTTCATGGTTACTTAGATATAGGAGCAGAGTCGGACTAGAGAAATATGTTTCTGAAACGAAAATATTCTGTGTCCTTTGTCAACTTAGAAGTTCCAAGTGATCTCAGGTGGACATATTCAATTTTCCTTTTTTCTCCCCCAACATACTGGCCTGATGCTTAGTATATGTGCGTTCAGTAGTAACACCTATAATACGCACAAATGGCACTCTTGTGTTATCATGCTTGCTCTTAGCTGAATTCCATAGTAATTAATCACCGAGTATCTGCTCTCTAATTGTTGATTATTATTTATTTTTTTAAGGTACGCTCATGATTTTATGTATGCCACGAATGGACAAGGCACAACCTTAGTATTGTAGTATGCAAAACAAATAGCAACAAACAAAATTTTCTTGGACCTTTGAACATCTCAAAACTCAATCAGAGAAGTAAAATTTGCAAAAGTCAATCAAATTGTATCCTAAAGGCAACTTAAAACATTGTAGAATGTTTATGAGCACCACATTGCGGGATGATAGTCATCATCTTATGTATGAACACTCTCTTCTAGCCTTTCTCCCAAAAAGAAAGAAAACTGAAGAAAAAAAGGATTTAGTTTCTCTTCCGTTTTCCTTCTTAGTGTTTCCATCTCTCTCCTCCATCCAAACCAAAAAATAAGAGGGGGAGGGGGGGGGGGGGGTGTGAGGATGAAGGATATGTTCTGAAGTTTCATCTGGAACCTTTAACTTTGAATGTCCTCAAGTTTGACAAACTTAACAAAAAGAAAGAAGTAATGAAATAAAGAAAAGAAAGGAAAAAAAGGAGGTCCTTGTGGAGTCATGTATTTATGAGACTAGTGATGACATTGTGTATCATCTTCTTCATTTTCAGTGCCTATGGGATTATGACACATCTCTTTTCTCTCTTTGGGTTGTGCTGTTCTGACTAATGTTAAAAATGTGTAGAATTAATTCTCTGTTCAGTTGTACAATTAATTCATAAGGGCTAAAGTGTCATATGGGCACCACGTTATTGCCCACGTTATATGGAACAAGTGGGGTAAAAATTTTGTGCACCAGGTACTGAGCTTTATTCAATGCAAAGATTTGTAAAAGAATATCCTACCTTAATGTTTTAGTGCTATTATCCTACACTCGGAAATTGCATTTTTTATTCGACTTGTTGACATGTTTATGCAATCTCTACTAGCCTAAATTTATTCTAAGATCTATAGGCCTAACTGTGGATGTCTTTAATTTTTGGAAAGTACAATTCCCTACTGTAGCTCATGTAGTGAATACATCCAATTTGATCAAGATAACACCCATTTCACTCCAGAAATAGAGAAGGATCAAGCCCCTGGATGGTTCAACATTCATTAATTTATAGATACGGCAGGTGTGTGAGTTGAGTGTTGAGGTTTTTGCATAGCCTAATGGGAGGACAATACCCTTAGCCATCACCCTCTGACCTTTGAAATTTTGCTGCGTTATACGTAATGTCTTATTTGTTAAGTTGAGAAAGGCCTGCATCTTCAAGGGATGTCTACTGTCAGAAAGAGAAAAAGAGAGTGAAAGAATAACATGTGAGGAAGGGTGATGCAATTATTGAATTACTTTTCTAACCTGGAAAATGAAAGACCTAAACTCTTAACAGAAACGTGATTACTTTTGTAATATTGACCTTTTTGTCGTTTCTTTCTTCTTTTTTCCTGTGCTTTTCATGCTTGCATCTTTTCTTTTATTTTCTGGTATTACTCTGTACACTTTGTAGAAAATGCTCTTTATAGTTTCCTAAAGTTGATTGCTTTTGCTTAATAAAATAAAAAATAAAAAAGGTTTGTTTGCACCATGTTGTTCTCTATAGATCTTTGTTGCTGCTGCATCTCTTGTTGTCAGTATATGGTTGCTCAAACTCATACTGTAACTTATCAAACAGGAAAGTGGGACTCAGAAGCCTGTGGTTGCATTCATTGCTGGACTAACTGCTCCCCCCGGTCGTCGTATGGGTCATGCTGGAGGTATAATACTCTTACAATGCTTAAATATGGTTTGTTTAATTTGAAGGCATCAAAATCGCGGGTGCATTTCTTAATGAATCATAGTCGACATACAGATTTAATTTATGGTAATCTGCAGTTAAAGTTACAAGAGGTGGATTGGTAAATGGAAAGCCCTTTGGTGCTTTTGACCTGCTTTACATTCTAAATTGGGAATATGAGAGCATAAGCGGGACTGACGGACTCAGTATTTTCTAGGGAAATGTTTTCTGAGTTTTCTAGGCGGGTAAAAGCTGTGAAAAGTTTCCTTACCTAATACTTGGCGTTCCATTGTCTTCTGGGGTGGCCTTCTTTGGTTGATTGGAAGCGTCGAGTAGAATCATTGCAGAGAAGAGTTTATTAAGGGGAGACATATAACTGCTACTTCGTAATGCATCTGTTAAAGGAATGGAGACTCCACAGTCTTCTTGTGCTGTCTTCATTTCTAGCTAAAGAATTATGGCTTTTACCTTTTTGGTTGCAGTTGCCTGGTGTTCCATTCCAACATTATGTCCTTAGTTTGCATATTATGACCCGTTCTTGTGAAAATGTATATAACTAATTGGAGTTTGTTCGTTTCTGCACATGCAGCTATTGTGTCAGGTGGGAAGGGCACAGCGCAGGACAAGATCAAGACTCTAAGAGAAGCTGGGGCTACAGTGGTGGAGTCTCCCGCAAAGATTGGTGCTGCCATGCTTGAAGTTTTCAAGCAAAGGGGCCTTGTGAGTTAGTTTGAGCCATTGGTTAACAACGTTTTACATTTTGATGTTGCACAATGTCGGAAACAGTGTGGAAAGTCCACCTATTTTTGTACTGATTCTAACGGGGTGATAAAGTTCTGGGAAGTGAGCCTTCTCCCTTTTTTAAGCTTATAAAGTGGTGTTTATTGAATAAATTACACATTGTTTTCACGATATTCATATTCCCAAGTCACGGGATGATATTTTTTATTCTGAAGTGTGTCCAGAATAACAGATAACATATTCGGATCTTCTTTCCTGAATGGTGCTTTTAATCATCATTTTATTAGCGGTCAGGAGAAGTAAATTGTTAAATCAGGCACAGGTGGAGAAGATAACGCTTCTTTTGCTTTACAGATAATCTTATAATCATTAATTAATTTTATTGAACCAGATGTCAAGACCTCATTACTTCCTTTGTCACAAAGTTAGAATTGTCTTTGCCATATTCTTTCTATTGTTTAGTTTTAAAAGCCACTTGTAAAAAAATTTGGCATGAATCTAAATATGTTAGTTCTAAAGAAATTATATCTAGAAAAAGATTTTATTCTTAAAAAGATTTAAAAAGAAGAATTGATTTGCAGATAACGAAGTTTAAAATAGAATTACATAATTTTAAAATTGATAAAGAATCTTAACCAATAAGAAAAATGTTGTAAAAAAAAAATGGCAAGGCTGATTTTTGTTTTTTGTGTAGAGATTTTGGCTGGAACCTGAAACAAAGTGTCCTTTTGGGCCCCTCAAAATGGAAAACAAAGGACAATAGCCCAATCCAGAAGAGTCAATCGTCTTCATCCATACCACTTGTGCTCGTCGCCCACTCAGTCGTCGATCCAAAACCCTACTCCCACTGCGATTCTTTGCAAAAATCTTCAGATCTCCTTCCGAATTTGGACCCTCTCTCTCCAGATCCACATTTTCCTCTACCCGTCGCCCGTTGCATCATACTCCCCGAATATCTTACACCATGGAAAACCTCAGCTTCTGATCCATCTGAAGCCGACCGCTCCTCATTCCCATTTCTCCCAAACATGGCGGGGAAAGCAGAATTGCTTGATGGCTCTGTGAAATCGGGGTCCAAGGACAGTGCCCCGGCTGCCTTGCCCAAGTCCGATCTACTTCCCACCTTCTCGTTCAAAGCCTTCAAATTGAAGACCAAACAGCAGGAGCTCCTCATCCGAGTGACGATCCTATGTCTTGTCTACGTGCTGGCCTTCGTCACTCGTCTCTTCAGTGTTCTTCGCTACGAGTCCATGATCCACGAGTTCGATCCCTACTTCAACTACCGCACAACTCTCTATCTCACTCGCAATGGCTTCTACGACTTCTGGAATTGGTTTGACTACGAGAGCTGGTACCCGCTGGGCCGTATCATTGGCGGAACGCTCTACCCCGGGCTCATGGTCACCGCCGCCATCATCTACTGGATCCTCCGTTTCCTACGCTTTGCTGTCCACATCCGCGAGGTCTGCGTCTTGACGGCACCGTTTTTCGCTTCCAATACGACGCTTGTGGCGTACTTCTTCGGCAAAGAGCTCTGGGACACGGGGGCGGGTCTTGTGGCAGCGGCGCTGATCGCCATCTGCCCGGGTTACATATCGAGATCCGTGGCTGGCTCGTACGACAACGAAGGCGTGGCAATATTCGCTCTGTTGCTCACATTTTACTTGTTCGTAAAGGCCGTGAATACGGGGTCCTTGGCATGGGCCGTAGCCTCGGCTTTTGGCTACTTCTATATGGTTTCTGCGTGGGGAGGATACGTGTTCATCATCAATTTGATCCCGCTCTATGTGCTAGTGCTTCTTATCACTGGCAGGTATTCCATGAGGCTGTACGTCGCCTACAATTGCATGTATGTCTTGGGAATGCTGCTTGCCATGCAGATTCGATTCGTGGGGTTTCAGCATGTTCAGTCGGGGGAGCATATGGCGGCCATGGGGGTGTTCTTCCTGATGCAGGTATCCCTTCCCGCGCTTTACTCTGTATTATCAAACCATTGTGCTGTGGCAGCGCTTTCTTAGTGCATTCTTTGTCCACATTTCCTTCAGAATCTTGTCCTATTGTGGACGTGCATTGTTTTTGGGAATTGGTAGTGCCTTTCTGTAGGTGGATCTTTATCTCAAAGGTGCATTTTTGGTGGTGCCCCCTCTTCTCTTATGGCGCTTCACTATGCCTGACTTAAAAAGAGAGGATGAATGACTGCGACCTCTTTTAGTTCTGTCTAACTGTAGGTTATCTATTGCGTGCTTACCTGGATGATATGGAATTTAATGTATCACGCATTCTCTGTATGCTAGCTATCCCATCCTTGAATCTATTCGTTTTATATAGAAGCCCTAAGGTATAACGCATCTCATAAAATCTATTCGCTATACTGAATCATGCTGTTTGTGCAGGTGTTCTACTTCTTAGATTGGGTTAAGCACTTGCTGAGTGACACAAAATTGTTTGAAGCCTTTTTGAGGATCACTGTGACAACTGCAGCAGGTGTTGGTACTATTGCTCTTGGAATAGGCACAGCATCTGGCTATATTTCACCATGGACTGGTCGATTTTACTCTTTGCTAGATCCAACATATGCAAAAGATCACATTCCAATTATTGCCTCTGTCTCTGAGCATCAGCCAACAGCTTGGTCATCATTCATGTTTGATTTCCACATATTGCTTTTCCTTTTCCCGGCGGGGCTTTATTTTTGCTTCAAGCGGTTGTCAGATGCCACAATCTTTATCGTTATGTATGGTCTGACAAGCATGTATTTTGCTGGAGTTATGGTGCGATTGATTCTTGTTGCTACACCAGCAGTATGCCTTATTAGTGCCATTGCTGTTTCTGCAACTATAAAGAATTTAACTCTGGTAGCACGGGCAAAGAATAAAGTTTCCCATACTGGTTCCACCAAAGGAAGCGGTGGTTCAAAGGGATCATCAAAGGTGTGGCCATTACCACTTTCAATAGTGTTTTGACTTTTTATTATGGTTGGCTAAAGGAGATCACCCCCCAACCCCACCCTCTCTCTCCCCTCTTCCTTCTTATAAATTGTGTGGAATCTCAGTGATTTGATGATGCCTACTGCTTTCTTTTGGCCTATGTAATCTGTATAATAAGGTTAATGCTATCTGCACAGAGAATAGGGGGAATATGTTACATGCTTAGCTCTTTAACTATCATTTCATTAATTAATACTTTTTGGGATTATGAAGCTATAACTATGTGTATGCGCTTGATTGTTAGGTGATTTTGTAAATGCAAATAGATCTTATTTGTTAAGAACTACTGATTTAAATGCCTAAAGTAGAAGAAGAAGAAGAAAAAGAAGAAAATTGATAAGCTAATGAAGCCAGTGTATAACGTTTGAGTAGTGCTGTCGATTGTGTTATATTTGTGCTTAATAGCAATCTCTTTGGCCTAACCCCCTACAGCATTGGAGATTTTGTTACTTGCTGTTGGTCTAAAGTTTATTTCTGTACACACTCAAGTGGCATCTATTGTCTACGTTCTTAGATTTGCTAGAATGGTGTTAAATGATACTTATTGGCTTGCACTAGTTTACTATTCATATTTCTGTGTGTGTGGATGTCTAAACTTTTATCTAATGCTGAAGTATTAAGGTTCAAGTAGGCATTAGATTGGCTAGTATACACAGCAGAGAGAAGAAATAGAGAACATGAATGGTTGAACTCTGTTTCTAGCAACCAGCATTATGTGGTCATCCCATTTGATTAGGTTGGATATGTTAAAAGGTATTGTTACTCACTTTTCCTGCACAAACAGGCTTCTCTAGATCAATCTCAGCCTTTCCAGAAAAATGGTGCTATTGCATTACTTCTCGGTGCTTTTTACTTGCTCAGTAGGTATGCAAGCCACTGTACGTGGGTCACATCAGAGGCATACTCATCTCCCTCAATTGTCTTGGCTGCAAGGGGTGCCCATGGCAACAGGGTCATCTTTGATGATTATCGTGAGGCATACTTTTGGCTCCGGCAGAATACTCCTCCAGATGCTAAGGTGATGTCATGGTGGGATTATGGGTACCAGATCACTGCAATGGGAAACAGAACTGTTATAGTTGATAATAACACCTGGAATAATACTCATATTGCTACTGTCGGGCGGGCAATGTCATCTTATGAAGATGAGGCATATGAAATTATGAGATCACTTGATGTGGATTATGTACTAGTCGTCTTTGGAGGTGTTACAGGCTATTCCTCTGATGATATTAACAAGTAAGTCCATATGAAACACATATCAAATCATTTAGACATGTCTTGCCCTATTTGAAAGATTTTCTCTTAAGCGTTGGACTTGGATCATAATATTAGCTGTCCTCTGAGTAGTGTATATATTTAAGATTGTACAGTAGGCACCTGTAAATAATGCCCCGGAGGCCATATTTTTCCTTTGTTTTCTAGGTAAATGGTGTTAGCTTCTGAGAATAGTTATAACTTATGTGGGCTACATATCAAACAATCAGAAGTTTTTGTTGCTCTTCATACAGTAGCTGAATAATCTGCAAAGATTTAATGAATTAATTTTAGAACTACTTGTTCTGGCCTGTTGAATTGGGAAACATGCTTACGAGATGCAAATGACGGTTCGGGAGAAATTTCTACCTTTAACTAGACCCAGCTGGTTCCATAGGTTTCACTTTGCTTTAGTGGGTAGAGAGAGAATTCTATGAGAAAGCCTAATCCAAAGTCTACATCTTTGACTAACGCTAGACCAATTTTGGTGCCGTAGTCCTTTATAATTGATTCTGTACAAGTGATTCTACCTCAATGCAAGTGTGTGAATATCACTTCTGAAATACATGGTTATGCACTCTAGAATGTTCTTTGGTATTCTTATTCTGTTTAAAGTAATTGACCTTATATGTCTTGTTTTGGCTTCATTACATACAAATTCAAAATTGATTTATCCCAGGTTTTTATGGATGGTGAGAATTGGTGGCGGAGTTTTTCCTGTAATAAAGGAACCTGATTACCTTGTTAATGGCGAGTACCGTGTTGACAAAGGGGCAGCTCCCAAGATGCTGAACTGTCTAATGTAAGTTTCTTAGATGCTGAAAAGTTCTTCTCCCTTTGCCTACGAATTTCATTTCTTGTATTGTGAATGACCTAGCTGGAAAGCCTTCGGTCCAAATCCCATCTCATCCACCCCCACCCCTTCTCTTCACCCACCCACCACCCCCACAACACAACAATAACCCATCACACAAAACAGCATTCTTGGTGAGACACAAAAAAGGTAAGCAATGGTTTACTTGTTTAATTTTTTAAATTTCTGCCAATCAGGTACAAGCTGTCATATTATCGATTTGGAGAGGTGACTACAGAATATGGCAAACCTCCTGGGTAAGTCCAACTTTCATCTTCCTTTTGACTAGAAAATCCATCATGTGAATGTATCAATCAAAGAACAGACGCTCTTGTGTAACAGCATGTGAAACAAGGGGGATGTCACCAATCAAGTAGCTACTTCACGAATTGGAGTTCGGAATACAAGTTTTCACCTTCAGTTTACTTTGTTGGCATGCTTTAGTCATCCACATCATCGTGTGTGTTTTAAGAGTAAAATAAGTGCCAGTTCTTTTGGGCTGGCATAATTAGGGTTTAGGAGGTGTTCCATCTGGCGTTCAACTGCAATTGATAATTGCAATTGAAAGCCGTGAAGGAAAAACTGAAGCCTATCGTTGACTTGTTTCTGCAGCTAGCTTCCAAATTTGTGCTATAATTAAGCATGAACGTGCTATACATTCTAATGACTTCTTTTGAAATGGCAGGTATGATCGTGCAAGGGGGGTTGAAATTGGAAATAAAGATATCAAACTTGAACATTTGGAAGAGGCTTTTACAACATCTAACTGGATTGTACGTATTTACAAAGTCAAACCACCTAATAATAGGTGGTGAGGCACTCGCCGGAGGATAGCAAAGAACATGTAGTATGAGAGCTGAGGTCTTGAAATAGTGTTAGAGATAGGAAACCTTTTTGGGAGCTTGCATTTGCAGCATTTCAAGGCTCTTAGTTCAGGACCCCATTTTTGGAGATTTTGTAATGCCGTTTTACCTCATCTATTTAAACTGTTTATTTGATTGCATAGTTAAGCAACAGTTAGTTGGACGAAAATGCAACTGTCTGGCATTGTTAGTGGTGCCCTAATTCAACGAAAATGCAACTTCAGTTTTTGCTCAGTGATGATTCAGTCAAACTAGATTTTGTCCATGAGGTTGGACACTTGGAAATTTCTAGTTGTCCTAATTCATGGATGTGTGATTCATGTATAGAAAGCTTATTCTCTGCAAATGCTTGGATACGATGCATGAATCCAGGTTTACCCTTAATACGTGGGGGGAACTACGGAGAATGGGGTCAATTCTTAGGCAGGAAAGAGGAGGCTTCAAAAGAAGTTGCTAAGAATGTTGTGATTTACTTGATGTGTCTAAGTTCGAATTTATGCTGAACGAATGAGATTGATAATCTCAATAATTAAGGCTGGGCGATTTACCTTTTATTTGAGTTATTCCTGAGGATACTTCCTCAACCAATTTTCATTTAGATTGCAGTCATTGAGCCCTTGCCTCACTAGTTTAGGACTTTTGATGTGGATGCAATCAAGGCCTAATAATATGAGTTCCTCTATCAAAAAATTGAGAGTCCACATAATGATCCAACAATCCAAGAAATCCAAGCATGAAAGGGATGTAGAGATTCTCTAGGAATTCTAATTTGTTTAGGATATTCTTTATTATTCTTTAGGGTTTTCCTTAAATTGTTAGTCCTTAATTTTTAAGGTTTTTCTTTATTATTTGAGATTTTTTTTTTGTTTGATTTTTCTTAATTGTTTGAATTCTTGATTTATCAGAGGTTTCTATACTTGTTAAATCTTTAATTTGTCTAGGATTCCCTTATGTGTTAAAATCATGATTTGTCAAGACTTCTTTAATTTTAAGGATTCCCTTATGTGTTAAAATCATGATTTGTCAAGACTTCTTTAATTTTAAGGATTCCTAATTTACTAAGATCGTATTAAGATTAGGTTTAGCTGCCTATTTAAAGGGAACATTATTTCAATTATAAGTAGACTTGTTTTCCATATAATAGAAACCCTAAGTTGTGTGATTCAACTTTTGATCCTTTATTCAATTTTTGTCAAAGATTGGTGATGGAACATCTCATTGATTGGTAGCACTACCTTTACATCTTGAAGTGGTTACTTGTTTTAACTCTTTTTTTTTTTTTTTTGTCATCCTCTTTTATTCAAACATTCACATTCCTCACAAAATACCCTAAAAACACCAAAAATTGATTTTTAGATATACCTTTTAACTTGAGCTCACTTTAGCTTGCTACTGGACATGCATCAAGTGGTATTAGAGCGGTATTGGAGCTAGGTTATTCTTTTGAGTGGCTCTTTTCAAGATGTCTAATTCGAGTGGCGATTCTTCATCTCATCATAATGGTCATTCTTCCCCAATTCCACCATAAGAAGTTGCAAACATAATTTTATTGCTTGAGTTAGGTGAGGTGAAGGAGCAATTATTTGACATCCTCTAGATGAAGGGCAATTGCATAATGTCCTCTAGATGTTGTAGAACTTCCGCCATGGCCCCAAGGCAACCAAGAAGAAGATTGTGCAGATTCTAGTAGTGATGAAACTAAGTGGAAAATGAGGCCAGTTGATGATTGTAGCATACATGTCAAGATCCTAGAATTCAAAAGTATTCTTGACCCGGTGATTTTGTTGATTGGCTATGTTGTATTGAATGGGTGTTTGAATTTAAGGGGTATAATGATCGGAAGAAGTATAAAGTTGTTGTTCTTCATTTCAAATATTATACTTTTTTGTAGTGGGAGAATGTTAAGAAACAAAGAGATCAAAAGGGGAAGGAAAAGATTCGTTTATGGGAGAAATTGAATAAGCTACTCAAAAGGTGCTTCTTGCCTAATGAGTACAAGGTTAATGTGCACAAGATGAACAAATGTCAAAGCCAAGACCCACAATGCAACCAAAAAAAAGATCATGCTTTAACAAATTTCAAGTACCAGTAGAAGAACAACCACAATCACTACAAGGAAGACTATATGTGAATAGAAAGGTGGTATGGGAGAGAAGCTTCACCAAAGAAAACCACAAAAGTTGTTCAAGTAGAAGAAACAAAGTCAATAGAAATAGAACTAAAAGATTTAGATCTACCAAAGCTTGCGTTTCTCTTATGATTTGGATCTATCTCCTTCTTTGCCAACACCACAAGCTTTGGTAGATCCAAATCTTTTGGTTATATTTCTGTTGATTTTGTTTCTTCTACTTAAACAACTTCTGTGGCTTTCTTCAGTGAAGCTTCTCTCCCATACCACCTTTTTATCCACACATCATAGTCTTCCTTGTAGTGATTGTGGTTATTCTTCTACTAGTACTTGGAATTTGTTAAATCACGATCTTTTTTTTTTTTCGTTGCATCGTGGGTCTTGGCTTCAGCATTTATTCATCTTACACACATTAACCTTGTAATGTTGGGCAAGAAGCGCCTTTTGAGCAGTTTCTTTAGTTTCTCCCATGAACAGACCTTCTCCTTTCCCTTTCAATCTCTTTGTTTCTTAACATTCTCCAACCACAAAGAAACATAATTTTTTAGATGAAGAATAGTAACTTTATACTTCTTTTGATCATCATACTCCTTAAATTCAAACACTCATTCAATACAACACAGCCAATCAACAAAATCATTAAGGTCAAAAGTACCTTTGAATTCTAGGATCTTGACACGTAGGCTACGATCATCATCTAGCCTTTTCCTTCGTTAAATTTCATCATTAATCTGCATGATCTTCTTCTTGGTTGCCTTGGGGGCCATAGTTGAAGTTTTGCAACATCTAGAAGATGTCAAACAATTGCTTTTTCATCTAGAAGATGTCAACAATTGTTCTTTCACCTCGCCTAACTCAAGCGATACCATTCTATTTATAACTTCCCATGGTGGAACTAGGAAAGAATGACCACTATGATGCGATGAAGAATTGCCACTCAGATTAGACATCTTGAAGAGAACTAATTCAAAATAATAACCTGACTCTGATACCACTTGATGCAGATCTAGTGGCAAGCTAGAGCGAGCTTAGGTTAAAGGTGATATGTAAAAATCATTTTTTTGGTATTTTTGGGGTTTTCTATGAGAAAAGTGAATGTTTGGATGGGAGGACAAGAGAAAAAAAAATAAAAAAGTTAAAACAAGGATAGATGCCAAGTAACAACTCTAAGACATAAATGTAGTACCACTAGTCAAGGAGGTGCTACACCATCAATTTCTAGTAAGAATTGAATAAAAGATGCAAAAGTTGAATCACAAAACTTAAAGGTTTTTATTCTCTAGAAAACAAATCTACTTACAATTGAAATAATGTTCATTTTAAATACGCAACTAAACCTAATCCTAAAAGAATTTTGATAAATCAAGAATCCTTAAGTCTTGACAAATCAGGATTCTAACAAATAAGGAAATCCTACACAAATTAAAGATTTAACAAGTATGGAAACCCATATAAATCAGGAACTTAGATAATTAAGAAAAACCAAACAAAAGAAAATAATCTTATACAATAAAGAAAAACCTAGAAAATTAAGGATTAACAATTTAAGGAAAATCCTAAAGAATAATAAAAGAAATCCTAAACAAACAAGAATTCATAGAGAATCTTTGCATCCCCTTCACGCTTGGACTTCTTGGATTGTTGGATCATTATGTAGACTCTCAACTCTTGGATGGAGGAACTTGTATTACTGAGCCTTGAGTACATCCACATCAACTTCCCCTATCCAATACTGCAAGGCAAATACATCCAAATCCACGGTCCAAGATAATTCAGAACAATATTATAACCATTCCTCTCTGGCAGCATCTGCCCTCCTGATTTCCTGATCCCAATCTTCGTACGAGGTCTGTTGCCCCCGTCTTCCTGTCTCCCTCCACTCTCCCGAGCCGGGAGCATTAGCCTCAAAGCTTGTTACCCTGGCAAAATCATTTCTCAAACAACTAAAAAGCAGGTAGCTATATACCACCATCTACCATGATTGAATATTAAATTTAACGAAGCCGCACGGGGCAACCTTGCAGGAAACTCAAATTTCGCACGACTTCATGAACGGAAGCCCGCAATGGGAGAAACAAAGGTGGTTCATTTGAAAGCTTTTCGTCTTTGTTTGCTTGCTGCATCAACAATTGTAAGCTATTCCATTTGAAATTGACTCTGAATCTATGATTGATTCTAATTGCAGAGTTTATTTTAGTTCTAAGAGCATACCCTTAGTCCTAGGGGTGTGAGAAATCCAATATCTCCAAAAGCATTCAGTTCTCTTCTCCCCTTTCTCCCTCCATCCCCAATGATCTCAAATCACCAGATTCCTACTCCCACAATTATTTCCTCTCCCGACCCTCCAAGCCTGTCCATCTGCAAATAACCTACTCCTTTGTTCCCAGTAATCCAAACAATTTCCTTTCTAGCCTAATGAATAATCTACCTCCAGTCCTAAAGAGGTAGAACCGATACACTGATTGGGCAATTACAAACAGAGCAAGCTATGATACTGAGACTACAGAAGCAACCGCCACTGGAGAGCGCAGCGTCTGTTCTCCCGTGCATCAGATAGCCGAGTTTAACAAAAAGCATTCCACTTTGATGTAATCCAAAAGACATTCGGGCACGTCGTCCCATTTGATTTAACTCATTGCTGCGGATCAGCCTTCATATCACAAAGATGGAAATACACTAGAAAGCTAGTGTCTTCGATACAGAATCAATATACACTCTAAATGAAATATCCAAGTATACAATAAAACAATTGTGAGATGAATTTTGGGTAAGGAAGCAACGTTATTTTACTAACATACTTGACTCACTTCCTTGACAAATGGAATTGATAATCTACACTTAAATTCCCAGTCCACACTGGGACTTAACATGAAGGGAAAAGAATGCAGTATACATTTTTCATTACACTTTTTCTATAGCCGCCACTTCCTCGGACTAGATGTTTCATCCCATATACAAATGGCTAATCACCAATAATTAAATACATTTAAGACACTTGATTATCTTCTCTCCTCTTTCTCCTCAAATACACTTCGCAGCTAACCGATGTATCTGTATATGGTAACGTCCAGCAGAGAAATTCCAGAGCAATATATTGAGTAGAGAAACAAATTAATTCAAAAAATGTGCAGATGTGTGATACGCTAATCAAGGGCAGCTTTGTTCCTGCGGCCACTTATTGGCTTTGGTAAGCCATCGAAGATTGGTTTGGTGGCGGATGCAGTCGAGAGTCCTTGCAAGTCTGGCTTCAAACTCCGCTTTGAAGTTGGCCAAGGAGATGAGTTACTAGTTTCCTGGTCTTTCAGGCTTGGTGTGCTTGATGATTTACGAACTCCAGCAAGCCCATCACCCATGATGGAATCCCCGAATGCCACTGAAATTGAACTCAACCAACTTGACTCTGAATCAGTGAACAATATTGTTCGGCTTGCAGATTTGGGCCTCATGGCTAAACCTTTACCCGTTGAAACTGAGAAATCACTACTTCCACCACTGTTTTCTCCTTTCAACAACCTTTCCGGTGTCCCCCTGGTATCAACCTCAGGTTTCTGACGCCTTCGGACAGACTTTTCATCAGATTTCTCACCCCCTCCATCTCTAGGTTCTGCAAGAAGCCCAAACTCAGAAGCTACAACATTCTGAGGCAAGAAACCATCAACTGCGTTTCTAGAGTCCTGATGTAAATTTGATGGGAGACCTGAAATTGGTGATGCTTGGGGCAGCAGTCCATCATCAAAGTATTCTGAACTTCCAGTTTTGTAAACTGCCATCTCTGTGCCTTCAGCTGCACCGTTGAGATTTGGAGCCTTCAGGCCATAGTACTTCTGTAAAGTGCTCATGGCTGAAGAAACCTTTTGTTGGGGTGCTTTTACCCTTAGGGACTGGATTGATTCCATCGTACCAGATTGGCCATGACGTGAGGCTGTCTCTTGAGTGCTCTTTTCTCTGCATTGCAAATTTATTGTAAGTTACTGAAAACCTCATCACGGACTCGATATCAATTAGTGATCAGCACATCAGGAGTTATCTACACGTTGCATAATATGAGAAACCCTCGAAATTCCTTCTACAAAAATTAAATTCATAACACAAATAACCAAGGTAGTGCAGTCAACAATAAACTTTGGGCTTGAGTTTTTCATACTTGTATATCATAAGTGATGTACAACCAAAGAGGTGCCAGTACCAGGAAGTAGCGGCTAAAACTAATACTATGCCACATAACGTAATATTACCGTTTAATTATGGATTGGATTGTTCAGAAAGAAAAAAGCTAAGGATGAGGAAGATTTTTCTGAGATCCGGAAACTGTTATTACACACCCACAATTGTACTATATATCCAAACCAAGGCTTGGGCTTGTGTAACGCAATGAAATTAAAGCAATGAAGCAAGACAGATCTTTATATATAGAGTTAAGAGTACTATTTGAAGGCAGCCGAGAATCTGGCTTAGCAAATAATGTTCTAGCTAAACTAAGTCTTGTGATTCTTTTCTGGTCTGACACCATAGTCCTCCATTACAAGCACACATCTTTTTGAACTGCCAGAAATACCTGATGATTACATTAACGTCCTAATCACAGACTTGGGCCTTATAAGTAAATTGTTCTAAATTAGTTCTTGGATTTAAATTTTTTAAAAAATGCTGATCGGAAGAAAGATAGAGACAGTAACCGTATAGATCCTTTTCATATTTTGTACATAGAATAGGTGACCTTGACTGGGTAAGGACCAATGAAATTCCAACAGCAACTCACCTGTCAGGGAAACTGGTCACTGTGCTGATTATTGCTTTCACCCTTATAAGCACAGAGTGACACCCATAGATGTAACTACCCTAATGGAAACTTCCATGTAAAAACATATAAGAACTGAAAAGATTCCTCAGATTATGAACCACGTCTCATGTCATTTAAAAAATGGTAGCTTACTCAATGAGATAGGGGCATCTAACCTATTCCATCTCTTAGGAACTGTAGTGGCCACAGAGGGAAATATCTTTAAATTTATCCTGAAGGCCTGGTATAAAAATGTGATAAGCAGAGAAGTCTAGATTTACAGGGAAGCCAAGAAGTCGATGTAGAAATCATGCAGAAACAGCTTTCATTAAACAGGGATAGGTGACCAGCTAAAGTACTACCCTTAATTAACTTCCACATTGTTCTAGAAGTGGATAAGACCTTTGATGCGGAGAGCCATAATCACGTTCAGTCATAGTTTTAGATTTTTACCAAGTTTAGTAATTTAAATCTCCTATAATTTTCACAAACAAAAGAGATACTGTTCAAGTCAATGTTTACGGTTATTATTCATACTTGTTATTCATACAGCAGCACATGTACTCTTCACACAGCAGTTGTTCTTCCCCCATTTCGGTACCAGAACTTCTGTCCTACATTAGTTTGTCATGAAAATATGGAGTCACATGATTTTTCAGTAAGATGGAAGATTCTACAAAAGACCGTTGACTTGTAAAAGGATAAATTGCTCCTTAAAGTAGAGATTCTTCTATGAGATCTTCCTATTAGTTCTGTACTCTTCAGAGATGAAATTTGTGAAATTGATATTTCAAGAAAATATAAACAATTACTTCTAAAGGATGAAACAATCGAATAACATGTATGATTGAACTTCAATTTAAAAGTGGGCTAACATCTGAAATTAAAGAAAAGATATCTCATGTGTATTTGAAGATCTTGAAGCAGCTATTCATCTGGCAACTTTACAAGATAATCCTAAAGATTTTTTATCTACACAGAAAGTGAAGGAAATCGCAATTTGAAAGCAAAAACAGCAAATTGAAAAGTTTAAGTCAGAAACTTTTGCTGTGACGAAGGTTCACAAATAAATTATTTGGTAGAGAGAAGTTTCAAAACCAACCCAAGAAGAGGAGATTAACATCTTATTGTAGTAATAGATAGCCCCAAACAGGACATTGAGTACCACAGAAGTGCCCTAAAGTACTTATTAAGTTATCCAAGGAGTAGATCAGTCTTTCTCAAAAGGATATGCAAAGGTTCTTGCCACGGAAGCGTGAGTACTCAACTGATTGATTTAAAGATAAAAAGCTGTCTATTAAGCAACAGAAAACATGCCAAGTTAATGATGAAAGGAAGTGATCTCAGGTAGAAACAATATGAGGAAAATTTGGGGCCCAACTTGAAGGGAGATATTATAACTAGCAAATGTAATGATAAGGTGTTATCAGGTCATGCGTTAGCAGTGTGGAAACCAGCCATACCTAGCACTGTCAATAAAGTTAAAATTCAAAACCAAGAAAGATCTTGTGATTAAAGAGTACTTTAAGGAGAATACGAATTATCAATGAAACTGAAAACAGAAAAATTAAGTAAAGGACAGAAGACAGAGGCAAAGACTATAAAGGACGAGAAGCCCCATTCTTGGTTTACACAAAATATAAAGATTAGGCCATATGACATACAACGAATTTTCAAGATATTGAATTTTTTTCTCATAAGATGAACTTTTGGTAGTCCCGTAAAAATGATGAATATATAACTATTATCATTACTGCATCAAAAAAAAAAAAGACAAGAAACAAGAATTCAACGTTGCATGTAAACAAAATCAAGGATCATTCTATCTCTTACTATAGATGTCCCTATATATATTCCTTCTTATTATTATGTTATTGCGTCTTAGTTATAGGAGAATAATGCAGACGGCAGCAACTTGGCATTTCTCATTGACACCAGTATTAAGTGAGCCATCAGAGTTTTACGATCATGCAAGTTTCTATATCTAGAAAATTGGATATAAAATCTAGATACTTTATAAGATTTGATACCTTAATTCTATCTCCAAAAGTTGAGTGAAATCACTCTCCGAATTTGGTATGAAACATATGTTCCCACAAGCAAATATACAAGGTGACATGTAGAAGGCCAAAACCAATAGTAATGCACTAACTACAAGATTGATTGAAAAAAATTATGGAGAAACAATAATTAAGATCAAGGCTTAGCTTCACACTACCCTGTTAGTGAAATAAGGTCGCAATTTAGTACTTTTTCCAATTTGTTTTTAATTGGCCACCAAGCCTAACCATAAGAAAAGGCCGCATCACTTATAGAAACATAAAAGCTAGCACAAGAAAAGCACAGTGCCATTTAACAAAGATAAAGATACTGATGTAAACACCCTTCATACATCTTAAGAAAATATGTGGTTCCAAAAATTATAAAATAATTCAGAGGATGTATCTCTAACTGGACAGCTAGGTTACATAGCTTGTTGTCTTTTTGATTTGGTGAGTGAGCTTTGTTGTCTCCCTCCAACCTAGCTTCGTTCATGTTTTTGTGATTGGATATTTCCTCGTGCCCTATTATGCAGAGGTTTTTACTTCATATCATTACTTATGCCACTTAACAAAAGAGACATTGATGTGGGAGTGTAAAAGTATCAGTACGTTTCACACACCACTTAGGGTTTGTCACCATGCTCACCAAAACTTATAGATGTTCAGGCACAAGCTTGCATACTTGACCTTCTAGCAGTTTTCTTAGGGGCACATGTCATAGGGGCTCAAAAGAGCGAAACTGAAAAGGGGCACCACGCAAATAGATAGAAGAAACAAGTCTGGTAATCCAATGACATTCCAATGAGTTCCATCACATCATGAACACTAGTTCCTACACTCTATCACATCTTTGGTTAACACCAGTCCCTGCAGTTAACGCTAAGGGAGTATGTCAAATGAAGCTTTGATTGAATCATGCTCCCCCTACATATTGGAGTATAGAACTCAAAGTATATCACTGTTTCTTTGGCAAGCTAAGCCCTAAATTCAGAATCAGCACTCCTAGGATAACATTAGGACCATTCTCATAGTTTTCCATTACACAACTCATTAGAAAAGGTGTTTGATGATCTCCATGATTTGTTGTGTGAAATCCAAAGGAAAAAGGAACAGGTAAAATAAGTTGGCATCCATTGTACTTGAATATTGAGATCCATTACAATTACTAAGTAGCAAGATTTAAATGATGAAAAAGACCAAGTGAGTACGGCCGTAACTCTAGGATGCAAGAACAAGGCACATTCCTATAAAGGCATAAACTGCAACGCCAGGAATCTCTCCAAATTTTATGGTTACAGGGCATAGCAACAGATCAGATTAAATTGAAGATATCCAAATATGTTGCACTTAGTTTTGTAAGAGACACGTCGTTACAAAGGAGATAACCAGTCACCTCCAACACAGAAGAGATGGCTACTGTAAAAACTACAATGCATTCATACAAAGAACATAAATAAGGTGAACAGAATGTGAATTTTGTAGCATCTTAAAATCATAATGTACTATATGCTTAGGATACAAAGAAGAGAAAGTCTATATATCACCACCTCGCATAATAGTGGAGAATAAACATGTTCAAGTGAATGCTCAACAAATATTCCTTGCAGGTATTTTGTTTTCCTTTATTATTTATTCTTTAACAAGAGATTCTAGCAGACTGAAAACCGAAGATAATGATGCAGAACTTAAGGGCTGTAAATAAAGCAGAATCATATGCACAAATGAAGCATATCAATACCCTGGAGAAACTGATGCATCAGACAAACTGGGAGATGGTGGATGTCTTCCTGGCAAAGGTATTTGCAAAGTCTTCAAAGCAAACATTTGAAGATCTGTGGCCAAGCTATTTATCCTTTTAATATCCGCTACCTATGGCATTATTAAACATTCAGATCAGATAAAAGAAAAAGCCAATACCAGTTGCAAAGCAAAATTTTCATGCTTTCTTTGACATATCCAAGCTAAACCTGATTGCCAATAAATGCACACTGTTATCATCAGACATTCTGAATAATATATCCTAAATGCATCTTTAGATTAAAATGATAAAAACTAAAGATGTTAAGAGCATCAATTAAGTACTAAAGATAGCCAAGTAGTGTAACCTAATTGGTTTAAAAGCATTAAGGATTCATCTCAAACAATTCACCAAACTAAAAAAGGAAACTATAGCAATGCAATGCAAGCCCTATTTGCATAACAAAGGCAAATGCACTCCGACACTAATTAAGCACACATTACTAGCAAGTTCAATCACTAGTTCAATCATTAGAATTCCAAGATCAGGAACCTGGGCAAACTAAATTGGTGTGAATACATAATACCTCCTCATCCAGAATGTGTACATTCTACAGTCAGCACAACACCAAAAAAGCCTTTGTCCAAAGTGTTCCAGATTTTTCTAGTATGTAATAGGCAATTAAAAAGTGTGAAATCTTTTTTGGATTGCTTCACTACCATAGCAATGCAATGCAAGCCCTATTTGCATAACAAAGCCAAATGCACTCCGACACTAATTAAGCACACATTACTAGCAAGTTCAATCACTAGTTCAATCATTAGAATTCCAAGATCAGGAACCTGGGCAAACTAAATTGGTGTGAATACATAATACCTCCTCATCCAGAATGTGTACATTCTACAGTCAGCACAACACCAAAAAAGCCTTTGTCCAAAGTGTTCCAGATTTTTCTAGTATGTAATAGGCAATTAAAAAGTGTGAAATCTTTTTTGGATTGCTTCACTACCATCCATTTAAACATTAACATACTCTTTTCAAAGGAAACCATTAATTGCCAATATGTTAAGAAACTCAAAGTCCAAATCAAAAGCTAATTCATGAGTTGGAGGACAAACCCACAATACCAAAGGGGCAACCTACAAAAAAGGCTACCAATTGCAACAACCCGTAATTACTTTGCCAAAACGCCTAGATCTAGTGGCTCCCATAAGCCCCAGCCTTTCACAAGTCCCCATAAGCATGTTAGATCATTTGTTACGATCCGCAACCATTATACCAAAAGGCCTAAGCCTATTAGCTAACTATAGATTATTTTATTTGAATACCATCCACAATTGGGCCCCCATAAGTCCATAACAAATCACCACACTCCACGGCCTACTCCACAATGGTTCCACTCCAAGAGACTTACACTATGGCTTATGGCCTATTCTAGGTAGCCCTTTCCTAAGTACCCATTTTGGTAGTTCAAACTTAAGACATGAGACTATCTTTGATACTATTTGTCACACTCTGCAACCATTATGCCAAAAAGCCTAAGCCTACTGGCTATTCACGAAGCATTACATTTGAATATTGTCCACAACCCGGACCCCTATAAGCCCACCACAAATAGTATGAGAGATAAACCCACATCTCAAGTTTGAACTACCAAAGGAACAACTTGTGAAAAGGACTACCTAGAAGCTGGAGTGTGAACCACCTAGGGTGAAGCCACCGTGAAATGAGCTGCAGGGAAACTGAAGCTGGAATATGGTGGTTTGTTATGGGCTTATGGGAGTACGTAGCAAGCTCAAGCTTATGGGGGCCTGGGTTGTGGACAATATTAAAATAAAATATGAATAAAATACGTTATAGCTAGCCAACAACCTTAGGCCTTTTGGCATAATCTTCGCAGAGGATAACACTGGGGCTGCATGCAGGAGAGGAAGTGGCCTTTGGGATGCTCCAAGGGACGATTAAAGAGAATAGCTTGCTGTAAAGGGAATATCCTTTAAGCCTTCAAAGAATTTAACGACTTTGCGAAAACAGAAGAATGCTTAACGGTTGACCCAAAATAATTTTTTTGATCGACCAAGTTTTTCAAGGGCAACCAAACGCCGAAAACGTTATATGGAAAAGTTTTAAGAGGGAAGAAAAGGAACAAACGAAATGCTGCTTTTGGGCCGTCAAATGATCAAGGAATGCTTGAACACCATTCTAATTACCCTCCGACGCACAGCTCCGTCAACATATAGTGAGCCTCTAATAAATGCAAGTACCAAAGGAAGACATAGAAAGGAAAATTGACGCATGTAGAGGAGACAAGAGAGAATACCTCAACACCGTACTTGATGGCAACGCCGGCAAGGGTGTCGAACATGGACACTTGGTGCTCAATGTAATTCACTCCATTTGCTCCTCCGCTAGCACTCCGTCCATTTGACGGAGACATTTCCTCCTCCTCCTCCTCCTTTCTTCCTCTTCTCTTTGAAAATCCACCGACACCCTGAGACGATCTATGAAACCGACACCACCACTGGATCCACAGAGAAGAAAGAGTGCTCAGCTGAAAGAGATCGGGGAATTTGGGCTTTGAAACTCAATTTTTAGAATTCCGGGAAAAGAAGGAAGAAAAGGAAACGGAAATAGGTGGCAATTCGGAACACGGCCGAACTGGAGAGCAGTAAAGGAGTAATAAATTCTAAAGCTTTATTCGACTCGATCGCGTATATAATATGAATGATTTAAGAAGAAATATTATATAGAGCGTTGACAAAAGTATGATGTATAATAATAAAAGAGTTAAAACGCACAGCAAAAACCACAGCACCGACAACCGACACGGAAACCCCCCGGCAACCGGAAATACGTTTCTCCGAATCTGCTAATTATTAGCCCCCCTCCACGTTTGTCGCGGCTTCGTGACATGCGTGATCCTAAGTGGCCTATTTCATGCCCCTCCACGAGGGTCCCATGCTGGTGGACCCAACGCCTGACAGAAAATGCTTCCTACTTAATTAATTACCAACTAATCGTCCTAATACAAGCCCAAGATTGTAAAACCTTTTTGACCCACAGCTTATAAACTCCTATTAACTACTTAAAACATAAATGTAGTAATTAGTTTATATATTTGCTCTTACTACTGCACAGCAAAAGACTAATCTAGATTTACTTTTTTCACTCTAGACTTTTAACACAAACCAATTACAAATTAAGTAATATTCTACCACCGGAAGGAATTGCTCAACATCAAAAATATAGATTTAGAAAATGCTGAATTGTATATGCAAACTACCCATGTCGTACATATGTTAATTTGGAACTGAAAATGACATTGAGAGTTCAAAGTGTCAATTCTATTGTAAAGAGTGTGAAGAGGAAAAAGGAGAGAAAGAGACAGGAACAACGATTAAAAAAGTGATTGGACCACTTTTAATTACAAAACAAAAAAAAACTCAAGATGCGAGGGTCCTTCATTGCCATTTAAAAAGGAAATCAAGTCCTTCAGCATAAATCTTTTCTACTTCTGAATTATTGTACGTGTAAATATGCTTTAAAAGTAGGAAAACACTTCATTGTACAAAAAACACTCCCTGAACATTAAACACGAATGATTGACCCTTCAAAATATGCAACAATTAATTTATGTTTGCTTGAAGTAGGAATTATTGTACATGAGCAGTAGGCGACTAACTTAAGTAAATTATTGTACTTGTGACTTAATAAAAGACCAACCCTGTAGTCGTCGACCTCCGGGAAGATTGACGGACTGGTCATAACTATGGGAAATACTTTTTTAAAGGTGGTCAGCGAATATTGTTTTATCATAAGGTGTGCAGCGACCCATTGCCTTTTAATGGGCGTGATTATAACCAAACTCTCTTCTCTTGGGGTCTACATGCCAAACAACCATGTCCGAGGCATTGGTTACCTTGGATCAACCGGATTGTTAATCATAATAGTTAGTCTTCTCTTAAGAGTAATTTGTTGCTAGTACCCCTTCTTAGAGTAATTGTTTGATGCTGAGTTACCATGCTAAAATCTGACGGCGAAAATGTGGTCTCCATTGGTTATCGTCTCGCAAGGTAGTGCACACAGCTGTTGTTTTTTGGCTTTGAATGACCGTGGGTCAACAGATGTTTTCTTTTAGGTGGCATGATGTTTACAAGGTGTTCATAATTGCCTTATTTCTCTTAGGGTGGTTTCGCTGTCACTTATTATTTTCACCTAAACGTGGCCCTTTTTATCTCCTGGAATGTCCAAGGACTGGGACACGACTAGCTATGAGAATCATGGATATAGCTTAACATCCACCACACATTATGGCCGACATTTTTTCAATCTAAAGGTACTGCTGCATTTTCAGAATTTGATGCACGAGCTTAATGGCTAATTTGAATGAAATTGATCGTATGTATGTCGTATAACATATTTCCGGTCTAAGTTTTTGACACATATTTCATGTTATCATCTGTTACATGAAATAAAGGTCAGATTGTCAATAAACTATAATCACTCCTTAATGCCGCATATAATATTGAAATGAACATTTTTCTTCTTTCTTTCTTTTTTTTTTCAGTTGAAATCCAGTTGAAGTCTAGATCAACCATAGAATAGCAACTCTCGGGAAGAAACGTCTTGAAAAAGAAAAACTCAATTCAATGGAAACTTTAAAGCAAACCCTAAAATTAGTTGTTTAAAATAAGGAGTCCTCTTGCCAGCCTTTTTCTCACAACGTATGTTGTTCTAAGGAAGAATGCATTATACTTCTCAAAAAAAAAAAAATTTGAAAAAAGAAAAGACTATTCCTTTGGAGTCATTCAACCAAACCAAACTTTAAGAAATAGTAATCTGTTCTCATTGATCATGTAATCCTTTAAATGGATGAAGATACGAATTATGTTCGGTATTGTTTGAGACATCGTGGATATATAAGCACAAAGATTTGATTAGCTTATTTATCATATTAACAATTACCTTTTCTACTGAGCAAAATCTGAATGATATCCTGCTACAAAGGTAACAGAAAAAAACTACTTCCTTCTCTACACTCATCTTCCTCCTCTCCTAAATCCCTTGCCATCTTTTTTTCCCTAACCTCTTATAAAGATCTAGTTAAAAATTGACTTAACTTTGTAAAATAAGCTAAGAGTCTCACGGTCTTCCATGACGACGGGGAACACAACTGTAATGACTCAACATTGAAACAACGAATGGTTGTGAAGTTGCAACCAAACGAGTGGCAACACAGGAGGTTCGAGTGCTGGAGATCGGGGACGAATAGATCGGAAATCTTGGTAGCAAGAGGGCACAAAGACATAAGCCCCCAGCACTAATCCAGGTAACAAGGATCTAGCACAACAATGCGATTGTGACAGCTGGTCACCCATTTGGTTCGATATATACCCTCAAAGTGCCAGAAATATATATTTTTTTTTTTCAGTTGGTTTGGTTTTGTATGGTTTCTCCTGCCTTCTCATATCCTTAACCAAAATTAGTTGATGATCAGCCAGTTATCATCAGGCTCAAAACAGGCCAAATCCTCCTAACCGTCGACCATTTTTCTTTTCATTTTCATTTTTCCCCCTTCTGGTAATGATCCGAGTGTCTCATTGAGTGATACCTCTTGATGAATCGTTAGATAAAAGAGACGATAATTAGATTATGTTGATTAGTTGATTAGTTGATTAGCACAAACCATATTCCATTGCCGATGCTGTGGCCATAGTCAATATACTTCCGCTAGTCAAAAGCCAAGTTTGTTTAGGCATGCATGACCCACGGGGGACGGGACAAATAGCATGTTTGGTTTCCATTGGAGAATTCAAGAGACCACAGGCCAGATTAACCCCGTTGGTATTGGCAACCAAGTAGTTATGAACCATGGCGAGATAATACTTGTAGCTCAGGACGTGGCAGTAACGATTTAAAAAAAGATTAACATTCATAAAGTATGAATTATATCCCAAAGTCATTTAACTATGACGGTTATGATGAAGAAAGAAAAAAAAAATGCAAGTCTCACTAACCAATATGTGATACCTTTTCTATATTCAAACATCGATTGTGGATTCGTACTGATCGCGATGCCTGCCAAAAGAAAAGGAGAATCAAGTTTTAAAACTCTTCAAGATTATCGCAAAAGGACGACAAGCACCAAAAGCACATATTACACCACACAAGTCATGCGCAACCAGCAGAACCACGAAACAAAAGAACTAGAAAAGTAACATGCAGCAACTTAAGCAAGTGGTTGGTCCAGTTATTGATACTCAACAAGGGCATCAGGTTGCCTTGAAGATCATCAAATTTGCACGGAACTACAAACAATAGACCCATATCTATGATACACACTACTAACAAAAGCACTCCTCATAAATGTCACGTGGTTCTAGATGCACACATCCAATAGTCAGCACAATTCAGGACACACAAGTAACCCTGGGAAATTGGGTTTCTTTTGACAAGATTTGCCATCTGGCAACAAAATTTTTCCACAATTTAACTGTCACCCGATAGAATTTTTCATCACTTCTTTGGTTAACCATTTCTAATGCCAAAGCATTTTATAGCTGGGCATCCAATAACCTCAAAACCATCCAACGTTTCTGTATCTATATAGGTAGTATGCGTCAGTCAAAGTCCCCTTGCTTTTGGAACTTCATGGGCGCTGGTAACTAACTGCTTCAAAATCATATGCATCAACAGAGTAACTACGACAAATTGCTCATGAAATATGGTGTAAGGAAAAGCCAAAAAAATAAAAATAAAAAAGCTACAACCAATTCACTAAACCCATCTAAAATGTTATAAGTATGGCAAAAATAAAATAAAATAAAATAAAACTCAACCAAACCATTCTAGTGTTTCAAATGCACAAAACTCCAGACATTTAAAGACCAGCTAAAGATTTTTTTACCATTATGACTAATGGTCTAAGAATTTAACTAAATGGGCTAATACCAAGTTTCAGTAATTTCCGCCAACATCTAATGAGCTAAATTAGCGCTCCATGACCTAAAATATCTGTAGTGCCATACTAGAAGCATATATGAATAGCACTGGTCATTCCATTAGTGCTTAGAGCCAACTTCCGGTATTAGATATAAATAGTGGAAGCAAAAGGCAGGAAGGTAACTCCATTATCTAGAAGGCAGTAGCCAAGGGCTCTCTAAAAGATTTCTTGGAACAGAAACAGGTTCCTCAAAACTGAATAGCAAGATTCTCACAAATCACCAACTCCAACATTCTGTCCGATGTTTTAGCAATTTCATTCATTTTGAAGTTTCTTCACATATACAGACTTTTAGTTGCCTTCCATTTTCCACGTGACCCAAGTCTTCTCATGAACATAAAACATTAGAGCAATTATGTGTGAAGGAACCAGGCTGTCAAAACTTCTGTCTTTGTGGCAGGCAAAAAGTACAATATATCTGACCCAGCAATACCTAGAAACCAAGCGAGATCCCAGAAAATAATGAAGTTCCAGGATAGTTGTGCAACAAAAGTAAAAGGGATGAGAACTAAGAAGGTATCACCAATCCAATAGTAATCGTAAGAGTTGTTTCACAGCCCACGTTTAGAAGCATTGGAAGTTTGATCATAACACAATATAAGAAGAACAAAGTTATCAGATGAATAAAAGAAAACGCCCTAAAATGCCTCCCCTCATTATGTCAGGCCATACTCTTCAACATTTAGAACATTAGATAAGTAAGAAAAAATTTCAGCAGATGTTACTTTTTCAAACTTCATCAACTTAATGAACCTATGGAGAGGTGCAGTTTCACACTGGCATATTCAACTCTCACATCTAAGGAATTGCATAGTTGTTAGATTTGTTGACGCCATTGCATGAAAATCAAAGCCATAGGGCCATTTCGACTTGGGGAATGACCTCTAGCTATAATTGGTACTCTCTCTCATTATCATCTAATATTTTTCTTTCGTTCTCATCTTCCTGCTCTTAGTGAAGAGAAGTGGATAGCTGTAACAAGAGCAGGCTTCTCTCAACTTCAAAGCACCACCGGGGAGATGGAATTCTTTTTCCATTATGTTTTCAATAAGATTTAAAGAAGTCTTGATCTCTGAAAGCATTTTCCTTCCCCTTTGAATCTCCCTATCCTTGTCAAGCAGCAGGCCATCTGCAGACCATCTGGTGCCTGACTATGAGCTCTATCGCAGCAGGCCCCTGAGGGCAATACATCTGGAAAAACACTACACAGCTGAATGATAGCTCTTCAATCACTATGACCACACTTTCCAAAGGACGGTCTTATTGGTTCCTTCTTTAATCACAAATTGTAGAAGCAGTAGATGAACAAATTTATCTTTTATCTGTTGGTGTGATATCAGAAAACACCAACTCATTCTTTTCCACAAAGCTGGCTGGCAAAAGCAAAGCAACCAGGAAGCCCGTAATAGTCTCTAGTAAGGCAAAGCTAGCAGAACTCAAGTTAAAAAACTTCTTTAACGGTTAATGCTAAATTCTTTTATTCCACACAAATATTCTGCATTTTCCCAATTACTTAGGCTTATACCCATGGATTCACCACGAGCACTATAATAAATGGTGCATCGCATTCTTGAAGGACACAACAAAATCATCATGCCCCAAGTCAGGGGAAGTACAATTTAAACAAAAGACTCACTATTATATAACCAATGCTCTTGCCCAGCAGACATAAAGAAAAGAGTTTAGGTCTTGCGCTCTTGTTCAGTGAACAACTATAATAAGAACTTGTCCAAATTGTTAAGAATGAATGAACAATCAGGGACCACAGCACCCTTTAAAGTTAGTGACTCACTAAACAACTCGATGATCATTGGTTGTTCATGCACATTGAGTAGATTTTCACAAAAAGAAGACCCCCCGGAAGTTTCTCAATTGATCCAATCATGCCTATTGCATCAGATATAAGTGGATAAGTATATGATTTAGCTCATGACAATGATATCAACCAAATTTTGAAACTACCAGAATGTCCATCTAAGATCTCCTTCCAAATTATGGTGGCATAGCAGTTCCAGCATCAGATGTCAGATGAGTTATATGCTGCTGCCACAACTGTGCTCATTGAGCTCATCTGCACAACCATATTCATTAAAAAGTAAAAAGACCAATCTCATCTAACAAATTAATTCATCCCTAGTTCCAATTAAAATATGGATGAGGTTCTGTTTGCCAGCCAAAAAGTAAAAGGGAAAAAGAAAAAAGAAAAAAGAAAAAAAAGGAACACTTCAAAACAGTCTGGATATTTTCTGTACAACACTTGACCAGATTTGAAAAACTTATGAACCAGGTGACAGCGCTACCATTCATGTGACCACCTAGGCAAGAGTAACAGACTTTACGGACCTACTTATTAATTTCTCTGTGAAGGGAAGCCTCTGCCACAATAACAATAAATTTTGATTAAAAAAAAGAAAAAAGAAGAGGACTGACTCAAATATATTCACCACAAAACAAAAATGTTCATTAACAAGTAACTTTGACAAAAAATAAGGTTTAGCAAAAAAGATGAGAATAAATCTTAAGCTTTTGATCTAGAAAGGACGTTAATCTGGTTTCAATTAACAGCTTTAGATAGCAGGAAACCAGTTGTAACAAGTCCTATCATCAACTTCTCACTCCTCAACATAAGGTTCTCTTACTGCTGATCCAGTACAGAGGATGTATGTGGTACAAACTGCTCTCAGCAATGACATAATGGATAAATTTCCAAGAAATCCCCCAGAGTTTATACCATTTGGACCGTCAATCAGCAGACAGCTTAACCAAGGCACCATTAAGGGATTGTTCCAGTAGGTGAGAATGACTATAGGAATGGCCATATGATGTTTCTGACACACAAATAAAAATCAATCAGAAATTCATATCAAAGAAGATTCCCAAATACTAAAACTTTTTCAGCGGGATACATGATTCCCAGACTGTTGAGCAGTAGTGAGGAATTGGGGCATGAATTCCTCAAAAGCTAAAAAGCAAAATCTTCATAAGTAGATGATAGGTAATGGAAGAAGACAATTGTTCCCACTTCACAGGTAGATGGTAATTGAGTGCCTTCCCTACCAGGCCGTAACCAGTCCTTCCCATACCATACACAGACATATTAACACTTCCCAGCTGACAACAACGAGAAAAGAATTAGCTCCACAAGTCTTACCCCCCTCACTCTCTCATTCAGACACTCCCCAAATGACCATATACAGGTGGTTCCAGCAATAGTGTTCATGGTCCTGCCAGTCCTTGTCTCCACTGACCACCAAGCAACCAGTGACCCAACGGATGCTGAGTTACTAAGTAAGATGGTAAGATTTGACCAGAAGTCCATAATCTCCATCCCCAACTCTCATATAACCGCACAGGCCAAAGTGTGTTTGACTCTTGGTATATATGTTAATCTAACTGTAAAAATAAAAAAATAGAAAAAATGTTGCTTGGCCGGGTGAAATAATTTCCAAAAAATTGAAGAAGAAGGAACTTTTGAGAGGAATATGTCGCTGTTTTTATCTTGACAATTCTCATAGCAATATGAAAAATTATTTCACCTCTCCCCTCAGAGTTAAAAGGTTACATATGGTAATGTCATCAAACTCACTTCACACATCCAATACAAAACAGTTCAAATAAAATGAAGCTCTCAATTACCTATGTTAATGACTTCTACATAGATTTTAAGCAGTAACTTTCAGTATCGTAATTGTCAAACTTTCAAACAACATAATCGATGAAAATATCAATCCATCTTAGTAAAAATAGAAACTAATTCATCAACACAACTGTGTCCGTCCTTAACACTAGAAAGACATACACTCTTATTCCAATTGACTAATATAAAGGTAAGAGAACATTTACAAGATCTACCCAAACCGGTTGGGATAACAGGGACTCCAAGTCAGAAATTCAGAAACAAAAAGCCTTAGAATTCAGGCTAACCTAACATCCAGTGCATCATTCACATCAGCTCAATGATGCAGAGTATATGATCCGACGCATAAACAACCAAGGCAAGCCCTACATATCCCGTGGCACATCCATCATACATGTTTCGCACATATACATGCAAAAGCAATCAATTGAAGGGACGGAACCGAAAAAGAGAGAGTTAAGGAAAGGAAAGTTATGTAGCTTGCACCAAGAATAATACCATTGACATTCAATCAAGATCTTCCTGTCTGGTCTCTGATTGGAAGTTCTGATTTCCTCTATTTCCAGAATTCCCTTCACCCTCGTTGCTTCGATTGTTATTATCGCTCCCACTATTGCTCGCCTCGGCAGGTGACCCAAACGCCCTAAATGGCCACGGAAAGGGCAATGAGATCCTAAATCTCCGCTCCGCTGTCCTTGGGGTCTGCGGACTCTCTCCAGAACCCCCAGCCTGACTCTGATTGGCAATATCAGCGCCATCAACACCGCCACCAGCAGCAGCTGACTGCAGCAACCCCAGTCTGAATCGCAGCCCCGGGGGGCAAGGACCTGGTGCGAGTCCTTTGTTCGTAATCGGGATCATCGGTGGGAAGCTCGTGGCGACACACGGGACAAGAATTATGCAGTTCCAACCAAGGCATAATACAATCCGAATGGTAAATGTGCTTACACGGCATCTGCTTGGCCATCTCGCCCAGTTCGAACGTGTCCTTGCACACCGCACACTGCCACGAATCCGAAGCCAATAGGTCCTCCGAAATCTTAATGTCCGGCAACGCCTGGACCGCTGATTTCGATGCCGGGGGCGTCCCGTACCGGTTTGGATCATTTTCGGCCAGCTGTTGGATCAGCTGCTCGAGTCCCGGGCCGAAGAAATAGTCACCGAGATTGGCATTTGGCCCGACGACACCGCCACGGAACCCCGGTTCAGAGCCTGAGTTAATGACGACCTCGACGTTGCCGCCTAGGGTTTGCAGGTAGTTCTGAAGGAAAACAAAGGGGTTGAAGGCCTCGGTGTCTTCGAAGAGTGAGGTACGGGTGGCGCCCGCGGGAGGCCCAAAGAGAGCGGATAGATCGTTGAAGACGGGGACAGTGTTGGTGGAGGGGGAGGAGGTGGTGAAGAGGATACCAGCCGTGGGTAGGTCGGAGGAGGATGTAAAGAAGGTATTAGGGAAGGGCATGGGGTTGGGGTTGGGGTTGGGGTTGGTGTTAGGGTTAGGGTTTTGGTTTTGAAGTTCTTCGACGAATCCACCATGGCAGTTGGGGCAGGCGAGATCCGAGGTAGGAGAGGGGGTGAGGGTCACCGAACAGGCGCACTGGTGGCAGAAGTAGAGCTGAGGAGACGTCGTGGCGCTTGCGGCTGCACCGGCCCCTCCACTAACGGGGTTTCCGCCGAGGTTTGACATTATCAAGCCAGCCAGCCAAAACGGAGAGAAAGAAAGAGGGAGAAGAAGAGAGAGACGGGAGAAGAATCCCTGTAAGTTATTGAACGGAGTATTTTTAGAGGAGGTTGGGCGACTGGGGTAAAAATTCGTGCGGAGCTAGAGCCGCCAATGGCTCGTAGTTGTTGGAAAGGCACGCACCAATTGAGGATACCTGAGGAGACACATTTACATTTTTAATGGGAACGCCATAATTTACGTTGGAAAACTAACACATTTGCACCGAAATCCTCTTTGTATATATTACTAATCAAATTCAGCCCAGCCCAGTCGTCTATGTCTTTGCATGGAGACCTATACTCAACCCAAATTCAGAATTGCAGAGTTAAATCGGTGAATAACAAAAGACAAGAGTTTTTGCATGGAGACCTATACTCAACTTCTCCTAGCTACACTTCCACACCACGTTAAGCTAGTCTTCATGTCACGTCAAGATGCACACAACCCACGTTAAAATGGTTGTGGGGAACAGCCTGGTCCTCAAGTTTGAAATCTGGTCTTGTGCATGCATCTATTTGACATCTTTCCACATTAAGCCAATTGAAGACAATCCAATGTATGATAGAGATTGAGACAATGAAAGGTATCATTATGAACTCATAATACCTATGATGTGTTTAGAAAGCCATTTTAGCAATATCCTCAAGTTGCATTTGGATTTGGTAATAGCTTGATTGTAAGTCTAATTCATAGAAGAGTGCAGTGCCATGCGATTTGTCAAGTAGCTCGTTCATTGTTGGCATGGGAAATTTCTGCTTTGTGGTTTGCTAGTTAAGCCCGTGCATTGATACACATTTTTCACAAGCCACTATTCGCAGTCAATGATTCTCAACAAAAGCAACTCATTGACCATTCTCTCAATCTCTACCTTGTGGATGAAATGGGGTCAAATTGAAATAGGTTGACTTGGCTTCTTCTGCAATATTTAGTGGTCATGGGAATAGTTCAGACCCCAACCTCAAGGTTCCTAGAAAACGTTCCCATACTCTTCTAACAGCCTTAGGAAGCCTTCCTTTTTTTGGAACTTCTTCTTCACCACTCTCTTCTTTTGGCTCTTCTTATTTCTCTGATTCAACTTCTTCCTCAGTGGGCCACGATGTCATGGTCTTAGTGGATCTGTACGGCACCTAGGTCTCAGCAGAAATTTGGGTAAACCTTTTATCGCTTTCAATTAATTACTTGAAAGCCACGATGGGACAAATTGGTCAGTCTCGAGACAACTCGTTGGAAACTTGGTAAATAAATGGCGCACATAAACAACATATTTGAATGTACATTTTTATTGAACCAGAGAATCATCTAAGTTACAAGCAACTAAACAAACAAGTTACAAGCAACTAGACAACGACTCCCCATGCCGAACGGGGTTATATTCTATAGAAGGGTCGGTTTACATTTACATCACAGAGGATTACAAGTAGAAAAGAGTTACAAGTACAAAAAATGGGCCACCACCCAGACAGGCGACCCAACACAGGGAAACTAACTAAACAAGCCGGTCTGTTCTGGGCTGCCACGGTCTGTACCACAAGGTAGGCCGTGTCCTAGGTCACATCTGGTCCATTAAGCAAGTAGGTCGCGGCAAGGTCACGTCCTCAGTTGACTGGTCCCTCGGGCCGTACTGCCAGTCTAGGACAGCATGAGCCCTCTAGCAAAAAAAAAAACAAACAAACAAACAAACAAGCTTCTTATTCCTATGTTTGAGGTTAAAATTTTCATCATAGTTGAAACATAATTACTTCACCCTTCATTCCCTTAATTTTGTCAACATTAGTCTTTTAGCCCGTAGAAAAAGCTTCACTTGAGTTAGTTGGTTTACCCTAATCCTCTTAAGTCGAATTGTCTTGTTGTTTTTGCTTGCATTGCTTTTGGTCTCATGTAACATTGTCAACATGATTGATGAGGCTAATGAGTAAGGCTTACATGGTTGCACATCCACCTTGTCCTTCAACCTACTAACAAAGCATCCCACTTCAAGTGAGAGCTTGCTAACTTGCAAAAGCAATTTAGAAAATCGACTATGGTAGTCTCTATTGACTCCATTTGTTGTTAAAGCATGGTCATCTCTGCCAAAAGTTCTTGATATCGAGTCAATGTTTCTCCATCATGTTCTTCCTTTAGTAGTTGGTACTAAACCCAGAGATGCACCATCATTGTGAAGGGACTTGTGGAGATGTGAGTGATTGTTTTTCACATTACTAAAGAAAAAATTTAAAGTATTAATTAAACAAATGAGAATCCTACCAACTTTTGAATCAATTTTTAAGTTAGGTAATAAATGTCTTAACAACTAGATTTACAAAAATAGTCTAAACTTTAAGGACTCAAATCCTTCGACCAAAATTGGGATGGCAGTAACGCAACCCTAAACATGCTTGACTATTTTAGGGGGAAGCATTTATCTCTTCCACCAGTAACAATCTGTTCAAATCTAGAATCGCATTTTGTCTTTGTTAGATTTGCCATTGTCATAGCGTTGTTGTCTTTTGACTTTTGTGCCTTTGGAAACGGCAGCGGCGTGACAATCGACGTGCATGTGATTCGAGAAGGCCAGGCGCGAACGCACGCCGAACATGCGCGTGGGATTTCATGAAATAAAAGACCTATACTTTTAGCAATTAAAACATGCAATCTTAACTCAGTGTCAAAATAAGTATGAGGTATTAGATTTCAAAAAATATATAGTATTTTATTCCATTAGGTGAAAAGATCTAATTTTTTCCAAATTCAAACAAATTACCAGCGACCTTATCTTGAAAGACCAAGTGGGTACCTGGGCTGATACGGCGTTAGCTGTAAATGCCAGGAAGAGAAAAAACCAGTACAAAAAAATACCAGAATCGCGACCAAATGCAAGGAAAACCCAAATGTTTTCATTCTTTATCGATCCTTGACTCCTAACGAAGAACCCGCACCATTAAGCCCAAATCTGCAATTCGAACCAAGGCAATCTCCAGAGTAGACCTTGCCTTCTATGCCAACCTCGCTTCACATATATCCTCCAAAACTGGGAAGAAGTGAAGGGCTCTTCTCAACTTCAATCCAACTAGATCCAGGTACTTTCTTCACGTCCCTAGTTTCCATAAGTTCTCTCAGCATCCCAACACTTTCCCAATTGCGCAAACCGGCAAACAAGTTGGACAGCACAACGTATGTTGAAGGATCCTTTCTGTCTAGATATAAAACATGCTCTGCTGCGCGTTTCCCCGTTTCCATATCGCTGTAAACATGACAAGCGCCCAGCAGGGTTTTCCAAACCAGCACACCTGGCTGAAATGGCATTCCTAATATTAATTCCTCCGCTTCTTTTATACACCCTGCTCGCCCAAGAAGATTTACCATACATGCATAGTGATCTTCCTGAGGGGGGATCCCATAATCACGGGTCATGGAGGAGAATAATTCCCATCCTTCATCAATCAACCCTCCTTGGCCGCATGCATATAGTACACAAATGAAGGTTATGTGGTTTGGTTTGACTCCCTTCATCGTCATCTCATCATAAACCTTCAGAGCTTTCCTAGCTTGGCCGTTTATTGCATATGCCATGACCATCGTCGTCCATGAAACAATTGAATGATCATTCATCGAGCAGAAAACTACCCATGCGCTATCCACACATCCACATTTTGCATACATATCTAGTAAAGCATTATCAACGCATACGTCGATATGAGTTTCCAGTTTAATTCTCAAGCCATGAACTTTCTTCCCTTCCTCCAAGGCAGCCAAATTGGAACAGGCATTGAACGCAGTTGCAAGGGTAAACTTGTTTGGCCTTACACCTATCTTCCTCATTTCAGAAACGATCTCAAGTGCTTTGCTTGGTTCCCCACAGTGTAGGCACCCGGCAGCCATCTCCGTCCATGAGCAGACGTCTTTCACTGGCATCTCATCAAAAGCTTTGGTCGCCTCTACCAACTTCTGATTTTTGATGTACATATCCGTTAAAGAGTTCCCTACGCAAATCTCAACATCATAACCACATTTGATGACATGAGCATGAACATACACTCCCAACCTAAGGTCAGAAAGAGCAGCCGATCCAGTAAGAACACTTGCAAAGGTGAATTCATCGGGCTTCACTCTCTCCGCAACCATTCGACGCCAAAATTCTGGTATGTCCGAATAAGACAACTGCAAGAACCCTGCCATCATGGCATTCCAAGACACAATGTCCTTATTAGGACAGCTCTCAAAAAGTTCCAAAGCTTCCGCTAACTCACCATGCCGTATCAAAGCCGTCAGAAACGCATTCATTAAGAAGACATTCGACTCAAATCCCAAGCGAACAACGAATGGAAAAATTTGATATGCTAGGGTCAAATTCCCCAATAACGAGCATGCTTGGAGTACGCTAACGAAGGTGAACTCGTTGGGCTTGGCGGTTCCATCACGGTGCATACGGCAAAACAAAGAAAGAGCTTCACTAGGACACCCGTGCTGAACGAGACCCGCAATTACGGCTGACCACGACACCACGTTCCTCTCGGGCATCTCCTCGAACAGTTGGAGCCCATTGCTAAGATCGCCGCACTTAACATACATATTGAGTAAATGATTGCGGGGAAAAAGAGAATAGGGAAGAGTCCCTTTGACAAACTTCGCATGAATTGCTCTTCCATGGTCTGAGTCAGAGGTTCCGGCATATCGGCGCAACAGAGTACAATATATTTCTTCTTCGGTGGCCGAGTTTTCAAAGCGGCCTGATACAAAAAGCCTTCGGAAAGTACGAACAAAAGAGCGCGACCTCGTGGCTATACAGAGAGGAGTTGGACGGGGCATTGATGTCTAGACTTCATGCCTACACGCCCTGGCATGGCTGGTTAAAATGGATGCTGTGTCTCATGGGAATGTTATAACTTAGCACACTCGCTTAGGACCTCCACTCCAATCTAAACTCATTAGTTATAACCGGAAGCCCTTCCAGAGCACATTGGGTTAATGCTATGGACTGCAAGATGAAATCGAGCATTTTTTATTTTTTTATTTTTTATTTTTATTTTTATTTTATAATAATACGTATCTAAAGTCCATATAAATAGGCATGCAAAATGATGCATCTCTTCTTGTGTATGAAACTTCTCGTTGGACCGGACCGGGTCGGGTCAAACCGGAAAATCAACCCGACACGTCCTCGGGAGTGCGGTTGCCCGTGGTAATAGTGACTTGATCAATAAAAGGAGATGAATCTACACACCGTTGTGCGTCGATTCGTTGCTTAGAAGTGCTGCCTGTAATATTTCCGTAGGACCATTGTCAACCCGGGGTCAAAAACCCAAGCGAGGCTCTGAAACAATGGGTTCGAGAGGTGCGACTGTTGTGCTATCGAGGGCTAGTAGAATTAAGGCCAGGCTGCTATCGGTCCTCGAAGCGACCGCTTTGGAGATCGACGACGTGTCGTACCAGCACGCCGGCCACGCTGCCGTTCGGGGCACGTCGGAAGGCGAGACTCACTTCAACGTGAAGATCGTCTCCCCCAAGTTCGAAGGCCAGAGCCTCGTGAAACGGCACCGTCTGGTCTATGATGCGTTGGCCGACGAGCTTCAGTCTGGCCTTCACGCTCTCTCCATCGTAGCTAAGTCTCCCCAGGAAGCCGCCCTCAATAAACAATGATCCACTGAAGGTGCTAGTACCTGATTATCACTATTATTATCACTGCCCTCTGACTAGCCGATAGTGGAATTATTGTTGTTATTATTAGTATTTTGTTTTGGCTCTAATAGATATCAACCTTGTAATCCGCGCGCTACTTGCTGATGCATATCTTGGAAATCCCAATCTTGTGGTGAACATAAATGAACTCTTTCAAGGGCATCCTAGAAGATGAGCATTTCTTGCTTTGAGTGTCATGAAATACCCAGTATTTCCTATTTCTCAGTAAAGGCACAAGAATGGCATCACGTTTTTTGGGTTTAGGACTTCAGCCACAGTTGCACTTGTAATCTTCAGGAGGCATAATTGCATCCTATGCCAGATTCTGTAATCAAGACTAACGAGTTCTACAAAAAGTTGTGTAGTAATTTCAAATCCTATAGGAAATTAATGCAGCTAAAAAATTGTTTGATATGCCCCCAGGGGTGTGGTTGAGATGGTAGAGGCCCGTGTGGGATTTCCTACAAAGTAGGGATCCTGGGTTCGAAACCCCTTGGCGACATTCCTGACTCACATAGGGCAAAGGCTTTGGGGTGAAGTGCTGGCCCCCAGTTTGAGCCACCATGCAAGTGGTGGGGGTTCTGGGTTATCAAAAAAAACAAAAAAAAATAAATAAAAAAATTGTTTGATATGCAAAGAAATTAGTCGTTACTAATTGGGGCGATGAATACACTTCAGATTATGAAGACAGAACAATGTATGGTGAATCTCTTGTATCAAACTCAACTAATTTGTTTTTTTCTTTTCTCATATCCTTTGGAACATCTTTCAGCTGAAGTATTTCGTTGTCTTCACTCGGTTTTCTTTCCCCTTTGTCATATCGCCTATTCATTTGCATTATCTTCTCTTTATCCTCTATCTTCTATTTTCCCTTTTTTAAGGTTGCATCAACTTCTTAGTAACTTCAGAGTCTCTGATTTTTCGATACATCTACAGAAAGTCAAATATGAGTAATTTCTGGTTCATTCTTTTCTAAACAGCTCTTCCTTATACTTGGAGTGATTGTCGGAGACATTAGTATGTTTGTTGATGATTTTATGGAGTCTTTTTTTTTTTCCTTTTAATTTGATTTGAAAATTGTTTTATGTGAATTAAAGTTGAAAAGTGTTCTTGGTTGGTTGCGATTTAAAAAAATATCTTGATTTTAAAAAATATGTTCTTTTGTGCACTCGATTTAGGAAGATGGTTTGACTATTTGTTGGGAATTATTTTGTGTTTTTAAACAAATATGTACTAGACATGCTTACTTTCAGAATGTACAGATACCTGGCCAAGATAGAGATGGTTACCTGATTTCTCTTATCGAGTTAAAATGTTCTGCAATCGTGTTTGTGTAGTCACCCATGGCTGATTGAGGACCATCTTTGTCTTTATAGTAGCGTTATTTCTACCTTTGATTAAGACAGAGCTGGTTACAGGACCATCATTGTTCTCTGTTAAGGGTGAGCTGTATCTTTATTACTACTATTATTGTTGCTGTTTTTTAATCCTGAAAGATTAAAAAGTATCCCCATAAGAGTGTATGAAAAGTTGCATATTTTTATGAGATAAACATAAATAAAAAGTGACTCTATATGGGGGAGACGTAGGACCTCTTAAAGGAATTAACATTTGTTTTTCATTTATCTAGTCTATTATCACAGTGTCTTTCTACACTATATATAGGAATGGGTATCACATTCTCTTCTTTCTAGCTATTTCATTAGTGACGTGGAGACCCCACTGAGCTGGCAACTGTAAGCTAACTAAAATTCTCCTCTGTTAAGCCCTTTAATATCCTGTAACGTGTACACATGTTACATTGTCTTCATTGTTTCGAAAGGAGAATTTTTCTTTAGCAATTGTTTCTAAACATGTTTTTAAATTCTATTCTTCCTTTAGTAACGTAATTCATACATCATCATATCGTAACCATTATATTGGAGGAGTTTATTCTATCTTTGTTTTTTCTCCATGAAAGAACATGAGTTGAAAGTCGTGCTTTTGTCCGTTACGTTTGGTGTTGGGTATTGTAGTTCTTTTCTCTTGCTTCCCATTTGTTCAATGCAATTGAGAGTTTGTCCCCCTTTTCTTTTTCTTTTACCTGCCATTCTTGGATCTTAATGTTCCCCAAGTAGAAGTTAAAACTTAATTTTAGTCGTCTTATCTTTAATTTTTCTTCTGGCTTGCTTTGCAAATAATTTTCAGCGTATTTGGTTATTCAAATGTTTATGCAGGTTCTGTTCACTTCGAAGTTGGCTTTCAAGGACTGAAACTAGTTGCCATGCTGTTACATTAAAAGCTGGGAGGGATTGAAATTAGTTACCATGATTCCTGTGGATAGTTTGAGTACAATTTATGATGCTAATGTGCCTTTGCATTTTCTGAAAGCTGGTTCCTGTTTGAGAGATAAAGCGTATTGTTGCTTAAAATACGCTGTTGTCCGAGTCAGTCACTGTAGTGTGGTATTACAGAAATTCCTATAAACTCTGATTTGAATTTGCTTCTCAACATAACTTCTATCATTGACATAAAAATGTAAAAGCCTGACTTTCCGTTCAATCATGCTTAACTTTTATTTTTTTTATTATCAGGAATGGGGTGGAAAATTTTAAGGATTTCATTGGAGAGGCTTGAACTTTGACCTCTTATGTGGGAAACTTCCTCGATGCCACTGAATTGTCAGGATTTGGTCCTCTATCCTTTGGGGATGAAAAAGATAAACAAGTCTTCACAGGACCTTGTGATCTTTGATAAGATGATCAAGAGCCCCCTCCTTGAATCTTTTTGTAGATAGCGAAAATTCAATAATAAAACAGCACGGAGTTTTAACGGATCTACCAACTTGACCTTGACGTTGGACGTTAAAGCCTATATATTATTTTCGTAAGTTCGTTGGAGCCTTCGTAGGTTTTATTGGGACCCGCAACTCTTCCGGAGCTACCGAAGTTTCTGGAAGATTGGAATAAATTGTAGCAACACGTATTCCCGCCAATAATAATATCAATTCAACTGGCAATGATGAGACAGCTCGTAGAATCGGTCAAGTCGTGCATCATCATCGTAGCTGGAGGCTGCCGTCTTTTCGGGACTTCCTCTCAACTGTCCGTCCACGCCCTCTTTCGCTCTCTCTCTCTCTCTCTCTCCCTCTCCCCCCCCCCCCCCCCCTCCCTTTAATCTGCTTTTCCCATTCTCGCTCTGCCCCTGCTTCTTGTATCGTTCTGTCAACGGTTTTAGACGCAACATTTCCAGAAAGTGATTTGGAATTACGAGAAGGGGAACATGAACGAGAAGGCATCCATCTCTAAGGAGCTTAATGACAAGCAGGCAAAGGTATTGTTGCATTTTTATTGTTTTTCTTTAAGTTTTCTTCGAGGAGGGTTGCTTTTCTTGGCTGTTGGCTAGTGATCGGAGGTTCGATTGGCCTTGCTTGTTTCTTTCTTTGTCTGCATTTCTGGTGAACAGAGTGGAAGTATATAAAGTACAGGCAATATAAGGGTGGGATAAGATTACGGCGCGTCTTAGGCCCACGGTTTGTATGCATCGGGCAGAATTTTGATTTCTCGTGGGTGTTTTCCATATTCGAATTTAGAAATCCGTAGTAGCCGATAAAACTAGAAAAAAGGAGGAAAAGGAAGACACATGTGAATCGTATGCATAACATTGGTGTGCAAACCCAATAATATATTAGTGTGTAATTATAATGTAATAAACTTCTATTAGGCAAAACCGTAAGATATAACAGTAATTTTTGTTAACTGCATATTCTTTGACATCTTCAAAGTCATTTGTTTGCCTTTGACTAAAAAAGAAGCTAAGAAGCTAGAGAGCATAAATCCAAAAGCCATGCTGATGAGACATTGATTTCTAGTGCAGAACCATGGTTTAAACACTGTTAGAGATGCAACCCAGTTTAGCGAAATTATCATGCCTCTTCCTGTCAGTGGTGTTACATTATCCAGATATTCACTGCTTCAAGACTTAGTAGGTTGGCTTGCATTTGCAAGGCTAACCAGCTTGTTGCTTTTTGTGAACTGCTCAATCCGTTTGATGTATTGGAGATGTAGGAGAGAGAACAAAACATAATTGGCCAGCAAAATATAGTTACTAAGACATTAGGAAAGGACAAAGAGGAAGACCACCCACCTCAGAGGTAACAAAAATTTTACCACAAAAAATCTTATCATAAATATGGTATATGCTTCTGTCTTAGTTGGCATCAGAATCCATGACTTCTTTGTTTGGCTGTCTTTGTACATCATTTCAAGCTCTATGTTTTATCTTGTATTTTGTACATATTGGAATTATACGATGCCTTTGTTAGTTTTGCTACAGTAGCCACTTTTTTATTGCGTGTTTGCCCTTTTATGCAGATTTTAGAGAGACTTCTTAAGCTGCCAGAGAATAGGGAATGTGCAGACTGCTGTAGCAAGTATTTATTTCAGAACCCATATCTTTTATTTAGTAGAATGTCATTACTGAGGAATAAGCTTAGCCAAACTTCATCTTTGATGTGTCTTGGTCTTTAGTTCAGTTGGATCACGCCATGGTCAAGTTCCAAGCCTATCTCAGATATTCTGGACCCTTAATATGTGCATTTTATCTGCCGGTTTCCTCTTATGAACTTCTCTATTGTATTCTTTAATTGCAGATATTAATCTATTGTAGTTATTAATAGTTTTCATCAAGAGTGTGGTAGAATATCACTAAGCACATGGCTTTATAGATTTTAGACGTTTCCAATCAATAGCCCTGGTCATGTTATTTCTCAATATAGATTTTATAGATTTTAGACGTTTCCAATCATGCTGAGGAAGTTTCTATGGCCGAGCTACCAGGGAAAGTTTCGTTGTTTTGTATAATGAAAGCTTTATGAAAGGGTCTACTATTTAGAAAATGTTTAGGTTTGGGTTTTCCCCATAGCTGTTCTCTTACCTCGTAAGCATTAGGTACTATTGGAGTTCTATTTAGTCAACTGAACTTTAGAGGGTTATAACCAAAGTTTTCGCATGGTTGGGATTGAAGTTAAAAATTTAAGAATCGAGGGGTGCCCGCATGGTCCATGAACACTAATGCTTGAGATTCCATCAAAGTGGTTCAAGATGAAAATGATGCACAGAAATTCATAGGGGCAGTCTTGTTGAAAAAGGTTGAACTTCGGGTAGTCTTGTTGAAAAATGTTGAATTTAATAAAAATATATCAGTAAATAACACAGGCAGTCCGATCTCTTCAGATTATAGGTTATATTGCTGACAAAGGTAGTAGCAATGGTAAAAGTCCATCTGCTTTGTAAAACTTAGGTCTGAGAGAAAAGAAAGAGATGAGAATGATCAAAGAGAGAAGACGGAATGAGAATATTTAAGAATATGATATAGAAAGTACGTAAAGAGCACTTTGTCTTTTTAATTTGTATGATTTACAAATAGGTTACTTTAGTTGGGAAATGTTGTTTTTAGCTACATTTTTAAAGAGATTAAGTTTTGGTTCTCAAGGAAGTGCTTCCTGGGAAAGAAATTACTGTTACATCAAGCTAACTGATAACTTTAGAGGAAGAGGCTCCTGTTTAGTTAAATTGTATCCCGGACAATGGAATCTGAAGTAAGTTGAGGAGGCTTCTGGGCACTAAACATGCTTTGAATCCCCATGGGAAAACTATGGAAAAGAAGTGGTTGCTAGATGGAATCACCCATGAATAGAAATGAGAGTCTTAAATGCCTTGGACTTAATGAGAATAACGTGATAGCATTTGAAGAAAATAAAATGTGACCTGATATGCACAGAGAGAGAAAGCTCAAGCTCTTCCTAGTCTTATAAGATTTATTCAGTTCAGTACCATTTTTATTTACACAAACTGTGCCATGTTTAAAGGCTTCATAAAACTTTGAGAGGGTGGGATATCTATGATATCTTCCTATCAACTTTATGTTTTAACAAACTGAACTTAAATTTATTATGGAGATTATTTCTTCTTTAACAAAAGCCTCCAGTCAACTAGGGAATTAGATTGAGATTTCACTGATAAAGAGATTACTTGGGCATCATGAGGATATGTCCTATTAACCAAAGGAAAGATGACCCTATCAGAAGAAAATTATCTAGTCAGCGATTCTTCAAATAGAGGAAACTAGGAAATTCCCAAATTGCCTTTTTCATTTGAGAAGGCACTAGTTTTTATTAAAAATTTCCGAAGTAGAACAGACTGAAGAATTACAATTTGGCCTCTGTTGGAACAAAATGGTGGTGGGACACTTGCAGATTGTCCAAAGGTGATGGAATAATGAAAAAGTGGGTTAGGAGCTGTTCTGTCTCCAGGTCTATTCAAACCCAAACAGGAAGAAGAAGAAACTAGTTGTGCACCTTAAAACTTAATCATCGGGTATCGTGTACATTTTAGGCTGTTTGCTTTTAGTTCACTTAAAATAAGAAACTTGCTGGGTGTAACTCTGGAAGTATGATAGACAAATATGCGGACCATCCAAAATTAATCACATAAACTTCATGAAACTGTCACATTCAAAGAGCCTACTGGATAAGGCCAGAGCTTAGCCAACCCTTGATCACAGATACTGAAAACTAGCTGAAAATGACAATTAATTAATTCAGATCATCTTTCTCCTATATCAATTAATTCACATCTTCTTATCAGCTACTGCCATTAATGTGACAAGAAAATATTTCCCTTTGTTAATGGCATGTATTTATGGAAACTCAGCCAGGGCACTTGCACTTAGTAAGTATTCCTAGAACTTTCTTCATTCTTTTCTTGTCTTCTTTTCATACTGGAGACCCTATGTGGAAGATTATTCACGCGATGATACAATTTGAGAGCAACTATACCTTCATACGTGTAAGAATCAGGCCTAAAATGTAATTAAGAAGTTGAAAGTTCACTTTGAGTTTCAATGGTATGGGTTTCACCCACTAACTCTGATCATGCTTAAAGTATGTCTCAAATTTTGTTTGTAGGCATTGGCAATGGTAAGTTCACTTCCCTCCTTGTCTTGTAGGCATGAATGAAAATCTTAAATTCGGGTTAAATACTTAGTTTTATAAGTTACTCTAAGTCTGGAGATATGATATGTATATATAATGAGGTTTCAAGCTGAGTGCTTGAGTATATACTTACTAAAATTCAATTTCTGAATGTATTAGGGCTCCACGATGGGCGAGTGTGAACCTTGGAATATTTATTTGCATGAAATGTTCAGGAATTCATCGTAGTCTTGGAGTACATATATCAAAGGTTTGTGTCATATGCATTAATTTTTTCTATTATTTTCGTTTAATTAGTCACAGCTTCCAGTTGCTTAAAGTTTGCTGCTTCACTTTTTTCTTTGTGAATCCGTATTTCTTTTGCTTGCAAATGTAGCTGTGTTGTTGAAAAGTCATGCTTATATATTTTTCCGTAAGGAAATAAGAGAGCCCTGGAACTGGTCAATATTTGTATAGCTTTGTTATATATTTGTATAACTAAGTAAATGGCTATGCGATTATCTATATCTTTATTTTTTTGTCAAAGTTGACCACTGTGTGATTGTGTGAGTTGTATTGACGTATTATGTATATGCCTGTTAATATTCGCATTCCTAAATTCGAAGATTCATATAGATAAAAGAATGACAATGGCATGACGATTCATTGGGTTACTTTTCCTAAATAGCAAATAACTATGTACTTAATTCACATCCTATCTATAGGCAAATAAAGCTAGAAACTGCTTTAATTGTCCTAATGACTGTTAAAAACACAGTTATCACATTGTCCAAATGCTGTCCCCTAATTCTTAGCAGCAAGAAGTGTGCTACTAAATGTAGCAATTTATAGAGCTTATGCATTATATTTATAATTGTGATAATCAATCTCGTTATTGCTTCTCCCTTTTTGTTATTATTGTCAGTTTCCTATTACTAGTTTCTTTTTGTCATTTTTTGGACTTTTAGATTACAGACTTCCCTTTTTTCCTCTCTCTCTCTCTCTCTCTCTCTCTCTTGGGACAAGTTCGCTTTGGTATTTTATGGTGGCTGATTTTAGTTATTTTTAGTTTGTCCTTAATGTGTGTAACTCTTCTGTTTATATGTTTTATTTCTAGTTTCAACCATATTATCAGAGCCTCAAAAAGGGTTAGGGCCTATTAAATGATTGGTTATGTGAATACTTTTGATTGTGGATCCAGTAAGTATGAGTAAAGTGGAGGTAATTGATTGTAATAAAATGGAACTTGATCTATATATATGTTGGAAGTTGAAGGCCAACTTAATAATTAGGCTGGGATTCAAGGTTTGACGATATGAGTGCAGCAAGATGAATGAAGCAGTAGACTCCTCTCTAGATTGTTGTGGGTTCATGCAATGCCCTTTCGATAATTTTTGAATTTTAAGAATGGATAATGGCCCAGCAATGATTCAAAGAAAAAATGTTGGGAAATTGAAAAACATGAATCGGAGAATGAGTGTGTGGAAAAAAGGACTTGATGATATGAATGCATGTAGAAAATGGCTGCAAATAAAGTTGAATATGAACAAGGGTTGCACAATTCACTTAGTATTTTAAGTTATACTCTTAGAAACAGTAAACCAGTCTGTTGCACATATTTTGGAAACTATCATAAGCTTTGAATTTGGCAAAGAGTTCACGTGGTCACTGTATGGTCTGTATTCACATCTGTGCCTCTGTTATTTTCTGCAATCATGCGTGTCAGATTGCTTGAAAGTTTTTCCTTCACTATGACACTCACGAAGTTGCTGTATCTGCTGACAGCTTTATGTGGAAGCTCTATGGCAGATTTACTTAACTAAACAAACATCTCCGTCTGTGTGACATTATTCACTAAATAAGGTTAAAGTTAAAGAAGGTATCAGTGTAATTAGCATAGCTGGAAGTCTGCTGTAAGTGTATGGTTATTCTGTAGAGCATGTAGTGTAACTCGTTTCCTGTTATTTTTTATTTTTTTCCTTTCTCTTGTGAATAGGTAAGGTCTACTACTTTGGACACGTGGCTACCAGAGCAGGTTGCATTTATGCTATGTAAGTATATGCTCGAATCTGTTTGGGAATTACATACTGCAATTTGCAAACCACACAAACAAACACTTTATAGAACCATGAACAATTTGCTGCACAGATATGAATAGACTTTGCCTGGAAGATCTTGTTGTAATATGTCCACCATCTACTTTTCTTGTATTCAATAGAAGTTTTTTCATTACTCCTTAAAAGAATTCTTTAACTGCATGTTTTGTGCTTAAAATATTTTTAGTTTCTTGGTCATTGACAGTTGTATGGATGATGAGAATTTACTGAATTTTCGTATCCTATCATTCTTAATTTGTGTTCTTTTCCTTTTCAATTTTTGTTTTCTAATGTTTAGCTATTGGTAATGAGAAGTCAAACTGTTATTGGGAAGCAGAGCTGCCGCCAAATTTTGACAGAAGTGAAATCGAGAAGTTCATCCGTGCCAAGTAAATTGTATACTAAAGCTTATTTATGGAGCTTGCAAGAAAACTTTTCATGATTCTTTCTTTTTCTTCCCTAAATTTGTCAAGGATTTTTCAGGTACGAGGAGAAGAAATGGGTTGCAACGAATGCAACACAGCCGACTCCAAACCCTGATGAAATGTTAAGTAATCTGGAGAAGTTTCTAGAAGGTGGAGCCAGATCTGCCATTCAAAAGAAAACAAAGAGCCTTTCTCTGGAAGAGGAGATTCTTACTAATCACTTTCCTCAAGTTACTCATCCGGTATCAAGACCCCGTGGGGTAATTTTGCCACTTTATCTGTTTTTTTATATCCCATCCTTGTAAAATTGTTTTTCAGTTGTGATTTAATGGATCATTTGTGTGTTCTATGACATATGAGATTCTGGCCATTTCCACCATTGCTAGAGGGCTTTGGGTGTACTTCATCCTTGCTTGGGTTCTAATGGGTGATACTAGTCACTGACAAAGCTTTTGAACACCTGATCAGTTAAAGGTGAAGAGGGCTAGCTGGTACGGAGTCAAGGTTTGAGATTGAGAAATTGGGGTTGGGGAGGCTCTAAAAAGTCTTCCTTAAATAGCTAGTCCCTCAGATTTAGCATGTAGGATAGGCAGCAGGCCCATGACTGTGGAGAAAGATGTAGATCAATTTTCCTTTCACATGAAGTTCCTTATCCTCTGTTATGGGTCAGATGACTTAAATTTTGGTAAATGGTAATTATTGATATCCTAAATTAATATTGTTAAAACCCAAGGGAAAAAAAGAAGCTAATAGGAATTTTAAACTTTTGGAATTATAAGACTGAAGAGAGTATTAGTTCAAGCCTCTTCCTTCGTTTTCCATCTTAGATAATATTGAATTCCTAGCTACAAATTAATCTCCAAGTAACGTGAATAGCAATAGAGAGTCAGCAAGCTTGTAGGTATCGATGCATTCTTGGATGTGTGATCTAGAACATATCATGACAAAGGTCAAATGGCGGGGTGGAGGACCCAGCTTAAGGAAGAAGGGTATGCACACTTTCTTTTACTGCTTCCATGGAACTTCAAATTGATGTGGAGCAAAAGGTTAGAAATTCTCTTTGTATGTACCCAAGGAAGAAAGGGGCGAAAGGATCTGTTTTCCTTCGGGTAAAAAGTGTGTTATGCTTTCATTGATGACTAGGTTGAGGAACTTAAGCAGACCCAAGTGAATGGAGGGCTATATAAATCTGGAATAAGATATTAGTAGCCTGAGGTTTGCACCAATAGGGAATATGGACTTTAATTTTGGGATAACATCACACAGCAGGGCAATTGAAACCAGACTAGGGAAGCTTCTCCATAACCCGGTGGACAAGGTTTCCATAGATCTAGTGTGATATAGTAACGGATGTGCTCATCAAGGTTAGCTATAGGAGGTAAGCTCCTAATGACTGACTCGAGTGGTAAGTTCCAAAAGGAAGAAGTATGCAAGATTCTACTCCCAGGTTGACCTTAATGCGCCATTGCAACCGAAGGTTGTAGGTAGTTATAGTTCAAGAAATTTAACTGGATTCTCAGAGGCTTAGTTGCTTTAGTTGTTGTTGCTTGCCTCACAAATCAGTTAAATGCTTTGTAATTAGCCTGGATTGCATTATAATTAAAGCCTTTCTGGTTACAAGAAGGGAACTAAGTACAAAGGCATTGTAATACTTGTGGCTCAAGCACTCAAAAGAAGATCACACAAATGGATCTAGAGTCAATTCTTATTGGAAGCAGAATTAAAACTAGAGGAAGAAAACCTCTAAGAGGTGTCGTGGCTTGAGAAGGAAAGAGTCCTAGTGGGGAAGCTACAGTAGTTCCCAAACAAGTGCGCCAATGAATGGCCAAACACATGGTTTGGATTGCTTGGAAGTCAAATGATCAAACACCAAAGGGAAAAAATTGTGCAAAATTGAAAAGCTACGTGGGAGTGAGGAAATTCTTGTGTACAGATCAGAACATTCATGATTCTTATTAAATCAAGGAGGTTAAATTGCATCCAATAGCTGATTCGTCCACTGTTGTTTCGTTGGTGGACTCAGAAAAAATGTGACGGAGCTGAATCCCACTGGTCAAAAGCTAAATGGTGAACTAAGTTGAAGGGATTGGACTCACAATCCCAAGCCACAAGGCAAGTACCTAACTTCGAGGACAACATGATAAATTCTTGACTCATCAGTAATAGTGATGGTAAAATCAGTGACTTTAAATAATTAGAAATTTCTGACTCATCAATAATTTGGTTACTTGGCATAGTAATTTGGTTTACTCACAACATTGCACCCTTGCCAACCACAATTTGTTTGGGGATGAGGGAGGCATGGGTGGGCAGGACATTTTTTGATCTTCAAAAACTGGCAGCAGGAGATTGTCTTGGCTGCTGGCATGGTGATGGCCTGCAATTCTGTGGTTCACTCAAGCATGGTAGAGTTGGTTGCCAGTTCGTGCATGCTATAGGTACTGTATACAGTTTAGTGTTCTGTCAGCCTTGACAGCTAGTGTTGTGGGTAGAATAAGCAATATGGTGTCTGTGATAGCATTGCGTGTATGTAGTCATGTGCCAGCCAGCGTACAACAAAGTGGATCTTGTGTGTTCAGAAGCAGCTGGCTACGTTAGTGTTAGGAAATTTTAAACGAGCTTGTTTATGCATGTCTGATTGTGGGTTGGATTGGATATGAGTCGTAAGTGCTTGGCATGAGGGAGGCATTGCCAAGATCTCACTCATGCACAGAGATAGAGATAAACAGTGACTGGTTGCTGGGTCACTGATTTGGCCTTGCAGTCAAGCAATTGAGTAGGCTAACTCTACATAACTAGCCATGTAGTAGTGTCAATATTGGCTCAACCAGAAAAGTTCTTAGCACCTGTGGCTGGAACCAGCCAATAGGTTATAGTGAGGTATGGTTATATAATTGAATAGTACAATGGAGGAAAAGAGAGAAGAAAGAAAAATAATAGGAAAAGAAAGGATGACTTTCGGGAATTGAGACCAACAGATTAGGCTTCATCTCTTGGTAATTTTTTTTATTTATATTAGCTTCTGATGGTGCAATATGCAAATTCCTTTTTGGTATATACTAACATGAACACAAAAATAGATAAAATGGAGTTCAATAACTTTATACAAGTTAGGTCCAAGATATCTTGCATGCCTAACTTTCTCTCTTAACATCATGTAAAATCCGTTACTTGAAACTCTTCTATTAGAATATAAGTTATTTATTTTCATATTTTCACAATATGGCTATGGTATACGGACTACCCACATGCCATCTTTCCTTACTAAATGCTTTTCATTATTAATATACTTGTTCTGTTCATGTTAGACTAGATTGTAAGCAATGTTGATAGCTGTTTTATTTAGGGAATCTTTTGAGTAATACACACGTGCTTTCAAGACCAACCATAACATTTTAGAAATATTGCAGGTCATGCTTCTAAATTCTGCTTCAGCATTGGGTCTTGCAACCATTGACTGCATTTTGTATACCAAATAACCAAATTATCTCCCAGAAAAATGTGTCTGGAAACCATTGATTCATAGATCCTTCCCGTGAGAGATAAGAAATTGATATTGAAGCCTCCGTACCAAAATAATTTTGTTGTTACTAGCAATTTGGAGGTCTCTTCAATTGGGCTATAGACCAAGGCCCTGATACCACATAAGATTTCACTAGCAGTCCAAGTGGCATCCTCCATATAAATGCTGATAAAGTCGATTAAACAAAGGGAGAAAGGGATTAGAAAGGCTTTTTTACTGCCACTTGCCCCTCTTTTTTAAAGTTAAATTGTCACCTATTGGTTAAAGTATTACTTTGATGCAACTCTAACTATATTTTAAGTTGTCGTATCAGTTTACTTTATATCCAAATCAATTGTTAAGTTGGATAAAAGAAAAAAAAAATAATAACTACTGATTTAAAATGATATCCAAGATATGAATTAACAATGATATTTATTCTTATACGTCTTTAGATTAAAAAGAGGAAAAAAAAAAAACAGTGGTTTTAATGTAGCAACTAAGCATAAGGGAGATTTGAATATGAGATTGATTAGTTTGTGTTAGACCTTTTACTTTGACAATTTGTTTTTGTCTAGTAACGGTTATTTAGATAGATGAGATGAATTGGCACTGGAATTATGAAATAAAATGTGAACTGTACTGAATTAGATCTATAATACCAGGAACATTGTTTTGGCATAAGATGAAAGTTTACCCATAAATAATCCATGAATATTTGAGATGCAACATTAGTGTAAAGGGAAAATGTGAGATTATTTACGCTTTGTGCATTGGTTCATTTTTGAAGCCATAAATATGTTAGAAGCATCACTGCTGTGTGTTATTTTCATGATAGCCATCATCCTTTTGGAAGGGATTTGTTTCAAGCTGTTGAGTGATATTTCTTTCAAATCAAAGGCCTAACATGTTGAGTTTAGGGATGGCTCGTCTGATGAAAGTTAGTAATCTAAGATCTCTGTTTGTGCAAGTTTCCATCTTCAAGTGATGATGTCAAGCAAACCTCTACTAGGTGAATAACTAGTAAGCCACCTCCATATGAAATTCCTATGCCAAATTCATGATGTCAAGCAAACCTTTACTAGGTGAAGAGCTAGTAAGCCACCTCCATATGAAATTCCTATGGCAAATTCATAAACTGTATCATAATACTAGCTGTATATGTAATGTCTAGATGCATATAAAACAAATAAGTTAACATACCAATTAAATGCTTATTGCTTCTTTCCAGCAAGATGGCTTCAACTATTTTCACATAGCTTAATTTTGGATTAGTTGGATTCTCAGTATCGCCTTGTCATCATTTACGGCCAAAATGGTATCACTGACATGAATAATAAGATCAATTACCTCTCTCAAGAAGAATGCTTGATAAAAAGTGTATGATCAGTTTGACCTTGTTTATAATCAACAAGTCCATTCAACTCAGGAAAACATTTTAGGCCATATTCTAGGACAGTGTTTCAGCTTCTATAATGCCTTCTTGGAAAATTGGTTTAAGAAAACTCAACTTGGATAACCTGTCATGTGTGTGCCTTTTGTTTTTGTTTTTTGTTTTATTTTATTTTATTTTATTTATTATTTATTATTATTATGTCTCCATGAACAAATGCATTTACGCAACAATTAATTTTTCCTACCACTAAGAGTTAAACTGATATGAATATTTCCTACTAAAGGAATATCTACATATGGTACATCGTAAAATTTGTGGAAAATCTTTTGCAACTAATCTGGTCTCCTTCATAAACCATTGGGATTATCCTTTGTAGTGAATGCTCATCTGTGTCTAATGGTCTTTTTCTCCATTAGGCAATTCAGTGAGATCCCAGAGCTTATTCTTTGTGATAGCTTCATCTCTCTTTCTATCTCATTTTTTTTAATCACAGAGTTCTTCCTATTTAAATAGTAAACGTGGAAGACAATTTGAACATAAATGAGAGATATGAAGGTAAAAGATCTTGGTGGAAAAAAATTTAGATATTGAATGCTAAGTAAATATTTGATTTCTTTACATTGTGCATTAGGAAGATCTACGTTGTTCATGATAATTATTTAGGTGTTTAACCTTGGAATAGAAGTAGAATTACCGAATTCAGGGCTTAATTTTGATATGCAGTAAAGGAATTGGTACTGTGGTTTTTGTGTCTAGAATTTTTTTTTTAATTTCTCCCATAGTGGCTCTCAGGAATCATTAGTTAACCCAGACAGTAATGATTCACTCGTAAAAGGCTGGTTTTTCATATTTTAGCTAAGTCGCAAGAATAGGTAAATGACCTTTAAAGGAACACTTATCTTCATTGCAGCCAGCAATTTCCATGAAGAGAAGTTAGGATTGGTAAAAAGTATGTTTGTGATTCAAAGAAATTTCTATCCTTTAACACAATGCTTTGACAACTGGGAACATGGTAACAGTTGTACCCTCTCTGAGCTCGTGAAAACCTAAGACTCATTTGAGGGTTGAAGATCCAACTTATTTTGAGCTGGATCATGAAGGTGAACTCAAACACATCCAAACACGTAGAGGAAGAACAAAGTGGGAAGAAGATAATAGCAGGGACACACCTTAACAGGGATATCTTAGAACTCTTAAGGCACAAGATGGTGTATGATTGATGAGATGTGAAATGGCAAGTAATACATCACCCTTTAGATTTAGGAAAATGTATACAAAGCAATAAGGTTTAGTCTATTTTCTGATGTCTCAACTTTTCTGCTGAACAACTTTATTACGTTAAGGAATATCAAAGTGGTGTGAAATGATGCCATGTCATGTAAATATGAATTAAAGGCCCTAGAAAGACACTCATGTTCATTAGATTGATGAATAATTTTTATAGAGGTATTAAATTATGCTTGAATCATTTGTCCCGGATCTGAAGGAGAGTACTTGGGCTCATGAAACATGAAAAACGTTGCTTTTGTTGTTTAATGGATGGACCTAAGTGATCTGAAACTAATTGTCAACAATCAGAGCCACTATATCCGGGTAAAGAATTTACCCAGAAGGCCCCAGAACATCATTATAATAAGACCAAAAGCTCAAAAATTTTGTTAGCATGAGGGAAAGAGAACCAACTATACTTGGTCTGTTTACAAGACCTAGAAATATAATTATGAAAATGAATAAGGAAACAGGCATTATGACAAAAAAAAAAAAAAAAGGTGCCCCAGTTGATAGTGCTAAAGCCAGATGCTCATGATAATAGTCATTTGACCATGTTGTGTGAAAAATCTGGTTAAGTCGACTATGATACTAGGTCAATCTACCACCTTGGATTACCTCCTCTCAACTAGATCTAGAGATAATAATAGTCAGAATAAATAGGAGTTTACAATTCAAGTCTGGGATAATGTGTGTAATAGACAATAACGGATTGATGTTAAAGTTAGTAGATGACAATGGGATTGTGGGATTGTTGTTTGTTAGATATTAGTGTGACATCAGATCTCTGCTTGTCTTTATTTTATTTTTTAGCTACCGTTTTCATTTTTCTTTTTTTGGTCACATCTTTGAGCTTGTTTCTTGCCATGAATAATCTTTAACAAATTAGAGAGAGAGGTGCACTCACAAACATATTATTGTTTCTCCAGACTTCTTTAGATTTGAAGAGTAACATCAGCCTTTCCCCACCAGAGGGGCGATCACTAATAACAGAACTGGACACATACACAGAAAAGACAAATGGTGCAACTGATCTCTTCAACTTGCGATATGTCCATGATGGAAAACAGGAGTCCTCTACTATACCTCCGCGCTGGGCAACTTTTGATTGTAAGAATACAATACTATTACTAAGCATGCCTTTCTAATTATTTAATTTGGTATAGGAGCAGTTGGAAAGTCTTTGTCAAGTCCATGTATCTATTGTATACTTTCCAAGTGAAGTGTGCTAACAAAACATTCATTGAAATGACATTCAATTTGTCTATTGAAATTCTACTGATGAAGTTCCTTCGAAGTATGGAGGAAAAATATGATGAAAACTGCAGATTATGTGACCATTTTCTTATTTTCCATTTTGGTCAGTTAAATTTGGGTTGAATTGTAGTTGATTGGGCTTGCTTACATGTTAGTGCCATTATGCACAGTTCTGAGCATGTAGTAAAAAAAGACTTTCATTTGACATCACGACATCTACAAATCCTAAATCAAAATATTTCTTTGCAGGAGAAAGTGCATCCAAAGAAAACTTGGAGTTATTATTCTATCACCTGTTGGATTAGAAATCACACTTTACCAATTGAAGAAGAGGTATGTCCCTATAAAAAATGAAGGTC
>CM052365.1:21811254-21985855 GCA_028551485.1 Casuarina cunninghamiana | reverse complement strand
TAACATTATGCATTAAATAGCTCAAGCGTTTATGGTTTCTGGATGGGTTCAAAAGTGCTAACACATGCAAGACTGCTACAACCAAATGAGGAATGAAAGATCAAGCAACTATGAAGAGATAATGTCACAAGATCCTGTAAACTTCTCTGTTGAAGTTTCTCTTCTTCGGAAAAGAAAGCCTACTTGAGAGTATCGTCTTTGCAATTTGAATATAGGTAGCACCTTTATAACTCAAAATTGTCCATTCCAGCTCCAATTGGGCGGCAACGGGAGGCATGGACCAGAAGCTGATTATCTGGGATTTGCAACACTCAATGCCTCGTAGCATATGTGAACATGAGGTATGTCTGAATTTTTTTGGTTTTCCTATGAGTATTGCTCTAGTCATCTGGATATGTTGTACTAAGCTCTATAATGAAGATTCCTCTGCGTAGAAAGACTAAACAGAAGAATTTCTACATTTTGGCAGGATGGAGTAACATGCCTAACATGGCTTGGTGCATCTAATTACCTAGCTACATGTTGCTTCGACCGTAAAGTACGAGTATGGGACTTTCGCTCTGGTGAATGTATACGAACCTTTAGTGGCCATGCTGGTCCAATTAATTCTTTGTCTGCATCTGCCAGTTGTGATTTCCTTGTCTCAGTTTCACATTATGATAAAACTGCCCGAGTTTTTGATATTTTAGAGTTCCAGTGAACAAATCAATCTCAGATTGATCACTAACATAATATTTTGGATCATAAGGGTAATGTAAGGTTTCATTTGTATATTGGCTCCAATTTATGCCGCCGTTTTGGATGAGTGTGGAATTAGAGCCTTTATATCTATAAACACAGTTAGTTCAAAAAACTTGGTGCCGATTTTGATGAATATTTCAAGTATGAGTAAAGAAGAGGAGAAAAGATCTATCGTTGTTTTTTATTTTATTTTAAAGGATCCTATTTCTTGTGCATTTCCTTTCTCTTAAAACAAGTTATGGTTATGGTGTTATTTAATATGCTATGATACAAGACCGAGAATTAGTACTAATTAAGCAATTACTAAAAAAAACAAAAAATAATTGCGACCTTTTTCTTTAATCTTTTGAGGTAAATAGAAATAACATTTCCAGCTTTTTTTTGAAATTTTGCAGCTTAAAAAAAAATTAAAAATTGATCTAATACTACCTTAAAAATTGTAAGTTCGCCTAAACACCTACTTCTCCTCTTGCAAGTGGTGGAAGGGGCACAAATATGATGATTATTGTTTGTGCAATACCTTAAGTCAAAATTTGTTTGTCCACGAAGATCTACATTGATCATGTAATGAATTGATAAGTAGATTTTTACCATGTTAATTTACAATTGAGTTGATTTAAATTGTATTTTTTTCAATTTTGAAATAAAGTGAAATAGTGGCCAAAAAGATTGAATGTGACAAGGCATTATCATAATTAGTTAATTATAGAATTTATCATAACTAATAATTTACTTGATACAAAGTCTATTTGCACAAGATTACTAAATGTCTGAAAATTTTCAATCAAGTTAACTCAATATATAAAACAAGGCTAGGTATGTCTTTTAAGAAAATACTCATTATGTATTTATGATAAAGGATACAATAAAGAAATAAACAAAATACTCATACACAATATACATGAATCAAATTGATGATCATTGGAAACAAAAACTATGTTAGGATGCCTTTCAAGCAAAACTCATTTTTCGTTTATAATGAAGGATATTATAGATTAATATATATATATATATATATATATATATATATATATATATATATATATATAAATAGTAGTGATACCTATGTATCTGTGAATTAAATTTAAAATCATTGGATATAAAAATTATGTTATACCATATTTTTTTACATATCTATATTTTTTGGTTGACAATAACAATCACAAACTAGTTGAATTTTATCTCTTATTTTTCAAAGGCATGCTCTTAGTGCATTGCATCTTTGTCCAATATCATTTTTTTTTTTTGTTTTAAGAACATAATATTAAATTAGAATTATGAATTACTTTTCAAGTTATTTTTTAATAATAATAAAATATGTCATCGTTTATCATAACCTAAAACAAACCTAATACAATAGAAAATTATTTACTAAAGTTAGATTAATGTTGAATTTTGATAATTATGACATCACTAATCCCACTAATCCCTCTTTTTCTTCATTTTTTAAGAATTTTGTCTAAAAAGAGGAAAAAAAAAAAATTACCCAAACGGGTGCTAAAAATGGAAGTACTTGGAGTTCTAGGGGCATAACTGATAATACGTTGTCGGAGAGTTTAGAATAAGGCGGGAAGGGAGAGCTCCAAATGCTGGACGTTTTCTCTCTTCGCTCTGCTTATCTCTCATCTGTCTCGTAAGAGATTTTAAGAGTTTTCACACATCTTTCGGTCATGAATCTTTTTCTTTTTTCTTCTGATACATGAATTTCATGGTTTCAATTTCCAGATAGAAGTTGTTGTGAACCTTGATCCAAATGCAAGGGCATTGAAGTTTCGTTGAAGAGGTCCTCCGTTAAAATTTCTAGGTATGATTCTAACTACAAGCATAATCCCTTATCATCCTCTGTTAGTTTACTGAGAAAGTGACGGAAAGGAAAATAGCTTGGAATCTGAAGTATAACCTTTCTGATCGGCCAAAATGATTTATTCCTGATGAACAAAGTACTTCTCTACTAAGTCGACTCTGCATTTCTTCCGTTTATAGGTTTTGACGAATGTGAAATCATTTGTTTCTTCTTTTAGTTTTATTGTACTACCTGCATATTTCGGCACCACGGAGAGATTAACTCAATCGTCGAAGAATTTTCACACTCAACCTTCTGCATTCGGGAAAAATCAACTCATCCGTGTGCCTCTGTAACCTACGCCGGACGAAATCAAATTTTTTAAGCTGCGCAGTGGCTTTTTTTTTTTATTTTTATAATTCATGAATCTTTTTCTTTCTTATTCTGATACATGAATTTCATGGTTTCAATTTCCAGACAGAAGTTGTTGTGAGCCTTTGATCCAAAAGCAAGGGCATTGAAGTTTCGTTGAAGAAGTCCTCCGTTAAAATTTCTAGGTATGATTCTAACTACAAGCATAATCCCTTATCGTCCTCTGTTAGTTTACTGAGAAAATGTAGGAAAGGAAAATAGCTTGAAATCTGAAGTATAACCTTTCTGATCGGCCAAAATGATTTATTCCTGATGAACAAAATACTTCTCTACTAAGTCGACTCTGCATTTCTTCCGTTTATAGGTTTTGACGAATGTGAAATCATTTGTTTCTTCTTTTAGTTTTATTGTATTACCTGCATACTTCGGCATCATGGAGAGATTAACTCAATCGTCGAAGAGTTTTCACACTCAACCTTTTTATTTTTATTTTTATAATTCATGAATCTTTTTCTTTTTTCTTCTGATACGTGAATTTCATGGTTTCAATTTCCAGACAGAAGTTGTTGTGGGTCTTTGATCCAAAAGCAAGGGCATTGAAGTTTCGTTGGAGAGGTCCTCTGTTAAAATTTCTAGGTGTGACTAACTACAAGCATAATCCCTTATCATCCTCTGTTAGTTTACTGAGAAAATGTAGGAAAGGAAAATAGCTTGAAATCTGAAGTATAACCTTTCTGATCGGCCAAAATGATTTATTCCTGATGAACAAAATACTTCTCTACTAAGTCGACTCTGCATTTCTTCCGTTTATAGGTTTTGACGAATGTGAAATCATTTGTTTCTTCTTTTAGTTTTATTGTACTACCTGTATATTTCGGCACCACGGAGAGATTAACCTTTTAACTTCTAAATGACAAAGGAATTTTCTGCTAGAAAATAGGTGCCTACTTTTAGCGTGAAGTTTAGCGGGGTAAATGGCTTTTTTAAGCTGGGCAGTGGCTTTATTTATTTATTTATTTTTTATTTTTAATTCATGAATCTTTTTCTTTTTTCTTCTGATACATGAATTTCATGGTTTCAATTTCCAGACAGAAGTGTTGTGAGCCTTTGATCCAAAAGCAAGGGCATTGAAGTTTCGTTGGAGAGGTCCTCTGTTAAAATTTCTAGGTATGACTCTAACTACAAGCATAATCCCTTATCATCCTCTGTTAGTTTACTGAGAAAATATAGGAAAGGAAAATAGCTTGAAATCTGAAGTATAACCTTTCTGATCGGCCAAAATGATTTATTCCTGATGAACAAAATACTTCTACTAAGTCGACTCTGCATTTCTTCCGTTTATAGGTTTTGACGAATGTGAAATCATTTGTTTCTTCTTTTAGTTTTATTGTACTACCTGCATATTTCGGCACCACGGAGAGATTAACCTTTTAACTTCTAAATGACAAAGGAATTTTCTGCTAGAAAATAGGTGCCTACTTTTAGCGTGAAGTTTAGCGGGGGTAAATGGAGGTGGTGAAGGGCTGCTTGTTTAGAATTATAAACGGGTCAAATTCTTAGTTGTTATAGCTAAATTTTTCACACTCAGTGTTCTGCATCAATTTAGATGACATATTTCTTTACAGCTATTATTGCCATCAATTTATGCATGTGCCCCTGTATGAACTCTTGCCGAAGGAAAATCATTTTTTTTTTAACAAGTCACAATGGATTTTTTTATTATTTAAATTTGTTGCCACATAAATTTTTATTTTTATTTTTAATTTTTTAAGCTTCTTGTCTTCCTCTCTCCTATGTCCTACTTGTTACTTGTTTTCTTTGTGTGTTTTCTTAAAGACTTTCATCTTTGTGACTAGTTTTCTTTGTCTACTTTTTAAAAGGTATTCTTTCCCTCCCTCCTGTGCCCTCAAATTGCTTTCTCCACCACTTTCATATGGAGGGTAGTATTGAAGAGCCAGTTGAACCCACAGACATTTTTCATCGTTTGCCTGATGCCTTAATTTGGGAAATAGCTACTCGATGCGACTTTGGCACTCAAATCAGTTTCTCAATGACTTCATGGCATTGGAATCGAGCCATTCGTAACACTACTAGAGATGGATTTATCATTGTTAATCAAGCTACAGGTGCAAGCACAACATCCAGAGTTGACCGGCGATTAGTGAGATATCACTTTCGGAGAGTAATAAACGAAAGGAGGTTTGATGTTGTTCAATTCTCTATTAACCGCCCATATAAATTTTTTAGTTCATGCAATGGCTTGATTTTGATGCGGGAAGAGTTTCCAAATTTATCATATGTTGATGATCTTGATAATGGTGTTGTGAATGATAAGACTTTTCAATTTCTTGTGGTGAATCCGTTGCTTGGAGAAGTCTTCCGCTTGCCTGAAGACATTAGACATAATGAAAGGGTTTACGTTGGACATAATGAAAGGGCTTTTCTATTTTCTGACAATGAGGGTAACTTTTTTGTGGGTTCCCATTTATATCATCGTACTACAAGTGTTGCCACAAGTTTTGCTATATTTTCCTTGAGGAGAGGGGCATGGGATTATTATTCTCCCAATATTAGAAATTCAGCTATGCTGGAGTGGAGTGGCATCATAGAAAGAGAGACTCGCACACGAAACTATTACCAAAAGAGTTCCAAAAGAGTAATATATCGACAGGGGAAACTTTTCATAAAGTGGGGTTATGCCATGATGGTTTATGACATTGCATTGGGCCAAGTAGAGCTAGTAAAACTGCCTTTTGATGGTCTTCGTAGGGAACTTGGATTGTTTATTTTCAAGCGCCATGGTCGAGCTGATTGTGACTATAATAGATTGTGGGAAGCAGGAGGACACTTATGTTTTGGTCGTCTTTCTCGTTCAATTGACATTTGGGTTTATAATGACGATGAGGCGGAGAATAGGTGGACACACACGGTCAACATACCACTAAATTCAGTAAGGGAACAGGTGAATGCTATTGAGCCTGGTATACCATGGCCGGATTATGGTATGGGCTTTGAATTTGTTGGTTATGATGAGAGCCTTCGGACACTCCATATCATGTTTGGTTTCAGAATTCTCTCATGTTCGTTGGAGACCTATGAAGCAGAATTGAGCTATACATTGACAAACTCTCAAGCAAACAGACTATATGATATCTTGCCATTTACTTTTAGATACATTAGATTAGCTGGACTGATTCCTTCATCAGCTAGCTCTAGTTCTTCTAGCTCTTTTCGACAATGAACATGTCCATTTTCTTTTGCCACTTTGCTTACATTTTGAACATGTTATCTTTCTTTTATGGGTTACTTTTACCCTTTGAACATGTTTGGATATTGTTTAGACATTTACTTGATGGTGAACATGTCATGTTTCTTTTGTGAGCTTACTTTTACCCCTTGAACATGTTTGGATATTAAACAATTGAAATGAAACTTCTTTTTTTGTATAGTAGTCTATCAATTTGACCTTGAACTCTTCACACATCATTGCTTTGTGGTTAGTTTAAACATTATATCCTAATCCATATAATTACATGCGCAACCAGTATCTTAGATAGGTAAATGCATGTCATCTCTAACAACCTATGTTTAATTTAATGAGAAAGGAAGAAAGGAAACGACATAATGCACACTAGTGTATGTGCTTTTTAAGATGCAGTTCTTCCATAGGTAAAATAATATTTTAATTGAGTAGTGTTGTCTCATTACCCCGTGACATGAGACGTCCAGCCCCACTGTTTACGGGCCTAAGTCTAGGCCTTATTATCATGTCCAGCTGCAGTTACTATTAGGCCAATGCCATTCCTTTGTATGTTATACAAATGTGTAAAAGTGAAGGGACTCTGGTATAAAATAGCAATGAGTTTGTTCAAGTAACCTAAAGGATGAGAATAGACAGAAAAAGATGGAATTTCCTTCAGGTTTAACTTCTTACCTCATATGATCATTGCTCCACATTTTGTTTGATACACATTTTCCGTTTTCCAAACAACGAAAAAACTCACCCACGAACTTCGCAACTCAAGTCCAGGATTATATGATTCAGCAACATTCCTTTGATGTGTAAATACATTTGCAACTTCCATTAGCCGCAAATTCTATTGCTATTAATTTAGGAGAAATTACGTCTACTACAATGTCATAATACGTTTCAACCATTATCCAGGAACTTTAACCTTAATGAATAAATAAAAGAGCCATTAAGCATGCGGAGAGATACAATCTACCTGCAGAAGTATAAAATCACATCATTTGTATATGGCCAATAGTCAATTATTTACTTATGGCATGCCGCTTACTCAAATAATTCACCGATCATGGAGCCTATTATATTTTAAAAAATAGAATAGAAAGTGACAACATTAGAGATCTTTCTAAATTGAGTCATTGATTGTTTGGAAAGATCATTCAATACAAGCTTTGCATATATAATAAGCTATTTACATTTTACAAATGACAAGTTGGAATCTTAGATAATGACATAGGTAGTTGAATGTGAAAGCAAGGTAAAGATGGGCATTAGTTACTGTTAAGTTGTAAATGTCTTTTATTTATTTATTTAGGCTGTGTATATTGTTGGGCTTTTAACAAGTTTAGGCTTGATGACTTGAACCCGTGATTAGGGTAATTGACCCTATTTGCATTTTGTAACTAGGTTTTTCATTCTTTAATCAAGAATCTATAAGAGGAATTTTTCCTAGCTTTGAGTCACAATTCTAGTTCCTCAGAAGATCTTTTCATTCTAAGATGGTATCGAGAGCCTACCTAAGGATTCCATCCTAGATTCGATAAGTTCTTCTCTCATCTTTCATACTATTTTTCGTCCTCTTTCATTTAGAGCCAATATAGTACCCTTTTTCTTGATTCCTTTTAGGAGAACAAATTTGTGTCCCGATCTTGTTCTTTTAATCCTCTTTTTGGTCTTGTTTGGCTTTTTCCCATTCGATTTTTGGTCTGTTCATCATCTTCCATTGCAATGTTGATCGGGAACGTGTCTGTTGTTCAAAACGACGTGTTTTGTTTTAGGGTTAGGAGTTTGTCTAGTTTAATTACCTTTTTGCCCCTCTTTTGTATCCTGTCAAACGCACTATTTCACTTATTTGTTGGGTCACATAATCAGTTCTTGCCTGAGTCCAGCTCACGACCTGTTTTCTCACAAACCCAACATGCACCATTTCATTAAATGGTTAAACACGCGTTTCACTTACCCAGTCCTCCTACCTTGTTTCTCACCTTAGTGAGGATCAATCCTTGGTTCCTTTAGATTTCAATCCATGTTTAGTCCTTAACTCGGCTAACCCTACTCCCTTATCATTAGCATCAGGGCCTACGACTCCTGATGTATCTCCCTCACTGGATGTCATTGCTGTGTCACCTTTTCCTTCCTCATTTGAGACTCCACCTCCTCCATCTGATATCGTTGTGGATTCACCCACTATGGATCCATCCTCTGCGTCATTTCCCACCATTACCATTCTTACTGTCAGACGTTTCCATTATAAGTCCAAACCTTCTATATGGACTCAAGATTATCATTGTCATCATATCACCTCTGAGTCTGATGGACACCGATCAATGGGACCCTGAGCTATACTATACTCTATCTCTCAGTTTGTGACCCTAGACAATTTATCTCCCACACATCAAGCATTTATTACCTCTATCTCTTCCATTCGTGAGCCATCCTACTATCATGAGGCAATTTATAATCATTGTTGGGTGGATGCTATGGCTAGTGAACTTCATGCATTAAAGGCTAATTAAACATGGAAGTTGGTTCCTTTACCCTCAAGTCGTAAACCAATTAGGTGTTGATGGGTTTACAAGATTAAGTACCATGCTGATGGATCATTGAGAGATATAAAGCTTGTCTTATGGCCAAGGGATATTCTCAGTGGTATGAGATTGATTATGAGGAGACTTTTTCGTTAGTGGCTAAGATGGTGATTGTTCGGTGTATCATGGAATTGGCCTCCATGTTTGTTTTGTTGGCTATTTCATCAAATGGATGTTCATAATATATTTCTCCACGGAGATTTACATGAGAAGGTATACATGTCCTTACCTCCCAAGATTCGGACTATTTCCATATGACCCTCGCAAGTTTGTCGTCTGCTCAAGTTTATTTATGAACTTAAGCAAGTTTATTGGCAATGGTATACTAAATTTACTGCTGCTTTTCTTGAAGCTGGATTTAATCAATTTTAGCATGACTATGCTTTGTTTGCAGTTCATTGTGGGTTTGCTGTTGTGGTTATTCTGATCTATGTTGATGATATACTCATCAATGGCAACAATAAAAAGGTTATCACTTAGGTCAAGGCTTATCTTTGTTCTCAGTTATATGAAGGATTTAGGCCAAACTAAGTTCTTCCTTGGCATCGAGATTGCTCAGTCAGAGAGTGGTATTTCCCTCAGTCAATGTAAATATGCTTTGGAGTTAGTTTCTGAAGTTGGTTTATCTAGGGCTTGTCCACACAAGATTCTTATGGATTAGAATCTGAAGATCATTTCTTTGGAGTATGATGCTAGTGCACCAGTTACTGTAGATGATCCTTCCTTGGTTGACTTGGCTCCTTATTAGTGCTTCCTTGGCTGCCTCATCTATCTTACTCATACTCACCTTGACATTAACTATCCTATTTAGGTACTTATTTAGTTCATACATTCCCCGAAATCTTCACACATGGACATGGCTTTGACGATAGTTAAATGTTTGAAGGGCACTCCAAGCTTATGACTCTTTATGCATTTTCATAAGGATTTCAGTTATATGGGTTTTGGGATTCTAATTGGGTTGTTTGCCTTATGTCTCAACACTCTCTTACTAGTTTTTGCATTAAGTTGGGAGGTTCATTGATTTCTTGGAAGACCAAGAAACAAGCTATCATTGCCCATTTGTCTTCTAAGGTAGAGTATCACACCATGGCCATTGCTATCTGCGAAGTTGTTTAGTTACATGGTTTTCTCGGCAACTTGTGGGTGATGGTTCCTCAGCCTATTATATTATATTGTGATAATGAAGCCACCATCAACATTGCCAATAATCCCATTTTTCATGAACGTACCAAGCACATTGAGATTGACTATCTTTTTATTCGTGAGAAACAACAATGAGGCTTAATTCATGACTGTCTTTTTATTCGTGAGAAATAATAGTGGGGCTTGATTCATGACTGTCTTTTTATTCGTGAGAAACAATAGTGGAGCTTGATTTAGACTCATAGTATTCATATACATGAGCAACCTACGAATCTGTTAACTAAAGCCTTATGTAGTCGTTAGCACAATTATTTTCTTTGCAAGCTTGGTGATAACGTAAAAAAGGAATTGTTCTTGCAAGTTTGTACAACAATGCACTTTGTGAAGTTCAAAGTGTATCACAAAGTGCAAAGTATACTTAACCAAGTGTTCAAGTGTCCTTTAAAAACCTAAAACACTTGGAGTTTGAAATTGAATAACATGAATCAAGGAAAAGTCGACATTTGAAGCAACAAATGAAATAAGCATAATAGATAAAAATTAAAAAAAGAAAGTCCAATAATTATTGCTTCTTTACAATGAGAGAGAAATGAAAAGCTCAAGAAGCAAAGTGAAAGTACGCAAGTTAGAACCCTAAAGCTCTTACGGAAGAAAAGAAAAAAAAAGGAAGAAGGAGAAAAATTTGAGTCTCTTAAGTAGAATTAAGCATAACTAGTCAAAGATTCCAAATTCAAACTTCTTAGCTTTTCTATATTTTCTCTGAGCGGTTTCTCAGCAACTAAACAGACTATGTATTTGAAGCAAAATAAATTCAAAACGAAAATCTAAAAAATTGAAGAGAGGGACTTGGCTTGCCTTCGAGATGGGGGGAGATAGATAAGAGTGAGAGAAAGTGGATGAGGGATCATGAAGAATTGGGAAGATCTTGTGCTTTGTATGTTTTACTGCTTCTTTACTCTAGTTTGCCCTTTTTTGTTAACCCTTCCCAAACCAAATATTGCACACCATAGCTTTTCTTACTATAAGTTGCCTTCTTTCCATGTTTTCTCAAACAAGTCAACAATAACTTGTCCATTTCCAATTTTTTTCTCACAATCTACCTGGAGAGTACACCAACCAAAAGGTTAGATGATCTTGAGTAGGAGATGGACGAATCCATCCCAAAATTCTCAAAAGCTAATTTAAACTTGAGACAAGGAAAAAGGGAACCTAGGGAATGGAAAATACGTTTATTAAGTTAGAAGAAATTGGATTATCTTAAAAATTGAAATCAACTGAGAGTTCTAAAGAATTGTGAATTTGGTGAATGAATTTTCTCTATTCTTGCTTAATCAAAATAATTACACCAAAAGAAAACATATATAAACCAAATTAAGGCAATGCCCGTACAAGTCGGGTTGGGTTAAGCCCAAGCCCAACAAATAAAAAGATCGGCTCACTAACTAAAGGTTCAACCCATTTTGTACATAATTACAATCTTAACAACCCCCTTTAAGTTGGTGATTTATACATATAAAATACATCAAGCTTGTGAAGAAGATAACTATGTTGTTTACTATATAAAGCCTTAGTCAATAAATTTTTAGGTTGCTTGTGTGTGCAGATGCTACGAGTTTGAATCAAGCCCCATTATTATTTCTTGTAAATGAAGTGATAGTCAATCTCTATATGCTTAGTACGCTCATGAAATTTGAGATTATTCGTAATGTGGATGGTTGCCTCATTCTCACAGTACAAAGAAATAGGCCGTGGGACAAACACCTATAAATCACCAAGAAGGCCATGCAATTAGGTGATATAAATGACACTCAGCCTTACCCAGCTCTAGTACTATCCTAGTTAAATAGTCCTCACAAATGAAGTGACAGTCAATCTCTATATGCTTGGTATGCTAATGAAATATGAGATTATTCGTAATGTGGATGGTTGCTTTATTCTCATAATACAAAGAAATAGGTCGTGGGACAAACACCCATAAATCATCAAGAAAGCCATGCAACTAGGTGATATAAACGATGCGCAGCCTTGCCTAGCTTCAGTACTATCCCAGCCAAATGGTCCTAGAAGAAATAAAAGTGTAGGTAAAATGTAACTTGATAAGAACTATCAAAGGTAAATTTGGTAACTAATAAAAGTTTGCACTTGAAAGAGAGAACATATAAGACATCATAAAGGATGACAGAAGGAGAAATATAAATAATCCCAATATGAGTGACAACCACACTACTATTATCAGGTAGTTTAACCCAAATAGGGTTTGATACATATGATCGAATGTTCTCCATGCATGTAAGATTGCACGTAATGTGGTCACTTGCCCCTAAGTCAATAAGCCAATTAGATAAAGATGAATTTTGTAAGGAAGAAATAGTACCTATAAAGTTTGCCATAAGCTCAATAAGCCCAAAGCGACTTAGAAGCTGAACCACTTGTTGATGCTGCTCAAGTGTCAGGGTTTGGCCCAGAAGGCTAGCTATCTACGTCGGAATTACATTACTTATAGGAGGTGGGGGCTAATCCCTAGAGTCCACATTGACTACATACGCTAATTGAGTACTTTCTCCTTTCTTCCTCTGATTCTTGGGCTTGTTAGGATGACCAACCAACTAAAAGCATTTATCCTTAGTGTGTCTTGGCCGATGACAATGCTCACAAAAAAATCATGATTATCCTTGTTCAGATCTAACACCAGATGGAGCTTGCGAATTTCCCACAGTGGCAGATGGGTTGTATTTCTGATAGTTCCCAAATCCCTTTCCGAAGGACACAGGGGATTGTACAACAAAGGCAGTTAAATATATTCTTCCATTGTCAACTTGCAAACTATGTTGGTGTTCTTTATCAACAATTAACAAGAAAACCTTATTAAGTGGAGGAATAAGGCTCTAGGAAGTAATGTTGCCTTGGACTGTGGCATATATAGGCTGAAGTCCAAGTAGAAAATGCATAACACGACCAAACTCCCTTTTTGTCCCTAATAAACTTGAAAAATCACATGTGCAGTTATTACACTTGCATTTAAATGTCGGCAAACACTAATCTAGTTTCGCCCATAAATCTAAAAGACAAGTAAAGTACTTGGCTATTAACTCGTTTGGCAGTTGTTTTACTTCTCCAAGTTGTTGTTCCAAATCATACTAGTGTATTCTAGTGATCTTGGAATACCGAGTTTCCAACATTTTCCAAGCCTTTGAAGTGGTGGTACAAAGGGAAATAACATTCATTATTTATGCCAAAACAAAATTCATCAACCAAGAAAAAACCACTAAGTTACACTTGTTCCAATGACTACTCCTTACAACATCATTATTTGGCCTAGGTAAGTTCCCATTCACCAAATCCAATTTATCTCGAGAACCCAGAGCAATTTGCATTTTCCTTTTCCACAGTGGGTAGTCTGCTGGTCCAGTGAGCTCAACATGGTAATAAAGACATCACTAGGACCCAACACAAGGGGATTTATGGCCTCTAAAAGGTTTGGGTTCTTGGATGAATTGTTCTTTTTGTCCATAGTACTAGATTCATGATAGGAGTTGTCAGAAGGAGAATAAGAGTCATTAGAGAGTGTTTTGTCGGAAGGAGGCGAAAATGGTGACGATGGTGAGAGAAAGCGAGTCTTTGCCATGATTATGTGACCTATAACATATGTGCATGGGTAGGGATCCGAATTAGGGGACCTGACTTGCCCCTATATTAAGTGAAATGGTAGGTGTGGTCAAAACGCACTGTTGGAGGGCAAGAGTGTAATTTTGGTTGATTTAAGTGAAACAGTGTGTGGAGGATTTTAAACACACCATCAAGGGATAAAGGTGTAATTTTGGGTTTACTTAAGTGAAACAGTGTGTGTAGAAGCAAAACGCACCGTTGAGTGGTAAAAGCATAATTTGGGATGACTTAAGTGAAACGGTGCGTGTAGGGAAGCCAAATGCATCATTTGGGGATAAAAAGGTAATTTTCTAGGACGATTAAATAAGACGGTGTGTGTAGACTAGAGTAGATCGAAGGGCAGAAAGGTAAAATCAACCCTTAAATTATTTTCAAGGATAGAGCGAAACGCACATTTTAAACAGGTTTTGAAAAGGAGCATGTCCAAAAAATGGATCAAACAGTGGAAGACTATGAATAGAAAACAAAACCCTAATAACCTAGATCAGAAAAATAAACAAAAATTAGAGATCTGAAGGGAAAAAGGAACGCAAACGAGAATTAGGATCGGGACATAGATCTTTTTCTCAACAAACCTGAAGCAAAAACAAGTATCAAAGGGTCCTAAAGATTGAAGAATCGAGAGATACAAAAAAGGAGAAAATCAACATAGAAAAACTTACCAAATGAATCAGAACCTTAGGTAGGCTCTAATACCATCTTAGAAACGGAAATCAACTGAGGCTTCTAAAGAATTGTGAATTTGGTGAACGAATTTTCACTATTCTTGCTTAATCAAAACAATTACGCCAAAAGAAAACATATACAAACCAACTTAGGGCAATGTCCGTACAAGTCGGGTTAGGTTAGGTTAGGCCCGAGCCCAACAAATAAAAAGATCGGCCCACTGTCTAAAGGTCCGAACCACTCTGTAGATAATTACAATCTTAACAGATTCTGACAAAAGCATCTTCTTTGTCTACCAAATTATGTCGATTTGAATTGCTGGCAAACATTGTTTTTTTTTTTTTTTTTCCTAAGAAAGCTCTCCTCACACATAATAGTTGGTATTTTATTCATGATTGAGCGAAAAAGAATGATCTAGACCTAAATAACCATGACCCAAGTGGGTATATGCCACTCATGTCGTCGATCGAGAAAAATAACCTGCGATGAACAATCTCTGACGAATTTCAGCCACAGGCTGACGCAGGAAGTCATAAATGGCTCATTCACTACACTCTCGGAAAGTCTTCTACGAACATCAACAACTTCCCTAGGCCGGTGGAGATCGTTTAATGGATGGCCAAAACAGTATATTACAATTCCCTAACCAACTACGGACTCTTCCAGAGTAGCCCATATCCATCTAGTGTAGCACCATGGTGGTTTCTGCAAGCTGTCACTGCCGTCGAGGACTGTTCAGCGTTCTAAAACTTCGCTGACCGACGAGATTCGTCCCAGTATTTCCCGCTGAAGGTGGAGGAGTGAAATAGATAAATACGGTTACACTGCATCCCATAAGATCTGCTGATTTAAATGGCATTCATTCGTACACTCTAGGGCAAAGCCACCTAAATCGAGTCATACCATACGAAAAGATAATTTATGCGTTTCAACAAATAGAAGAATTTGTGACCATCAAATTTTCTGCAGAGAAGTTGGTTTTCCAAAGAGACTTATGTTCTTTAGAAGGTACTGACTTGGAGATACTGTTTCTCGTTGTGAATGATATCGAAGATGGACCAATTTCAGGTGTAGGCACCAGATGTTGTAATAAACTGAGCAACCGCACAAATCAGGAGAAGATACACAAACGTCGTTCTTACCAGCCGTCGTTTGATTTTATTCGTATTATGTTTATTTTGACATACACCCTTTACCATAAACTACTCCATAACAGCTACGAGAAGGCAGAATGGCTGCTCATCAGGAAGGCCAGCCAAGAGGTGAGGTGTCCTCTTACCATGTCATATAAGTTCATACACGCCTTCAATTTGACACAGAACAAGACTGGACCAGCTTTCATATAAGCCTAACATTAGCACCTCAACGTCACATCAATAGATGTGATTAGTGCAACCTAATCAGTTACTACCAACGGGGTTATGTTTAAAGAAAATTTTGCACGCGCACTTTCACAAATGTCACCTCGTGTCTACTGCACATAGCTGCCCAAACCTTTAGAAGTATTAGATTATGCCACTATCATCAGTCTGGCAGATATGACTCTCTGCCATGTAATCACAATCCAGAAAACGGATCAAGCTCATGGCTCAAAACGCAAAACTCCAAGAATAACAGAGAAATGTACATAATAAAAATTAAAGATTCGAACTACAAAAACATGGCAACCACCTTGCGCAGCAGCTCACTATAACTAACATGCCTACAAAATAATTAGCTAAAATCCATTTTTTTCTTTTTTTCTTTTTCTTTCTTCTCCCTGGAATAAGACGACTAGGCCTCAGGCAGGTGGCTGGACTGGACCATCTGATCTGGAACCCCGACCACGGCCACGACCCCTGCCCTTACCTCGCCCCTGGAATAAGACGACTAGGCCTCAGGCAGGTGGCTGGACTGGACCATCTGATCTGGAACCCCGACCACGGCCACGACCCCTGCCCTTACCTCGCCCACGTCCTCACCCCGTACGACAAAATGGTTTCATTTAGAAAAAAGTCATCACCTTTATTTATTTGAAATACAAATTGGGAGGCAAAAATGACAAACGGAAAAAAGTAAATAAATAAATGAACAAAACCATCTCAAAATTTTTTTAGCCACAACCCACTACAAGAAGTAAATTTGTAAAATCATTTTTTCCATTTAAAAACTTTGAAATGTTAAACCAAGCATCCAATTGCAGGTTCTACAGACAATCATCCTCATAAAGAGTAATTTAACTTGGCGGGAAAAGAAAATAACAAACTTTCAAAAGTAACACCAATTGTTTTTATTAAGAGTACAACAGTAATCATGTCAAAACCACAAAGTATTACATTAAGTATGCAACAACCTTATCTCTATTATCAAGCTTAAGATAGCATCAAACAAGTATCAAGAAATATGTAACTAAAGGAATTCTCAGACATCGTGTTTGACCTGTAAAACAGAATTAAGCTTTAAAGTCTGATATTTTCCAATTTCAAATAGTTGAAATTCATTGGGAATAAAAATTAGAATAAAGGTTTACCACGGCCCTGTGCACCAGGCACCCCTCCACCACAGTCATTCCCATAGTTATTATAGCCACCGAAGTCCTGTTGCATATGCACACCACCATAACCCCTCCCACGGCCACGATAGCCTTAGCTACGCCCCCAACCTCTTCCCTTGCCTCCATACCCTCGGCCAACATTCAAGCCACCGTCTCCATTGTACTCCACAACTCCATTGCTAAAACCCCTCGTACATACAGTAAATCACAACTATTAGCACTGCAAACCACCAGAGAATGTAAGAAAATACACTTGAGAATTATGTAGATAGCCAATAGGAAACATAGACAACTAATTCGTACATCAGCAATTTGGTATTCAAAGACACAACCCACTTTCAAATATAAGCACGCTAGCCAAAGATTTATAGGAGCATCACAGCCAATGCAAAGAGATACTGGCAATAAGAAAATTTCAACTTCATAGAAATCTCAATCAAAAGTGTTCGGACATGATTCTCCATGTTGGCAGCTGATGTGGCCTTCATGTTGGTGGCTTCTCACTCATCCCTGACAAGGGAGTTAGAGAAGACTTGCACTTTTGCTTACGGTCCTCACCTCAAACGTAGCTGCATAACCCTCATAGCACGCAACACTAATAGGGGCGGTGTTTGTGTTTTCCATTTTGTATTTGTATAGGTTTACAATTCATTATTATATGGGAACAATTTCTCCTAAGAACACTCTTGTATTTGGTTTGCTTGTCAATGAAATGTTACAAGATTTACCCATTTGGAATTTCTTCCTACATTTTGACATGGTATTTGTGCCCAGGTTGTGAGAAGTCGCCATTTTCTCTATAAAATTGAACTCCATACTTGTTTGTTTTGATCCATCAACACGCTTCCGCATTTCAACCTTAAAAGTTTCTTCTTTTCGCTTTTTCAGCCATTGCTGCGATTTTTCAGCCATTTTTGCATTCTTTTTGACCTTCTTAGCAGTAGAATCTGTTGGATTTTATATATAAGAGAGGCCTACTACACTTAAAAACCAGTTCATAAGAGGGGGTTTTTCTCTCCTATATATGCTGCTTTCTTTTTGTCTTTGTGCCCGATGTGGGACTTCTTTCAACAGTCCCCCTGTCACACATCGGGCTTGGATAAGCTCATGTTTGACCCATTTTAGTGTTTTGTTGACAACCCATGTCTGTCCATTTTAGTTGTTGGCCCAAGCATTTTTTAAGTTTTCTGGCCCAATACCCACATTCACCACGCCCAGTTAGACCGAAACGTGGCTTTGATACCACTGTTGGATTTGGTTAATTGTAAACGAGAGTACTCAAAGAAAATTCAAATGATGGCTCATGGCCATTCATTCTAAACACTTGACTTAAAAGCTTACAAAAAGCTACAAATAGATTAACAAAGGTTTCATAAAATGGATACAGATCTGTAAACATAAAAACTAGAGCGGAAGCTTTTACATAATTAAAAGAGAGCTTTTGCAGTATAACACCAAGAGCTATTCTCTAGAGGGCTACATGGCTCCTCCTTTTGTGATGGAGAATGTATCTCCCAAGCTTTTCTCTTTCTTGACTTGTTTTTCTCAACTAGCTTTTACTCAACCCAAAGGTTCTTTTTAAAGAGAGCTATCAACATAGACTTTTGCAGCACTTAACCTCACTCTAATCTTGGCCGTTGCTTGCATGTTGATGTGGCTTCATCAGAATGGTTTACTTTTAACCATATTAATTTCTAACACTCCTCCTTAATATGGTTAAAAGTAACTACAATCATTCTTCATTAAGCTTGAAACCTGTTTCTTCACAAAGCTTTGATAAGCAAGTTCCCTTGTTGACAGCTTCTCCTCCATGACTTTAATTCACACCTTTTTCAGAACGACTGCTTCAAATCTGTGACCTCACTGACTGCAAACTTGTGAGTCCCATGGACTTCTTCAAATGATGGTCTTTAACTGAGCATCATAGCTTTTTTCGTTGCAGACTTCTGACCTCAAGGTCCAATTTTTGAATCTAAACATCACCATCATCCAATGCAGCTTTAATTGCAGAAATCTTCTACTGCTTCTGCTCTCTTGTTAGGAGTGTAGGACAATTTCATGCTGTTGTTGCAAATCTTGGGAGTATTAAGACACCAAGCTCTTCGATCTCCAGCACGGTTCTTCTACTCTCCCTAATTTTGTCACTTGATTGAGCAAGTCTCTTTGCTGACATTACCTGACACATTACAATTCCCCCTTTTTGGTCAGCAGAAGCCAATTAGCATCTGCCATTCCAGATTCCAACAACTCCTCACGTGAAGCCTATTATGCAGCAAGTTCTACCTTTACGGACTTGGTCACAACAGTCACAAATCTTCAACTTTCTCATAACTAGCAACTGCTTCTTGATAAACTTAAAAATTCCGAGCAATGCCAGCAATTTCTCTTGTATTCTTTTGACTTTTCATGGAAGAAACATCTAAGACTTATACATGGACATCCAAGCCTCTACATATACTATCACACATTTCTTCCAAAAATACTGTGTGTTACAATTGAACTAGAGGTCTTCATCGGTTGAAATCCACTTAACTTTTACCCAAGCTTTTCTTTTGAGCAGCAGAAGTACGTTTCCACTACTTTGTGAACAATTAAATTAGACAAAAATCAACTCTTACTTGGGGATATAAACCAATCAACGTGGTCACTTTTTCTGCCAAAAAGATGTTAAAGAAAGATTGTTAGTACTCTTGGTCTGGTATCTTCATCCCTGTATATGGGAAGGAGAATATTTCAACCCATAAGCATCTGCCCTAACAATTGCAAGATTACAAATAGTGTATAGTTCCCCTTCTTGAATTGGCATAAATGGAAGCTACAGTATGGGTTGGAAGCATCCTTTTGTCTTCAGTAAATTGGCATGTATGCTGCCACATCTGTCATACTCCTCCCTACTGCATGACTTGTACTAACATCTTCATTGTCCAAGAATTCACACAAGCATTTTAAGACCTCATTTACATATTTGGATAAAAAACTTACAAAATCACATCACCTTTATACAATGGCCCTCCAAACAATTTACCAACAACAGTAAGGTTTAAATCTTCACTTTCCCCTTAGAGATATATTTATCATCTTCCGAGAGTCTCTTATGCTTAGTGATGGATAGCTTAGATCAACTTCTTGTCTCTATACATGAAATTTTAATAGAACAAGAATCCAAATAATTTCTTTCAGTCCAACCATTTAACAAACTGCTTTTTTTTTTTTTTTTGCCTATCTCACTCATCCAAACATCATGAAGTCATTCCTTACCTTAACTCTTCCTCGAAACTCCTCCTTCAACCATATCAAGTCCTCTTTATAATATTTCATCTTGGTCAAGAGAATTTTCTAAGGGAAAAACACCGGCCTTCCAAACAATCAATAATACCAACACTCGGATTACACAATAAGGTAAGAATCACTAATATCTCTAAAATGTGCTAACCATAAATTTCTCATTTCCACATTCTAGTATGAAGGTGGATCATTTCTTAAGACTCCCCTTCTCATACCAAGTGCTCACATCAACTTACAGTCCAACCAGGCTGATGCCTCATTTTGATTTTCAAATAGACAGCACTTCTCTGCCTTTCTCTTTTTATTTTTTTTTATTTTTTTATTTTTTCATGGGCAACACTTCTTTGCCCTCTTTCTAACCACCTTGTAGGTGATATAGAGACAACACTTCTTTGCCCTCTTTTAACCACCCTATAGGTGATATAGAGACAACACTTCTCTGCACGAACAACACTTCTTTGCCCTCTTTTAACCACCCTATAGGTGATATAGAGATAACACTTCTTTGCCCTCTTTTAACCACCCTATAGGTGATATAGAGATAACACTTCTTTGCCCTCTTTTAACCACCCCATAGGTGATATAGAGACAACACTTCTCTGCCTCCTCTTTAGATGGACAGCACTTCTTTGCCTTCTTTTTCTTTTTAAAACAATACAAAGGATGCTCATTATAGTTCAATGACAAGAGCTTTTAAAGAGATGCAATGGATGCTCCTTATAGTTCAAAGATAAGAGCTCATAAAGAGATGCAATGGATGCTCCTTATAGTTCAAAGACCAGAGCTCCTAAAAACATACAATGGATGCTCCTTATAGTCAAAGACAAGAGCTCTTAAAAACATACAATGGATGCTCCTTATAGTTCAAAGACAAAAGCTCTTAAAACATACAATGGATGCTCCTTATAGTTCAAAGACAAGAGCTCCAACGATCCACAACGGATGCTCCTAAGGGAATACACTTTGAAGCTCCTAAAGAGTACACTGGTGCCCTTTTTCACAATGGCTACCGTGCCTCACTCTCTTGTTCTTTTTTTTTTTGTTTATAACGTAATAAGAATGGACTACTACCAGATTGGACATACCACTCTTGGAGCAAAATCTTTCCATTCCACGTTCTTGTTATCCTCAAACGCAGCAACGTGAGTGCAACCTGCCAGAGCAAAGCACACCCTTTTACTGCTACACCAACCATCCAGTTTGATCTTCGACAATTTCTCATCCAACACATCCCTTCTTTCTTTTCTCATCTAGGTCCTGCGACTTGATTTTGCCACCTCAGTGGTGCCACAAGATTGGTCGACATTGTCTGGATTTGCTTTATTGCCGACTAACCCCTTGCTTAAGCACCACCTTGTATGAGGTCCGCTCCATCCTCAACTTTTATAATGTTGGCAAGAGAAACATTGTAGTCGAAGATTCGAACGAGGCTGAACTCGCTGTTTTCGAGTACTACAGCTTCTCCATCAGATGAATTTGCATCTCGAGATCCATAAAAAAATTGCCTTTTTGATGTTTTTGGGTTCTGGGCCTTGTTGAGGAGCTTCTGGAAAGGAAGTTTTAATGGAAGATGGGGCTTTTAAGCCGCAAAAACTGAAACAACCCACTTTATGTGCAGATGCTACGAGGCTGCCTCTTGTGTGACTAGTTGGTCAGTTCTGAGTTTTTTCTTTCTTCTTCCCGCCTCTTGTGCGGGTGTTTACTTGTCGTCCTGTGTACGGCAGATTACAAAGCCGTCCCTTGTGCAGTTGTTAGCCCGCCCTCTGTGCGGACATTACGAGGCCACTCCATGTGCGACCATTGCTGCTCACCTCTTGTGTGAGCTGATTTCTACTCACCTCGTGTGCAGACTTGAGATCTTTGACTGAATACAGCAACAACAAAAAACCAAATAGGACAAACATGACCTATCTTTTACTTCTCTAAACTTTTCAAAAACTCGCCCAGTTCCAATTGGAATATGTACCAAAACAAAGACGCCCATCGAAGATTTTTCTCTTTAAACAAAATCAGTACTCTTAGTTACAATCAACCTAACTCTGATACCACTGTTGGATTTTATATATAAGAGAGGCCCACCATACTTAAAAACCGGTTCATAAGAGGGGGTTTTTCTCTCCTATATATGCTGCTTTCTTTTTATCTTTGTGCTCGATGTGGGACTTCTCCCAACAGAATCGTGCTTATCAATATCTTTTTTCTTCTCCGACACTCACAAAACCCTTTTGCTACTGTTTTTGGCTTACTGTTCAAATACGACACCATTTTTAGTTCAGTGTTCATAAGTAGGACGACATTTTTTTTCTTCAAGTCATATTGAGAATTATGATGTGCTCCCACATCATGCCATTTTGCCATTCAACGCAAACAACATTGCTCAATTCTCTTACACACGACACCATTTTTCCCATCTAGAAATGACGTCGTTAGAGCTTTGCCTTAGCCATGGCTGACGATTGCCCCATCTGCTTCGGTGGCCAGTCCAGAGGAGTAACGCCTTGTGTGCCACCACACCGAAGCAACATTGGGCGAAATAATCCTATCCCCAATCTAGTCACACCACCATGCCTTCCACCACAAGTACACATTCTGTCATGCTAGAATGAGATAAAAACAAAAAAACTGAGTTCGATTAGAACCTAACTTCACTAACTCACTCAATCTACCCATCGAAGATACTAATTTGCTCACTTTGGTGACCTTGAAACTAACCAAGGGCTCGATTTACACTATATGGTATGAAACAATGACCATCGCCTTGTTGATTAAGAACAAATTGGTTTTTGTTGATGGGTCTTACTCGAAACCAAAATTTAGGTCACCTATTTTGCTGTTTTGAGAGCATTGCAACCAAGTCTGCCAGGGTTGGATTCTTAATTCCATCTTTGAGGAGCTTCACGATGGGTTGATTTATACCCTTTCCACTGTGAAAATGTGGGTGGAGCTTGGCATATGCTACCACCAAGTTGACTTATCCCAGAATTATGACCTAATTACTTGTCTATGGCATCTTCAGCAAAAGGGAGAGTTGATTGCCACCTATTTTGGCCATCTCTGACAGCTTTGGGAAGAATACAAGTCCATAATGCAGCTCATCTCGCTGTAGATGTTGACATTTCCACCATGGAGGAAGCACTAGGAAATCCTAAAATTTTATTAGATGATGCATGGCCTTAATGATGCCTATTTGGCCATCTGGGAGCAAATTTTCATGATGTAGCTGCTTCTGGACATGATTAAGGCCTATCCCATGCTTAGTAAGGCCAAATATCGCTAGATGGTGGTGGGGAAGATGACTAAAGATTTGACATTTGTTGCGGTGAAATCATTATCCAACACAACAAGCTCAATCATTCGTTCAAGACTTGTTATGGTGGGATAACCTATTGAGGTGACTTCACCGCAATCAGCACCTCCCGAAAATGATGTGTTGTTTAGGCTTAAAGCAATGCAAACAACCGATCATTAAGGCAAATGACATGTTGTTTAAGGCCTCTCTAATTGAAAAGTGCCAAATTTGTGGGAAAAAAAAAAGGCCACAAACATGAGAATTGCTATCTCAACACTGGTGCTCAACGTGTTTATTGCAAGAACTACAAACATGAGCATAAGGAATGCTATAAACTAAATGGTTTTCCTCTTGGGCATAAGAATGACAAAGAGGAAGCAAATGCTAATTTGGTAGTTGATGATTCGAATTAAGTCTTCATCACGAAAATAAACTACTAGTGGTTTATGAAATTTATCAAGGACGATTCTTAGGATAGTTATGTGTGTTTGGCTGAAGGTATGTTTGATTTCCTTAATAAAGTTTGGATAATTGATTATGGAACAAGTGATCACATTATTGCCAATTTAAGTTGCTTAGATTCGATTACATCATATGCATTTAGATTTAGGAAAGTTAAATTTCATAATGGTGATAGTGCATTGGTTACCCACACTAGAAACACCTACATATCAAAGCACCTCAAATTGAACACTATTTTATATTTACCTAATTTCAAGTTCAATTTGATATATGTATCCAAATTCTACTTAGAAAATAATTATCGAATCATACTTTACACCGGTTCTTGTGTGTTTTAGGAACTTTCAATGAGTGGTGTCAAGGGACTGGGTAGAGTGAGGAATAGGCTCTATTTGTTTGTTTCATAACCTACTAGGAAATATATAACAATGTCTATTGATTTGAGTCCACATTTTATAAATGCTTTGTCAAGTTGTATTGATTCTAACTTCAAACTTTGATATTGTCGTTTGGGACATATGTTTGATGCAAAATTTCAATTTATTAAAGAGCTTTCTTTTCAAAATGGCTCTCTAAATGAATGTTGTTCAATTTGTCCTTTTGCAAAACAAATTCACAATCCTTTTCCAACACGTGACCGCACAACACAATGGTTATTTAACCTAATACATGTTGATGTTTAGGAACTATATTGGATCCCCAATCATGACAAATTATGGTATTTCCTTACCATTATGGATGATTTTTCACAAGGAACATGGATGTTCCTTATGAAAGTTAAAGATGAGACTTCTCCAAAATTAGAAGAGTTTTTTAACCTAGTGAAGAATCAGTTTGACATTGAAGTCAAACATATTAAGACTGATAATGCTCTTGATTTTTTCAATCACAACGCCAAACAACTTTTTTTATCTAAAGGAATTACACATGAGAGTTTATGTGTATATATTCGCTAATAGAATAGAGTTATTGAGTGCAAATATTGTCACATTTTAGATGTTGCACGAGTACTAAAATTTTGAGGCCATCTCCCCACCAAGTTTTAGAGAGAATGCATTCTTATAGTGACATATCCCATCAATAGAATGTCATCTTTTATTTTAAACGGGGTTACAACCTATAAGAAATTATTTGGAAAATCACTAAAAGTTTCTTATCTTAGGATTTTTGAATGTCTTTGCTATGCCATCATGGTTGGGCCCAAAGACAAATTTGCTTCACGAGCAACACTTTGCATATTCATGGAATATGCATCTAGTAAAAAAGGATATAGACTCTATAATCCTAATAATCATTAATTTTTTGTTAGCAGGGATGTGAAATTCCATGAGGACACTATTTCATTTTCACATATGGAGCCCAAGTCACATCTTACTTGATAAGTCCCATTGGTAGATCACATCACAGAGTTTCTAGAAACACATTGACCTTTAGCATCAATTGGTAAGTGTTCTACCTCATCACCCACATACCAAGAAGAAGATAAAAGGTTTTAGATAATAATGTTAGTCTAAAATGGAATTATCTTATAATTATAAACATGTATTTCATATCAATGAAAATTTGAAAACAATTTAGGTATTGTTAGAGCTAGTTTTGTAGCATTTAGATTTAATAGTATTCACTTTTGGTTTAAGAACATTAGAAAAAATAACTAATGAAAATTATGTTAAGTCTATTTTAGAGTCTATATATATAACTATTAATAAATAGAAAATAATATGAGGTAATTAGGTTTGATTAGAGATTTGGATCTCAAACAAGACAATACAGAAACTTTGAAAAATCTAGTAAACAAACTAGACAAATAAGTAAAGATGGAATGAATAACCTAGAAGATAAAAAAATCCTTATACTATTTCTTGGAGCTGAAGAGATTAGGGTACTTTTACTAGAAGTTAACTATAACCAAGAAGAATACGAAAATATAAAACAAATCTTAGACTATTAGAGACAATTATATGAAAATTATAATATTTTTATCTAATAGAAAAATAATATCATTGACATGATAAAAGCAATTTATCTTAAATATGAAGATTTGTTTTAACTCATTTTAGTCTTGAAAATACTTTATTACTTTCTAATGAATAAGATAATCAATTTTTTTTTAATTTTGAGCAACAACAAACTTGAGCCTAAATAGAATAAAAAATTCCTATTAAAAAAAGAAAAATACAAGATTCACTTAATCTAAATTACTATAGTGATTATAAAGATAATGAATTTAATGTAGAAAAAATCAAAATAAGTGCTTTTACTAGTAGAGTCAACAAGAAAACAACTTACACAACATATCATTGAAATAATGATAGGAACAAACAAAACATAGCCAAAATAGGAAATATCTAGATCTTACCCATGTTCCTTTTAAGGATTGATTGAAAAATTTAGATGATTTAGCATAATTCATTTTAATTATAGTAATAAATTATAGAATACATGAAAAAAAAGATTTTTTTTTAACAGTATATTACTTCTATCCTACATGGAGACACCTTGCAATGATTAAGGTAATTAGAAAAGTCTAACTTAGGAAAGCAGCAAAAAAGTGCTTTACTACCAAATTTTTATAATTTTGATGATGTTGTAAGAGAATTTGCAAAAATATGCAAATAAAAATTTCTAGGTATTTAGGAAAACCATTTTTTCAAGAAAACTCCAATTATATGCTATCCAAGCTATAATTATTGATATATGCAAGTTTGAATAATATGTTAAAACTTTTTAAAAATATTAAATTTTGTAGAACTACCAAAAAATGAATATTGATTAGACTAATTCTTCAACAAATTACCCGGTCCTTGGGATGAAATATATACATCAAGATATCCAAAATTCTTTAAAAAGGAAAAAAAATGGATAATCTTGTTTTTGAGATAAATTATGTATTAAAGGTAGTAATTAGACCAACATCTAATGGATACAACTAAAATATTTTTTTTTTGCAATGTTAAAGACTATGGTATATGTGGTAATTAGAATATTTGATGGGAAAAATACTATACTTTTTGAATAACCAGTTCAATTAGATCGAGAGTTAAAGAAAAATTATTTTACACTTGATAGATTTGGGAGCTAAAGGTTACCAATGAGAAAGATTTGATATTCTTTGCTTTAAGAACTTGTTAGATGAGGCCAAAAAGGTAGAAAATTTTGACTATTGGGCTAAAAGTCTCATTATCATGTATGATAAAGTCAATGATATTAGAAATAAAGAGGAAAACCTTTTATGGTTTTAGATGAGAGAAAATTGTTTGTACTTCATTAAAGGTTAATTACTCCCATACCCCACAACAAATCTCTAAAATACAGCACTACTTGAGAAGATGGCAACAATATAAGACCTTGATCTACTAGAAGACTTGGCTCTTTTAATTGAAGATATAGCAATAATGTAACAATTGGAAGACAACCAAAACAAAGAGGCCCCAATAAAAGAAGATAAAAAAGTGAAGAAATGTGTGTCCTAGGTAATTTCATTCAAGGTTCCAAAGCTCTCAAGGATCATTATTAAAGAATCTGAATTTTGAGGTGTCCATTTATGTGTTCATATGAATTATTTATTCTTTTTGTATAAATAGAGGAGTTCTTCTCCTCAAATGGATCCTTGAACTTTAGGCAGTTTTCGATGAGTTCGGTAAATTTTCCTCTTTGTTGCAAACTTTGAAGAGTTTGTAAGTCCTCTGTACATCTAATATGTGGTCGGTATCTCAACATTCTCAAGATTCAGGCTGATGCCCATGATTGTATCTGAAAACCAGGTTGCTTATTCTGTCACGACCTTGACTAACCTACTACCAAGTTGTACCCAAATCGATCAAGTCCTAATCTTCAACAATAACATAAAGATAATTACAAGTACATTACAAAGGTTACAATCACAATCATTACAATAACACTACAGCAAACATTGTCGTTGCATTACGAACCACTACTGTTGCACTACAAGCCACATAGGCACTACCTAGTAATAAGCTCTCAATGAGAAATCTCGTACAAATTCTTCACTTATTCCTTGTTTATGTTAGCCTCCTGGTCAGTTTGGGCCCTTGGCCCCGTGTCATGAGCATTGGGCCTGGGTCATGACAGGTTCAAGATAAATGTAGTTGTATACACAGATTATAACGAAAATAAATCCACATAAAATGTAAATCAGTATAATATTCTAGTGAAGGAATGTGTTCTAAGCCGTGTTGCTCGTGCGTCGTGTTGTAGGAGTTGGGACTTTACTTGCAGAACCACCATGTCGGAGTTGGCGTCACCAAGAAGCACGAGCCATATTACCGCGTGCTGCCATTGACATACTTTATCCACTTTATCCATTCAAGCCCCACTAGCGATTTCATAGACAAATCATCTATCTCGCTTTCTTCCGACGACACTTTTCATCGCTAGCCTTGACCGTTTAAAATGATATACTTGTCCACTCCACAGCACTATCAGTTTATATGGTTAAGCGATTAAATTCTGGAATGCTTTAGTTGCAAAAATGGAAGATCTGCATGGAATGAAGAGGAAGCAACTACAAGCGCTGTGCAAGAAGCATGGCGTGCCTGCCAATTCGACAAATCGCCAAATGGCGGATAGGCTTTGTTTGCTTCTCAAGGTGACCCTTAACCATAACCTTTGTTTTCTGCCATTTTGCGTTTGGTTAGATTTCAGTTACCGTTGGTCCCTAAGAAAATTGGGGGGCGAAGTATGGGAAATAGAAGTGAATAGTCTTCGTGTTTTTGCTTGGTTTTCGAAAATCAGAGAGGGCTACTTCCAATTAGGCCAAGTAGTTGTTTAAGAATCCGTTGGTGTTAGATTTTCATAACTGATAAATTTTAGGGACATATTCTAGATTTCATTTTATTATCTTCGTTAAATTTGATTTCTGCTTGTTAATTCCAAACTGAGTTTGCCTTAAACTATGGTCTTGGACACAGGAAAAAGGAAAGATGTTAACCAAGGTCAGTCATGCTCGAATGATTTTAGGGGAAATAAGTCGTGAAAATGAACCTATGTTTGTAAGTAAGATGGTGAAGAAAGTCAGGTTTAGTCCGGAAAATGACACATTCATATTTGTGGGTTCTGACACGGATTCAGGTTCGGACAAAGAATACACGCCGGCGAAGAAACGGAAGGGTAGGGCCAGGTGTAGAAAGGTAGAACGCGCTGGGGAATCTTACGGATGGTCCAGTCAAAGTTTCAAGGTCTCGGGCGAAAAACGTGGATAAAGGCAATGCTGTGGCAATCGTTGGGCAGAAGAGACTGAGAAGAGGTATGGAGGATAATGACGTTGGGGTTGGTGACAAGCGGCCTCCAGAGCTAGTGGGTGATAATGTGGCCGGTGTTATAAATACTCATGACATGGCAGAGATAGGTTCAAGGAAGACAAGGATTGCTAGAGGCAACGAATGGTTCGTTTTGTTGAATGATGTCTCTGAACAGAATGGTAATGTGGGGCAAGTTTCTGTACACGAGAAAATGGCAAAACAATCAAGATGGAACGTGATGGAGGAGAAAAAGATCTTCGATGCACAGAGCAGGGATATGGAGAAAGTTGAAATTGTTGGTAGGAGGATCAGGTCCCGATCTCAGCTTGAGGGGGAAGTTTCAGCAGTTGCTAGCGGAACTAAAACTATAGAGGTTCAGGAAGAACTTCAACTTGAAGAACCTTTGAAGCGTTTGAGGGGAGAAGGTTCGAAGCGGGAATTTGTTGCACCACAGGAGGACAAGGTGAAATCTAGAATTGTTGCTGTGGAAGCTCTTGAACCAGGAAAAGTTCTGAGGCGCTCAAAACGAAATACGGGAGTTGTCAAAGGCTTTGAACTGTTGGCTGGGAATTCAAGACAAAAAAAGGTTTCGATAGGAGCACACGGCCTAAAGGCAATATTTTGGAGACAATATCTACAGTTGACAGTGAAAGTGGTGTTAGAGAAGATCACATCCATGCGCCTTTCAGCACATGCGGAGCACGCGTGATCCACATTAGTGGTTGCTACTTGAGATGGAGACCTAACTCCAAGCTTGACCCGTACATAACCCAATGCACACCTGATGCATTTGCAAACCCTAGCCGCCTTTGACGGAGAAACTCGGCTGGAATCTTCCACCAATTCTTTGTGTAAATGATATGATTTTGTTTCCTTTCTCATTCTATTGTAATTCTATAAAGAAACCCTATTGTAAATTGTTGTAATTAATGAGAGAATTGATCAATAATAGAGATAGAAAATTTCAATTTCTTCCTTAGTTCTTTTCAAAATTAGGTTTCCGACGATCCTATTTTCCACCTCCAACTTTTCTTTTATGGTATTGAGAGCCTAAGGCTCATGACGATTAATTGGAATCCATCCTTTGCCCTAATTTTTCCTTCCAATTTTGTCCAATTTCATGGCTTAGGTATTTTCCACCACTGTTCCTCTTCTTGTTTTGGCCAACTCCCGTGCCTCATCCGTCCCCTTACTTACCTCCCTTGAACAATTTGATTGCTCCAATTATGTGGTTTGGCGAACCCAATTAATCCCCTTCCTTGACTCTTATGGCCTTCTTCTAATTTTGGATAGCGTTGAACTTTCGTTGCTTGAAACCATCACCCGCTTTGACAAAACCACCGTCCACAACCCCGCGTATGTTTCATGGCGAACTTGTGATCAAGCGGCCTTGAGTTGGTTGATGGCTACCTCCACCAACGTAGTTGTGACCTAGCTGATTAATCTTCAGACTATCACCAATGCTTAGGCTTTCCTAAAATATACCTACACCGCCCAGTCAACGGCCCGTTCTTCTATGCTATGGATGCAGCTCTAGACCTTCACCTGGGGAAATCAGTCACCAAATTCCTCAGTAAGGTTAAGGCAATTTTTGACCAATTGGGTGCAATTAGAGAATAGTTTTCAAAGTTTGAGTACCAATTGTAGGTCCTCCATGGCCTCGGTGACGATTTTGAAGGTCTCATGACCTCGATCTTAACAGTGTAGACACAAACCAGACTTTTCAACCGGGAAGCCTTCCATTGCCTTCTTCTCACCTATAAAGGCCGCAAATGTTAGTGGCGCTTGGTGACCTCACCAGCGATTGCCTTTGCTACTCATATGGGTCACAGGTCTAAGGGCACTATCCAAACCCAACTCATGGGACAACATTACACCAATCACACAAGCCCGCCTCCTGCCATCTTGGGCTAGCCCCTATCCAATGGGCTCTTGCCAAATCCATCCTAGCAACAACAACAGCCCTGGTCCAATCACGGCAATAAGTGTGGGCTACGTCGTAACAGGCCTTTCTGCCACTTATGTCGTAGGCTGGGCCACCACGTGGCCAATTGCTGCTAAAGGTTCAACCCGACCTTTAACCCCCCATTTAACCCCTTTACAACCCTAGCCCTATAGGCTTGATCCATAAACTACCAACCTTAGGCCCACTATGCTTACCTTGACCCAACCTACTATAATTTGGCCCTTTATCCCTAGGCCCACTATAGCAATCTCCCTCCCCCTCTCAACTCCTATCACCCCCTTCCTCCCCCTCCCTCCCCCTCCCCCCTTTCCTCCCCCTCCCCCCTTTCCTCCCTAGACCTTGCCTCCTAGCATCCTGACTTTAGTGCCTCCCATCATATCATTGACTTTTCCACTTCCTTTTCCAATGTCTGTCTCTACACTGGCTTCCAACTCATTGTTGGTGATGGAGTCTCTCTCCCCATCACCCACATAGGTAACTTACACATTCCTTCCTTCTACCTTTCTAATATACTCGTTGTTCCTTCAATTACCAAAAACCTTATGTTTGTTTCTAAGTTTTCCTATGATAATAATTTTTTTTTCTTGTTTTTTGCATATCATTTTTGGGCCATCTCTCGTTGCATGGGTTAGATCATCTTCCATAGCATCCTTGATCGTGGCTTGTATCGTGTCTTTCCTTCGAATTTCTGTCTCCTCGTGATCTCCTTGATGTCTGTTCTAGCTCTCTAGTGTTATGGCATCATTGATTAGGCCACCTTGGCCTTAATGTGCTTGTTTGTATGTTGAAGTCCTCCAATATTCATGTCCAGTCAGTTGTCCATCCCTTTTGTACGATGTGTGCTACTAGTAAAAGCCATCGCCACTCCTACCCCCCTTCATCTTCTAGGTTGTCGACCCCCTTCCAATTAGTCCATTTTAATGTTTAGGGCCCGTCTCCTATTGTGTCATTGAATGGAAATAAATATTATGTCTGTTTTATTGATGACTTCTCTCATTTTATATGGCTTACACCTTCTCCTCTCACTCAATTTTTAGATATTTTTATTATGTTTTGCACTTTTATGGAAACCTAACTTTACTGCAAGTTATAGGCTATTTAGTGTGACAGTGCTTCAGAATTTGTCTCCACTACCTTTTTTACCTATCTTCAGTAGCATGACATCCATCAACGACTCTCTTGCCCATATGCTCCCTTTCAAAATGGCGCTGCCAAACCGAAACATTGACACATTGTTAAGACTGGTCTTGCCTTATTACATTAGTCTGTCGTCCCTTCCCACTTCTAGGACTTTGCCTTTGAAATCATTGTCTACCTCATAAATCATTTCCCCACTATTGTTAATGGCCATCTATCCCTTTGCCAACTATTGTTCCACCATCCTCCCCCCATCTCCCATCTTCGTGTATTTGGCTATGCTATTTTTCCCTACCTTCGCTCCCGTGCTTGTGTGTTCTTGGGCTGCCCCCCCAGCTATCAGGGCTACCACTACTATTGTCTTGCAACTCATCGTATCTTCATTGTCATTGATGCCACCTTCCATGAGGATGTCTTTCCTTATCATACTCTTCCCTTATCCCTTCACCCCCCTTCCAAGCGTAATCACTATTCCTACTCCTTTACCAATTCCTTTTCCACTACCTTCCCCCCTTCTTGCTGACTTGTCCCTATTATCACCTCCACCTTCCCCTCCTCCCTTGGATAACTCTCCCTCCCCCTCTCCCTCCCCACCACCTTACCCTCATCTAGTTATCTACTTTTAGGATGACACCCTTCCACATTGCATTCTCACTTGCCACCACATCTTTGCCCTTACCGCCTCTACCCACCCCTATACTGAGCCTACCTACTTTTCCCAAGCTATTTGTAACTCCCACTAATGTGACGCCATGGCTGCTGAGTACCTTGCTCTCATTCACAACGGCACTTGAACACTTGTTCCCTTCCCCCTTGGAGCTTGCCCGATTGGTTACAAATGGATCTTCAAGGTGAAACTCTGTGCTGATGGTTCACTTGAATGGTATAAAGCTTGCTTGGTCGCTAAAGGGTTCCATCAGCAAGAAAGCATTGATTTCATTGAAACCTTCAACCTTATCGCTAAACCTGTGATGGTCCGCACAGTGATTTCCCTTGCCTACTCCTATGGTTGGGCCATTCGTCAGTGTGATGTATCGAATGCCTTCCTCCATGGTTACATGTATGAAGTTGTCTATATGGAATAGCCTTCTAGATTTGTTGATTCCATTCAGCCTTCTCATGTTTGTCGTTTGCACCAGTATTTGTATGGTCTGAAGTAGGCTCTTTGGGCTTGGTACACTCGTCTAAGCACTTTTTTGACGTGTTTCAACTTTGTTATCTTGGTTACCGACACCTTTCTTTTCACTTTTCATGCCCCTTGATACAGTATTTTTCTCCTGGTTTTTGTGGATGATATTATACTCACTGGCTCTCCTTAGGCCCCTTTCTCTAGGCTCTTCTAGGTTCTCTAACAAGAATTTGCCATCAAGGATCTGGGTGCTCTCCACTACTTGATGTCAAAGTTCAATCGACACTTAACAGTCTTATCCTTCATCAGGCAAAGTTCACTCTTGACATCCTTGCTCGTGCTAAGATGATAGAAGCGAAGGTTGTGTCCAAATTGCTAAGCCATTATCACTTTGGACTAGTGAACCTTTTGTAGACCCTAGCCTTTATCGCAACATTGTTGGAGCTCACCAATATCTCAATCTCATTTATCTCGACATTGCCTATGTTGTTAACACCGCCTGCTAGTTCCTGCACTGCTTGACTTCTGAGCATTGGCAAGCTGTTAAGTGGATTCTCCGCTACTTGGTTGACACTCCCAGACTTGGTTTATTATTGACCCGCAGCCCCTCTACCTTTCTCCATGCCTTTTATGATATGGGTTAGGCGGGTGACTGCAATGACCGCTGCTCGTTGATGATTTTTATATCTTCCTTGACAATAATTTCATCTCTTGGAGTTTTGACAAGCAACGCACAGTGGCCCACTCTGGCACCGAAGTTGAATATAAATGTCTGGCTAACATTACTGCTAAACTAATGTGGATCAAGTACCTTCTTCGGGATCTTGAGCCCTACCATCATAGCCTTTGAGCCTTTGGTGTGACAACATATTTGCACCCTATCTCACAGCCAATCCAGTTTTCCATGCTTGCACCAAATATATTGAGATAAACTTCCACTTCATTCAGGAATGTCTTGCTCGCGACTAGCTTCATCTCTAGTTTATCTCTTTGGTGGACCAGCCTGTGGACATCTTCACTAAAGGACTCTCCATTGCTTGCATTCGCATTCTTCACTCCATGCTAATAGTGCATTTTGCCTAGCTTATGGGGGCACGTTAAAGAAGACCACATCCATGCGCCCTCTAGCTTGTGCAGAGCACTCATGATTCAAGTTAGCTGTTGCTACTCAAGATGGTGACCCGACTCCAAGCTTGACTTGAACACAACCTAACGCACATCTGACGTATTTGCAAACTGATAACTCTATTTTATATAGAGTTATTGTTATTATTTTATGTTAGATTTAATATAATTTTTATTAAATTATATTTGTATTTTATTATATTTATGCATATTTTGTTATTTTATGCAGTAAACCCAAAATAGGCGAAAAACAAGAGAAATGAAGCAAAAGATTAAGAGAAAGAAAGAAAATAAGCAAAGGTGCACGTGAGTCCATGTGAGGAAAAGACAAAAAAAATGGAGAAGAAGGCTATTGTGCGGGACCATAGGAGAGAAGTGGGAGTATGAACGTGAATTACAAAGAAAAGTCAAATAAAGAGTGGAAGCATGTGAGGAAAGAGAGAAGAAGAAGGAAAAAGAAATACGTGGGACCTAGGAAGGAGCGTGAAGGGAACAAGAAAGAATGACAAGTCAAAGAAGGAAATAGAAAATGGCTTTTATTCAGAAAAACAGTCGGGCATTAAAAGAGGAGACAGAGGCCATTTATCAAGGACCGGACAAAAAACGGAGAGAAAAGAGGGAGAAAAACCGAAAGAGGGAGAAAAGGGCTTTCACCGGACGAACCGAGGAAGGGGATCTCGCCGGAGCTCAAAGACGACGCGTGACAGCGCGCATCTCAGGCATAGAACGCGACGGTCGTGCGACAGCAAACCGCCGGTGTTCTTTTCTGGCGAGAAATCCATTTGACGGTTTTTCGGCCAACTTTGAGTGCTTTCCAACGATCTAAAAGCAGATCTGGCTTCACACTGCAATTTTCGGCATTTCTGTACCAGTTTCACGGCGATCTACGGCGGTTTCCGGCGAAGAACGGTGAACGCCGTCCGAGTCTTCTCCATCAGATCTACGCGTTTCTGTGGCGATTTTGCTAAATCTTTCTGCAGATATGTAATCTAGGCGTCCCGATCTACCTTTCCTGAAGTTTCTGTGAATACCGGCGGTGGACGGCGGCGGCGCGTGTCACCAGCGCGTGGCAGCGCGTGCGAGAGCGCGTGATGGCACGTGTCAGCTCGTTTTCTTCCCGTTTTCCAGACAGCTTCATTTTCTCCCCCTGATGTGCAGATTTGTGCAATCCTTTTGTGATTTGAAGACATTTTTGGTGACAGCTTAATGTTTTTAAATTCCATAATGTTTTGTTCACGTTTTTGTACTGTTCTTGTTTATGTAAATATGTTGTTTTAGTTTAGTTTGTTAGAGCTACGATGGAACTTAATTATAACGTATGAATGTTATGATTATTTGTGTTTTGTAAGGTATTTTATGAATGTGAAGTTGCATGTTACTGATCTTAATGCATTTGAGTGATTTACTACCACTTAGATAATTTGATTTGCATATTTGAGTTCGAACGACGATGATATGCAGTTGCTTCATGTAATATGCAACCATAGATTAATATGGATAGAACTATACCATATGATTTGTGTGGCTTTAGGTGCAAACTGGAATATTCACAAATCTTAATGCATTTAGTTCATTTAATTCATATGTAGACATACAATGAGTTGATGAATTAAGTAGGTTTGCTACACCTAGACATAGGGTAGTGAATACATTAGGAAATTCTGCCATCACATGAATAGAATAAATCTTGCAAGCATAAATGATCAACATTTGTACTGAGTAATTAGGTGAAATCGGAAGCTCTAGCACATTTCGTTTATCAATTTTAGATTAAATTTAGTTTTTAAATTCACATTTTACCAATTTAGTTGGCTAGATAAACTTTAGAGTCTATTTACCATTAGTAATTAATTAGTTTAGTGAACACCAATCTTCGTGGGACGATATCTGTACTCATCATTATATTACTTGTTCGACATGTACACTTGCATGTAGAATTTCACCGAACACAAACCCTAGCTGTTGCTGATTGAGAAACTCGGCCAAAATCTTCCACTAATTCTTTATGTAAATGATATGATTTTGTTTCCTTTCTCATCCTATTGTAATTCTACAAAGAAACCTTATTGTAAATTGTTGTAATTAATGAGGGAATTGATGAATAATAAAGATAGAAATTTCCAACTGTTCTTCCTCAGTTCTTTACAAAATTAAGGTTTTCGTGATCCTATTCTCTGCCTCCAACATTTCTTTCAAATGGAACTCTTACGGACCAGGAAGAACGTGGAGATTTTCCTCAACTTGAACAGCCCTTAGAAGGCCTAGGCACAATTGCCCCTACACAGGAACATGCTTTACCCTAAAAAGGTGAGAAGGTAAGTGGGAGACCAACTACTACAAAGAAGACCACAAAATGATTAAGCAATGTAGATGTGGAAGTAGCTTTCGAAGTTGAACCAATTACAAAGCCAATGAAAGCAAATGGGAAGCTACGTTTACTGAATGGTCATCGAAGGAAGGCCAAGCATAACACTTTTGATTTTGGTCCTCTTGTGGTTGGAGACTTGGGAAATCATGAAACGATTGGAATTAAGCTGCCAAAAGAAACACCTTGAAAAGGAAAGTCTTATGTTTGAAAAGGTCCAGGCGGAATGCTCATAGAAAGAATTCAACTTCTACCTTGTTGAAGTAGAGGGAGTTGCTGATGTAGCAAGAAATGAGGGCCAGATGAAGTGAAGACGGGAGCCAAGCCTAAAAAAAGGTTTAGTTATTGAGAATGAACATTTAATTAAAAGGCCTCAGAGAATATTCACACGTAATGCATGGAAAAGTGAATTGGTTGTACCTACAGTACAAGCTTGTAAGGTTGTTGAAAAAAACAACAAATCAGGCGGTGATCGATGATATTCGAGGATGCTCCATCTTCCATAACTACTTTGGTCATTGGAGGGCCTATAAATGTAGATACCCAATTGGTAATTCTAGACACTATAGGGAAACAAATTGATCCAGACTCATGCTACGTTGAAGAAACTTCAGGAAAATCTATAAAGAAGCAAAAGAGTCCCCTAGTGTCTAACGCAAAGAAATGATATAATATCTTTAGGGTCTACATTGTAAATTTTGACCAAAAAGAAATCATGGATAGTACTGGGACCATAAAGGGAACTTTGCTTCGAGCATCAATGAGGTCATATGGTGTTACCACCAACCAAAGTACTCATAATGCCATTATTAAATCTATGGTTGTCAATGAGGATTGCATTTTAATAGATCATGTCGACGGGAAAGTTTCCTCAAATAATATTTCTGAAGTGGACATGGATGATCGGTCATGCCAGTTGAACAAGAGAGGTGACATTCTTTATGATGATTTTGCTAAAAAAAGACCATTGGACTTCTAAAATATAGTTAGGAATGCAACTGGAGATGCCTCTATAGTTGGTTGCCAGTTGTCTCTCTCTATTTTTTTTTTTTTGAGTTTTGATCAATGTCTTTGTTAAGATATAATGTATTAGATGTGTTTGCTTACCTTGTTCTTGATAATTCAAAGGTGGAGCATCCAGTCTCTCGGTTTTGGAAGAAAGATCAAAAGAGCCCTTGAGTGGCAGAAAGATGAACTTCAGAAATAATAATGAGGATGGGTAGTTAGCTAGGGATGACCCAACATCAGTTCAGAAGGATCAGAACTAAGAAGATAACAATGAAATTGCTAAACCAACTATTCAAGAGTTAGCCTATGAAGGTCGTCAGACTGAACTAATGGAATGTCTAGATTCAATAAAAAACATCCAAGATAGCTCTAAGAAAGCAAAAGAAAATAGTGCACTTGAATTATTTGAAGGAAAAGAATTTTCTCAAGATGAAATACTTGTAAGGAACACTGAAATATAAAAAGCTATTTCAGAATCTAGTCTACTTACTGCTGAAACTAATGGAGGAACAAGTGGCTACAGTGCTGCAGTTTCAACTCTTGTTAGACCTACGCTAGAAGCTCTAGGTGAGAATTTCCTTTCTTTTTCTTTTTCGAGGTCCTATTTGCCTTTTTAAAAGTAGTTTTCAAAGAGTGATTTCTTTAACCATTTCTCCATTATAGCTGTGTCAGTTATCAACAACAAATTGACTGTCCGCTTTCCTCGCACTTCCTCCCTATAGGAAGATGCTATAGAAGAAGGTTAGTTCCTTGGTTTCTCTTTGTTAGGTATATGACCTGGTTCATCTATTTCTTTTTTTTTGTTCTTTTATTTACATGCAGAAGAGAGTCAAACTAGAGCCAAAAGTTGTGCACAATCCACCATGCTTGAAAGAAGTAACAGAAATCATGTTGGAGAAGAAAAATTTAGTGGGATGGAAATTCCAGATAAGATAAATTGCAAAGATGAAACTTCAATAGGCAATGAAATGGAGGAAAGGCCATTAGTTTCACCGGTGTTAAAATATAAGGCCATGTTGAGGATGGTTTCTAAAGGAAAATATATCTTGTGTGTAACTAAGCATGCATGCCTCTTTATATGTGTTGTATCATTTTGGACTTTTTGCTTAGTATTTCTTACCTTTTTTTGTGAAGGCCATGTAATTGATCATGGAAAATGTTTTGTATGTGGTAGTCCCTGCTTCAATGATAAAAATATGTACTTTTGTATGCAAAATTTCTGTGAAGCCAGCAATTCCCGATCCACAACCCCTTTCTCTCACTTTTAATTTTTGAAAGAAAATCATTCTTGAAGACACGAAATAAGTTATCTTGCGTTTTGCTTTTTCATATTTGTAGGTCTTCATCGTAAAGATCAATTTATATCATCATTCAGTAATAGAAATGTTGTTGAGAGTGGTGTTGCTCTGTCGCGTGAAATTGAAAACTCAGTTTTATCTTCTTTTAAGGTTGTTGACAATGTAGAGGAAAGAGAAACAAGAAGTGAAAAAATTGATTTTAATTACGAATATCCAAAGCATGTTGCAAAAGAAGGCCTAAAATCAGCGTTTGGGCCTTTTTTTCTTTGGAGGAGTTACAAGGTAGAAACAAGGATGAGATGTAGATGAGCTGAATAGCTTAGATAAGGCCTTACTGATAAGTGTTGTAGCATGCAATGCAGAGAGAAGTGCTGAATGTAAAGGCATTTTTGGTTTCCATTGCATTAAGGCATTTCTGTTGGAGGCGTCAACTGCAGTGGGTTGTAAAGAACCATTTTTGGACAACCTTTGCAATTATGAAGCAAGGTTTACACAAAAAAATAGTTGTAAAAGATTGGAAAGGTGTTAATCACACCTACCATGTTACCATATTGAGTGACCTACCATGTTACCATGTTGAGTCCTAGAATAAGGTTTAATATATTGTAGTTATTATGTATATGTTATTTTCCTTAAATAGATTAAGTTTTACATTCTATAAATGTAGGGTTTTGATCTTTGTAACATAAGAAGTCATTTTCTCTTTGTATGGTTTTTGTTTAAACTTTTATTCCATTAATGAAAATAGTATAACGTTTTCATAGTTTTTTCATGGTATTGAGAGAGCCAATGATTTTCTTGGGATCTTCCAAGTTGTATATAACTAGTAGTGTGCTTGGTATTTTATTTAATTATGGTCTTCTTTGGTTTTCTCTCTTTGGTGGAATTTGTTCTCTCTCTGGCATAATTTGTTTTCTTTCTGTGGAACGAAAAGGTGAGTGCTGCACACTCATTATTTCGTTTTCTCTATTCAGCGGACAAGTGTGGTGCCTAGGTTGATTTTTTCTCATTCTTCTAAATGGAAAGGTTATTGTCCTACAACCTATCATTTTTTTGTCTATGTTGATGCCTTATTTATTAAGGTTACCTTCCGCTTTGCCCAATTAGTTCCTCCCCTTCCTTTTTCCTTTGCTCCCATTCCACTTCCCTTCCCCCTTTTCCCCCTACCCTTTTGCCTACTATACCTCTTAGTCCTACCTGATCTCCTCCTCCCTTTACAGGCCCATTCCCTCTCCCTCTCCTTCCCTTCCCTCCTCCCTTTTACCTTCAGATCCCCTTACCCCATGCCCTTATGGTTACCAATTTCAAGGATGGTATTGTTACTCATTACATTCTTACTCATTAGCATAATTTTGCCCTAACTACCACTGCCTATCCCTATATTGAACCTACCACTTACACCCAAGCTGTTCGGGATCCTCATTGGCAGTTGGCAATCGCCATCGAGTATACTACCCTTCTTCAAAATGGCACCTAGGATCTGGTTCCTCTTCCGTTTAGGGCTTGTCCTATCAATTGCAAATGGGTTTATAAGGTCAAGCTTTACTTTAATGGTTCTCTAAAATGTTATAAAACTTGCCTTGTCACCAAAGGCTTCCATCAATAACTAGGTATTGATTATATAGAGACCTTTAGTCTGATGGCTAAACTAGTCATCATTCAGATTGTTATTGCCCTTGCTTATTCTCATGGCTAGGATCTTTGCCAACTTAACATCTCAAATACTTTTCTCCATGGCTCGCTTACTAAGGAGGTTTACACACTTTAGCATCTTGGCTTTATGGACCACTCTCGGCCTTATCATGTTTGTTGATTACGCTGCTCCCTCTATGGTCTCAATCAAGCCTCTCGCGCCTAATACCTAGTGCCAATAATTGAGTTCTTTTCTCACCTCACTGGGTTTCTACATTTCTATTGCAAATACTTCATTTTTCCTACTACATACTACTCACTACAGTATCATTTTACTTATTTATGTTGTTGATATTCTAGTAACTAGCCCTTCCCAGGTTCTTATTTCTACTCTTCTTATAGCCTTACATCAAGAGTTTGCTGTCAAGGATCTTAGTCTTCTTCACTATTTTCTTGGTGTTGAGGCTCAGCACACCCCATAGGGCTTGCTTTTTCATTAGGCAAAGTTCACTCATGAGATCCTCGAAGATGATTGATGCTCGCAGAATCTTCACTCCCTATACCGTAGCTGATCCCTCTTCTCAGTGGGTTGGTGAACCTATTCCTAATCCTTACCTCTACAAGAATATTGCCGATGCCCTACAATATCTCACTCTTCCTCACCTTGATATTACCTACTCAGTTAACACCACGTGTTAGTTCCATCATGCTTTTACTACCGTTCACTAGCAATCTATTAAACACATCCTATGTTATTTGGTTAACACTCCTTGCTGTGGCATTTAGTTCACTTATAGCTCCTCCATTGCTCTTCATGCCTTCTTTGATGTTAGTTGGGCTGGTGATTGTGATGACCATCGCTTTATTGGTGGCTTTTGTATTTTTCTTAGCCATAATCTCATCTCTTAGTGCTTTCGTAAATAGCACATTGTTGCTCGTTCTAGCATAGAAGCCGAATACAAGTGCCTTGCAGATACTATTACTAAAGTTATTTGGATTGAACATCTTCTTCATGATCTCCGTCTATAGCCTCCTTATCCCCCTACCCTATGGTGTGACAACCTCTCTACTTTTTATCTTGTTGCTAATCTTGTCTTTCATGCTTGTACCAAACACATTGAGATCAATTACCACTTCAATTGTGAATGTTTTCTTTGTGGGTAGCTTTCCATTTAATTTATCTCCTTTATTGATCAGCTAGCTGACATTTTCACTAAAGGTTTGTCTACAGCTCGGTTTTACTTATTGAGGTCTAAGCTGATAGTTCAACTTGACCTTTTAGCTTACAAGGGGATGTTAGCACCTCACTCTTCCATGTTATTTCTCCCAGTGCAACAGTGTGTCAGGCCTAGTGCCCAGAGTGCCAGTCATAGTACTTGTAGCACTTGAGTGTCTTTTTATAAGGGTACCGAATATATTCATTCTTTATGTGTATATGTACAAAAACTACTTGTAATATTGAATACATAGACAAGAAAATAGAACTGAGAGATATGCTTCCTTTCTAAGTGTCTTTTTCCTTCATCTATGATAACTCTATATTTTATAGAGTTATTAGTAGTATTTTAGGTAATATTTAATATAGTTTTTATTAAATTATAGTTGTATTTAATTGTATTCATGTATATTTTGTAATTTTATGCAGCAAACTCAAAATAGGTGAAAAATAAGAGAAATGAAGCAAAAGATAGAGAGAAAAGAGTAGAAAAGAAAACAAGCAAAGTGTATGCAAACGTGAGGAAAGAGAAAGAGACAAAAAGAACCAAACCGGGTGAATTATGAAAGAAAAAGACAAGGAAAAGAGAAGAAAACACGTGGGACTGTGAAAAGGAAAAAAGAGAATTATCACGCGGGACTGCAGTAGAGGACATGGGGATTTGGTTGTGTAGAAAAAGCAAGCCAATTAATAGAGGGGAAACCAGAAAAGGGAGAAAGGAGGATTGAGCAGTGACTGGAGAGCGGGAACTCATCGGGACTTGGCCGTGCGCGACAGTGTGGGTCCAGCAGAGATCGCAGCGGTCATGTGACAGCCGACCGTCGGTGTCTTTTCTAGTGAAAACCCATCTTCGACATTGAAAGAGCGTTTTCTGGTTATTTCTAGGTTGATTTTGGTGAGAGGAGAACGAATCTGCAACTCTTATGTGTTTTCCAGTTGTTCTGTGGTGGTTTTGTGGCGATTTCCGACGGTTTTCTAGCGAAGAATGACGAATGCCGTCTAAGCCTTTCCCGTTAGATCTACGCCGTTCGGTGGTGATTCAGCGTAATTTCTTTGTAGATCGGCACTCTAGGGACCTCGATCTACATTTTCTGGCAGTTTCCGTGAAGAATGGAGGCGGCGCGTGGCGGCTCACAGCGGCTCGTGGTGACGGCAAGTGATGGCAACGGTGGCGCGTGGTGATGGTGCGTGAAAGCGCGTGTCAACCCCTTTTCGTCCCGTTTCTTCAGACAGAACCCTCTTTACCCTTTGATGTGTAGATTTGTGCAATCCTTTTGTGATTTGAAGACATTTGGTGATAGCTTTAATGTTTTTAAATTCTAGAATGTTTTGTTCACGTTTTTGCATTAATTTAGTTTGTGTAAATATGTTGTTTTAGTTTAGTTTGCTAGAGCTACGATAGAACTTAATTATAACATATGAATGTTATGATTATTTATGTTTTGTGAGATATTTTATGAATGTGAAGTTGCATGTTATTGATCTTAATGCATTTGGGTGACTAGCTACTACTTAAATGATATGATTTGCATGTTTGAGACCGACAGGAGATAGAATGCAGTTGCTTGATGTAATATGTAACCATAGATTAATATGGATAGGCATATACCATATGATTTGTGTGGCTTTAGGTATAAACTGGAATATTTACAAATCTTAATGCATTTAGTTCATTTAATTCATATTAGACTCACAGTGAATTAATGAACTAAGTAGGTTCGCTATATCTAGACATAGGATAGTGAATAAATTAGAAAATTTTGCCATCACATAAGTAGAATTAATCTTGCTAGCATGGATGATCGACATTTGTATATAGTAATTAGGTAAAATTGGATGCTCAAGCATCTTTGGTTAATCGAGTTTAGGTTAAATTTAGTTCTGTAGTTAATGTTTTACCATTTCGATTTGCTAGATAAACTTAGAAATTGTTCACTATTAGTAATTAGTTAATTTAGTAAATACCAGTCTTCGTGGGATGATACTCATACTTATCATTATATTACTTGTTCGACATGTACACTTGCATGTAGAATTTTACCGAACAATCTACTATTTGTCTTACAAATTTCAACTATTCTCTTCCTAAAATTAGCAACAACCCTAGTCTAGACCTTCCATCCTCTGCCTTACTCTTTGATTCATGCTGTTCTTGAGATAAAGGCTAAAAACCTAACCTTAGTTAGGAGACACAGCGTGCTTATAATTGTTAGGGGAATTTAACTAAGTGCATCATTTACATAGATATTGAACACACAAATATAAGAATGCACACAGCTAAACACAACATATTTAAAAGGTTCAAAATACCAAATGTCCTTTGTCCCATGTAGTCTCTTTTCATTAGATTTTTTCATATTTTTCCTCTTCTTAAATAAATATCTCATGGATTCTCTCATTAACTAGAATCCATGAAAGAGGTTCTATCCAACAATTAACACATAAAGGGATTTTCTTTACTTGCCTACTAGGATTCTTTATACTTCCCCTATTTATAAAGAAATCCTAGTTGAATACTATGAAAAAAACCTATTACCACAAAAGGATGGGAATTCTGGTTGAATATTGTTAAGAAAACCCATTATAATAAGAAGATAACTCCAAGTTCTACAATTACAATAATACTCTTTAACCTAATTGTTCATGTTGGAAAATAAAGGTTTTGTTGTAACAAAATCTATTATGGATTATTTATTGAATTTTTTTTTCATATGTGCAAAGAAAATCATAGAAAGTAAAAGGTGTATAAATTATAATATCAACCAATGATATTATAAAGTAGTCGGGTTTCTACATTTCTTAATATGATATCATCATATAATGTCTTTGAGAAATGCCTTATTTCAATGATATTAAATATGTATATAATTTATCATATTTGAGAAATATGATACTTGCTCTTGTTTAGATGAAAGTACTTTATGATGAACTTTAGCTAAGTTACTAAAAGTTTCTTAAAGCAAATCATGGCTCACTTTACTTGTTCATGACTTGCTTATTCATGGTCATCTATTAAGAGCTCTTGGTGCCTACTCTGTTATACAAGAATCTTGGCCTTTGTTATGAAAATATATGAAGTTTGGCCTATGTTTTGATCTTGTGAAGTCTGGCCCATGTTATGATATTATGAAGTCTGGCCTGAATTAAGAAGCATGGCTTGAGTTTATATATGTTGGAGCCCTCACTTGGTTAAACGTTACCGTTCAGACCACAAGACACACTTAAGTGTCTCGATCACCTTAGAAGCCATAGCTTTTATTCAAAACACCAATGCATCTTTCTGTCTCTCTCACTGTAGTTGCATCCTTACTCCCTCAATGGGAAGCTTTGTAAAAGTTTTTAATCAAATGTCAGAATCTTAAGCTCGGTTTGATGAAGAAGCTAATGTAGAGCTCAAAAAGGTACAAGCTACACCTTCTCAAAGGGAATAAGCCTATGAATTGATAGGTATGGCAGAAATCATGATTTGGCTCTTTACTTTCATTTCATATATAAGAGAAAGCCATTTTACGATTAAAAGAGATGATTTTGTAAAACTCTTTGAGTTATTATTCAAGAGAAGTCATGCTTGAGCTCATCCTCTATTCATTGTGAAGAAGCTTTGGTGATATCTTTGATACTCAGCTTAATATCACTTTTGTGTGATTATTCTTTGTGATATATCTTTGTTTATGTGCTTATCGAACATATATCATCATTTGCATATAAACTAATATGTAAATCCGAAACCCTAAATTGAAAATATTTAGGGTCTTTGTGATTAGAGCTTATCATTACATTCAATATCTTGTATAAGCTTTTGTATTAACATTATCCCTCATTATCTTTACATCTTTGAGGGATTTGCTATTAAACTAAGGTTGATTAACCTTATATTGTATTCAGACTTGGAAATTCCTTTGAGGAAGAATTGGTTGGATTATGGAGAACATTTTCTCCTAATCTAGTTTGAGTAAAGGAGACTTCAATAAGTTAGATTGAAGGAGAAAAGGGTGGACGTAGGACTCAAGGATTGACTGCCGAACCATCATGGTAAATTTGGTGTTTTTTTCTTCCCTCTATTGACTTGGATATTACTTGTTGTTTGTTGTTAATTACTTTATCATTTTCTTGATATTAGCCTGTTGTTTTATCTGCTAAATAGTTTGTTAACTATTTGATAAAAACTTGTTGTCTAATTGCAAATTAATGTGTTACTTGCTTAGAATTTGTTTGTTGTATACTTGCTTCATTTATATGATTTGCATGAACATTTAGAACATTTTTAGAGAACAAAAAAAGTGATTGTTAAGTCTCAGCTTAACCAATTCAACCCCCTTTTCTTGTTAAACCATAAAACCTAACAGTTCCATCAATCCTAATAATCTCCCCTTAGAATAATTTGGTACAACATCCCTACATTATAGAAAAGTATAAAAAATCTCTTCAAATATATCAACTACACAACCATAATCTTTGGAAAAGAAAGATTAGAGAAACTCTTTTCAACTTCTATAACTACGGTCTTTGAATAGAGAAACAAGGAGAAAACTTTCTTTTATAGTTTTTTAAAAGAGAAAGACTAGAAAAAATATACAACCATAGTCTTTTTGATAGAGAAAAATTAGATAAAACTCTCTTAAAACAAACCGTTATCAATTGTGCCTTTGCCTTTTCTTAAACCACACCTCTCTTAGGCCATACCTCTTTAGGTGTTTTTGCTGTAACTTTTTCTAGGTTACACCTCTTATAGGCCATGTTTTTCTCTAGGTATCTATACATCATCATGAGCTTCTTCTATATAAATACCTCTTTGATTATAATCTTCCCTTGGAATAATTTGGTACAACATCCCTGCATTATAGAAAAGTATAGATAATTTCTTCAAATATATCAACTACATAACCATAATCTTTGGCAAAGAAAGATTAGAGAAACTCTTTTCAACTTTTATAACTATAGTCTTTGATTAGAGAAAGAAGGAGAAAACTCTCTTTTATAGTTTTTTAAAAGAGAAAGGCTAGAAAAAATATTTTCAACTTCTACAACTATAGTCTTTTTGATAGAGAAAAATTAGATAAAACTCTTTTCAAACAAACTGATAACTCTATTTTGATAGAGTTATTTTAACTATTTTTAGGCAATAAATAATACAATGCTTATGAGAAAATATTTGAATTCCTCTTTATTTACTTGAATTTATCTTTTTTTTTGTAGCATAAGAAGGCGTGAAGAAAAAGAATAAGCATAGAGAACTTGATGTTTATTATGTGGCAAAATATGGTCAAAATATCAAGATCAAGAAAATCAAGATGGGCTTGGACTTTAGATTTTCCATTGTTATTAGGTTTTCTAATTATTTAGAAAACCTAGTCATATTAGGAATTCAAATCCTAATTAATTTAGGAGTTCAAAACCCAATTGTTTTAGATCTCTAAAACCCAATTCTACTAGGATAGGAGATAGGTCTAAACCTAAACCCTATTTAAGAGAAGAGAAGAGGCAAAAGAAATGAGAGGAGGAAATTGAGCACAACTCAAGAGAGAGACCAGAAATTCAAGGTTTTCTTGAAGAGAAGACAAAAGGGGTGACATACTTCTTGTTCTTGGATTCAAGATGCCTTTTTTGTTTCTTATTATTGTTCTTCCTCATTATTTCTTTATGTTTTAGTTTATTTTTGTTATAGCTATGATGTAATCTAATTATGATGGTATGAATCTTATGATTATTATGTTCTACAAGATATTTTGTTTATGTGAAGTTACATATTATTGTGTTTAATGCTTTTAAGTGATTAGCTACCACTTGAATGATCTGATTTGCATGTTTGAGACCGACAAGAGATGATATGCAGTTGCTTCTTGTAATATGTAACCATAAATTAAATATGGATAGACATATACCATATTGTTTGTGTGGCTTTTAGTGTAAATTAGAAATGTTCATAGATCTTAATGCATTTGGTTTGTTTCAATTTATATATAGAGATATAGTGAATTAATGAATTAAGTAGGTTTGCTATACCTAGATATAGGATAGTAAATAAATTAGGAAATTCCACCATCACATAGATATTATCTCTCTTGCAAGCATAAATAATCAATATTAATGCCTAGTAATTATGGTGAAATCATATGCTCTAACATATTTTTTTTATTAAGTTTTCTTATATTTAGTTAATTAATCTACCATCTACCATTGGATTTGTTAGATAAATTCTAGGAGTTATTCACCGTTAGTAATTAGTTGGTCTAGTAATCACCAATCTCTGTGGGATAATATATTTCTTATCATTATATTACTTGTTCGACATGTTCACTTGCATTTAGAATTTCACTGAACATAAACCCTCATCAATGGTGCCACCTTTGCCTCTTTTTAAACCACGCCTCTCTTAGGCCATACCTCTTTAGGTGTTTTTGCTACAACTTTTTCTAGGTTATGCCTCTTCTAGGCAATGTTTTTCTCCAGGCATCTACACATCATCATGAGCTTCTTTTCTCCAAATACCTTTTCCATCATAAGGACATCAACAATAGTAAGAATTTTAAGACTTTCACAACAATTAAGATCTCTCTTAGAAATCCACAAGTCAAAGAGTTCACCTCCCATCCAAAATTATTGGTGCTTCTCTAGAATCAACAATTGGAGCCTCCCACATCTCATCTAGATATGCACAAACATAAAAATCCTAAAATTTTACTTCATTAACTACATCAACATAGGAGCATCACAAGCTCCCCTTAATTATTAATCCATCTTTAAATACCAATATCTCCACCATTTTTTACCATATGACATTGCAACTTAAGCCAAAGATTCAAGTGATTACCATTAACAATTTGATTAGCCTTATCTTCAATTCGATAACTTTGAAAATATTGATCATTTGCAAAACATTGTGCATTTCAACAACAATCACCAATTTGGCTTCCAAATGCTCAAATTTGGATAAAGAGACATAGATCTACACTTGTGAATCTCAAACTATTACTCCAACAATATATTATGGTTAATCTATATTAACATTATCTAAAATCAAAGTGGATTTAGGGAAAGAGAAAATCTCATCTTAAGACACATCAATCTACTTATTTAATTGTGTTCACCATATTTGATTCGTCACCTATAGTTCTAATCTTTCACACTCACTACACTACTTGTTGGGAATCCAAATGGCTTTAATACCATTTGTTGGGAGAATTCAACCAAGGGCATCATCCAAATAGAGATTGAACATGTTGGAAAATAAAGGTTTTGTTATTAACAAAATCTATTTGTGAATTGTTTCTTGAAAAATATTTTTCATATGTGCAAAAGGAAATCATAGGAAGTAAAAGGTTTATAAATTATAATATCAATTAATGATATTATAAAGTAGCCAGGTTCCTACATTCCTTCATAAAACATCTTCATAAAGTGTCCTTGAAAAATATCTCATATGAATGATGTTAAAAATATATTTGAATACATTTAAGAAAAATGATACTTGGCTTTATGCACTTGTAGGAACATATTAAAAGATCAATCTATGAGGAGCTTTTATTCAAGCTTGATATTAATTCAAGTGAAATCATATGTTGAATTAAATATGAGCTTGCTAAGTGTTGGATCATGCTTATGTGATGCTAGACTGTGCTTATATGTTACTAGGCTGTGTTTATATGCTGCTGGATTGAGCTTACTAAGAGCTGGACCAAGCTTGCTCTAAGGTTGGCCTGTGTCAAGGCCCGCATTTGTTAAAGAAGCCTTGCTCGCTTCTTACCCAACTATATGGTGCACTACTTATCCATACGGCGTCATCTAACTTAAGTGACATCTCACTTAAGAGCTCACTCAACCATTTTGCCCTAAAGATGGATGTTCGAAGAGAGAAAGCCCCCAATGAAGCCCGTGTTCTCCCTGCAAATGCCGAATCTTCAACGGGATGATTTTGGAGTAGACTGGTGTCAGAACAATCTGATTTTCAATTCAAAATGAAGATTTGAGGTCGATTTGATGGCTGATTAAGAGGGTTTAACGAGAAGAAGACCAATTGTTCAGGTTTAAGCTAAAAAGCCCTAGATTTGTCTTCTATTTAAGAATAATGTGTGCTTGAAGAGAGAGTTAATGATTTACAATTATTTGAAGTGTTCTCTTTATAAAGAAATTATCTTTGAGCTCACTTAATCATTTTATTCAAGCTTGCTCATCTCTCAGTGACTCATAAGGCTTCGGTAATATTCGATTACTTGGTTTATTCTTTGATTATACCATCAATTGTACCTTGTATAACTTGGTTTATGTGTTAATTACATTCAAAATACATATTGCACATAAACATTGTAAGAAATCCGAAACCCTAATTTGTTGTAATTTGGGGTTTCGTGATAGGAGCTTTGAACTTCATTATTCATACTTGAATAGCTCCTTTGATTAGCAATATTCCATAAACTATCATATTATTTAGGGATTTGTATTTGTACATGATCTTTTGATCATATCTTGTAACTGTACTTGAGAATTCCTTTGAGGAGGAATTGGTTGGATTAGGGAGAACTTTTTCTCCTAATTTGGTTTGAGTAAAGGAGACTTCAATTGGTTAGATTAAAAGAGAAGATGTGGATGTAAGGCTCAAGGATTGAGTGTTGAACATCTATGGTAAATCTGGTGTTTTTCTTTCCTCTATTTGCTCAGATTTGACTTGCTATTTGCTAATAACTATCTAGCCATTTACTTGATATTAGCTTGCTATCTTACTTGTTAATTAGATTGTCATCTAATTGATAATAGCTTGCTGTTTTATGACTAATTGGTGTGTTACTTGCTTAGAGTTTGTTTGTTGTATGCTTGCTACATTTATGTGATTTGTATGAACACTTAGAACCATTTTAAAATTGAAAAAGTGGTGACTGAGTCTTAGTTTAACCAATTTAACTCCCATTCTTGTTAAGCCATAAAACCCAACAAAACACACAATATAAGAATGTACACACCCAAATACAATAAATTTAAGAGGTTCAAAATATCATAATATCCTAGGTCCCTTATAGTTTCTTTTCATTAGATTTTCATATACTTTCCTTCTCCTTAAATAAGTATTTCATGTATTCTCTCATCAACTAAAATATATAAGAAGGGTTCTTTCCAACAATTAGTCCTTAAGGGGACTTTCTCTGCTTGCCCACTAAGTTTCTTTATATTTCTCCTATTTATAGAAAAAGTCTAAAGAAATCCTAGTTGAATATTATTAGAAAAACCTATTACCATAAGAGGATATGAATCCTAATATGATACAATTAGGAAAATCCACTAGAATAAGAAATAACCCCAAGGTCCATAATTCTTTAATCTAATTGTTCCACCTTTCTTAACAACCTTAGTTTATACTTTCCATCCTCTCCCTTATTCTTTGATTCATTATTGTTCTTGAGATAAAGGCCAAAAACCTAACCATAGTGAGGAGACATAACTAAGCGTGCTCATAACTTAGTCTTGGAGAACTTGTGGGGTATGAAGGTGATAGTACAACCGTGTGAAGCCTCTCATCATTGCTTATTAAAATTCAAATTTTTGATGGGATCGAAGAATAGAGACGGAAGATAGATAGAAACTTTAATGAGCAAAAGCTTAAATCAAACAAGAAGGGGATTTAACTGGAATTTTTACAGCAAAACGGTAAAAAATCCAACCAAAGTCTCAATACAACCAAAACAAAGTCAACCAAAAACTATCAAAGATCATCGGTTCTCCTCATCTTCCTGCAACCCTCATGTGCCAAATTACCATCTTACCCCCGCCTGCAGAACTCCTCGTATCGCTTTAGGGGAAATGTAACCCCAATTACCCAAACGCCCTTCCTAATCACTCGACTTCTGACATCAATAGACAGACTACACACCCCTGAACGGCAGAAGCTATACATACCAGTAGATGCTCACCGATGTAGATGTTCTTGACCCGGTCGTAGAAGGATTTACAAAACGCATCCCTCACCGACTTAGATCCCCTTATCCTGGTTGTAGAAGGGGTTAACAAAACGGAACGGCTTCATTCAGCGCCGAAAATTACCAGATAATACGGGGATTATCGGAGCAGTTCGCTCTTTTTAAAATTTTTAACTTTTCCATTATTTAGTGAATTTCGTTTGGAATTAACCCTAATTGGTTTTCTCTATTGGCGATCACGAAGCCGCTAAACGGAGAAGGAAAGGGGATGAAGGGCCCAACGCCACTAAGGATTCACCACGTAGAGGACGATGACTTTCTCGACAGCAACATTATCATCTACGAACTCCCCGTCGGCGAGAAAGGTTATCCCCTCTCTCTCTTTCTCTCTCCCTTTACCTGTGGTGCGCCGCCTGGCTTTCAATTCATCGCTAGCTAATCCTGTGCATTTAGCTTCTCTACATTCCGTTGTATGTATGCTCCTTTTTCCGTGCGAGTTTGTATTTATGTTTCATTAACTGGTTAATGTAAATCATTTGATGTTAGTTATCAGCTTTGGTCGGTTTCAGGGAAGCCGGGTGATGATTCCGTGCACGTGTTCACTGGTCATAAGGGTAAGGGTTTTCAATTTACTATATCAGTTGAGATGGTTGAATGATTGGAGCTCTCTACGTTAGAGCATATGGGGAGGTGACCTAGCTGGAAGATGCCATCCAAATTTGTCATATAACAAGTATAACTGTAAACTGAAAATAAGCGGGCAAGAAAATAGTTTTCATATAAAGTTCAAAATTATGTTTACTCTATTTTTCCTTTCGTGTTAGTGTGGCTGATAATAGAAAAGTAAAGATTTTTCTACCCCATATAGGATAAAAATAACTCTTTTGTAGGGTGAAACATGAGGTTAAACTTTATTGTCCATGTCCTGGTTTGTATTTACTCTGTTGTATATCTCCATTGACCAATTCTGTGTGTGTCCATTCAGTTTGGAACAACTAGGGAGGACAAATTAACTACTTCCCCAACTCCCTTATTTTGTTTTATTTTTTTACCCCTTCAGCTGAGCTCTACCCGGCTGCCTGGAGCCCAACAGCTGCTAGGTTAGCTGCAACCGGGGGTGGAGATAATAGCGCATTTCTTTGGAGAATTGGTCAAGGATATTGGGATTTTGAGCTCCGAGGTATGTTCTTAGTGCATTAGTACATAGTTTTCTCTCGAGTTTTTAAAGTGGCAGCCCAAACTTTCCTAGAGTGGGAGTTAGTACTTTTTTGATAATAGAACTTGTTAATATTTACAAGATAAGATTCTTTCTTTCTTCTTCTTCATCTTCTTTTTTTTTTTGTTCTTTTAAAAAAAATAAGAAAAGAAAAGAAATGAGAACCAATGGAGTTCTAAATGAGTATGTATTTTTGTTTCATTAACCGGTTAATGTAAATCATTTGATGTTAGTTATCTGTTTTGGTCGGTTTCAGAGGAGCCGGTAGATGATTCCGTGCACGTGTTTGCTGGTCATGAGGGTAAGGGTTTTCAATTTACTTTATCAGTTAAGATGGTTGAACAATTGAAGCTCTCTACGTTAGAGCATATGGGGAGGTGACCTAGCTGGAAGTGGCTATCCAAATTTGTCATATAACGAGTATAATTGTAAACTGAAAATAAGTGGCCAAGAAAATAGTTTTCATATAAATATCAAAATTATGTTTACTCTATTTTTCCTTTCATGTTAGTGTGGCTGATAATAGAAAAGTAAAGATTTTTCTACCCCATGTAGGTTAAAAGTAACTCTTTTTAGGGTGAAACATGAGTTACACTTTATTGTCCAAGTCCTGTTTTGTATTAACTCTGGTGTATATCTCCATTGACCAATTCTATGTGTGTCCATTCAGTTTGGAACAACTAGGGAGGACAAATTAACTACTTCCCCAACTCCCTTATTTTATTTTATTTTTTTTCCCCTTCAGCTGAGCTCTACCCGGCTGCCTGCAGCCCAACAGCTGCTAGGTTAGTTGCAACCGGGGGTGGAGATAATAGCGCATTTCTTTGGAGAATTGGTCAAGGAGATTGGCATTTTGAGCTCCGAGGTATGTTCTTAGTGCATTAGTACATAGTTTTCTCTCTTGACTTTTTAAAGTGGCTGCCCAAACTTTCTTTGAGTGGGAGTAAGTACTTTTTTGATAATAAAACTTGTTAATATTTACAAGATAAGATTCTTTCTTCTTCTTATTCTTTCTTTCTTTTTCCTTTTTTTTTCAATAGAAAAAAGAAAAAGAAATGAGAACCACTTGAGTTTTCAAGGATTTGCTGTTTATTTTGTTGAATGGGGGTTGATGTTTCTGTCAAATTTGGTGTTAAATCACTACAAATTTGAATGCGAAACACTTGAAAAAGAAGAAGAAGAAATGAGAACCACTGGAGTTTTAAAAGATTTGTTGTTTATTTTGTTGATTGGGGGTTGATGTTTCTGTCAAATTTGGTGTTAAACCACTACCAAGCCGCTACCTAATTAATAAAATTTGAAAGTGAAACATTTGACCTATTGTGGACCTAATGCAAACTAAAAAGGATGAGCTACTTATCGTGTGTAAAACCCGTCATCGTCTTTTTTGGCCAAGGCAACTAATTTAAGGTTACAGACTATTCTAGAGGAACAAATTTGATATTTAAGAAAATTTTGAACTAATTTTTTTAATTTTTTTGGAGCACTAGCAACATATCAATATCGCAAGTTGTTTGTCTATTTTGATTTCCAGGATTTGAATTTGTCTCCTGATAAGCTTAGTACATTTTTGTGTTTCACTTGGTACCCTCCTCTTTACCTGGAAAATTTAAGAACCAAAAAGTTGTTTTAAAATGCAGTGATGTTGTACGTTGGTCAGCTCGTTATTTTTTAGGAGCATTTGCTCTCTTGTTTCCAAGTGAACAAACTTCTTTGTCTGTGCTTGCTAAATTTGAATCATGTAAAAGTTAGGTCCTGTGGTGATTCATCACCAATTATTTGACTGAAAATCCTATAAATTTTTCTGCAGGTCATGAGGATTCTGTCTGTAGTTTGCCTTTTAGCAGTGACGGGCAGCGGCTAGCATCGAGATGCTTGGGTGGACTTGTTCGAATCTGGGACACACAGTCAGGAAACCTTAAATGCTCACTTGAGGGTCCTGAAATGTTGACTGAGGTAAATTTGCCATATACCTTAAAAAATATTATGGTTGTGCTGTCATTTATTGGAAGTTGATTGTAAGTTTCCTTCTTAGTGGATTAGGTGGCATCCAAAAGGACCTATGGTCTTAGCTGGTTCAGCAGATGCCACTGTTTGGATGTGGGATGCTGATACGGGTGCCTGTCTCAATACATTCTCAGGAAAAGGTGGTAACGCCATATGTGGTGATTTTACCCCTGATGGTATCTATCTACTCTTCTTGATTGTGCACCGCTTTGTTAAAGAACCTTTGATTATATCAATTATTTCACCTTTTTTTTTGTGTTTCAATTTTTCTCCATTTTTCTTGCTACATAAGGTAAACTAGTCTGTACTGGTTCTGATGATGCAATTCTGAGGATATGGGATACAAAAAGTGGAGAAAACATTCATGTGATAGGAGGTATGTAATGGAGTTTGAGCTCAAGTCTTCTAGTTTGTTTTTCTGTTGAGAAAAGTGACATGGTCAGCTTCAATCTTAAGAAGACAAAGTATGAGAGGAACTGTCAATATATGAAACCAAGAGACAATTGATAAATCTTTTGATCTGAAAATTTGCTTGGTTCAATTATTAGCACAAAGTTTCCAGAGCCCCTTTTTCTCTTTCCTTTGATAAGTAAGCAAATCTTGTAGAAAGTTCAGAAAGAGGGTACAAGTGAAACACCCATCTAACAAGAACAAGAAAAGTAGAACGTGGCTCTAGAAATTCTGAAAAGTTGGAAATACCAAAAGCACAGGCAGGGGCAACTATTCAGGCATAAAGGGTTTTAAACATAAAAGCTTTCAGAATTTTTGTTGTACTTTCTCATTTTTTCAAAAGTTTCAAATACTAGGTTCTCTTCAGATCTGCACATTAAATAGAGTGAAACTATCTTTAAGTTCTGAGTCACAATATCTTCCTAACTTACTTTCTAACAAATTTGTTGTTCTATAACCCATTGTAGCATGACTTGTTCTATCCTGAGAGGCAGCAAAAATAAAACCCACAGTTCTTTGACTACTTACGGTGGAAAGTACCTCCTTTTGTTTTTGTGATGCATACCACACCAACCTACCATCATAATATATCTTTTTATTATGTTGTCAATAGTAAAGAGTTTCCCAAGATGGCAACAAATGAATGAAGGAATGAACTAAGCTTGTCCTCATTACATAAGTTCCATTTGAAGAAGATTTGAGAAAAAGCTGAGATTGAATTTGTCCAAAGGCTGTGAAGAGTCCCAGAAGAAGAAGAGGAATAAGAAGCACTCTTGGCAAAGACCTTCAAGGCAAAAGGCTTCATTCTTCTATTAATTTTAATATACATGGGTATATTTGTGTACATTGTAGAGATTTCTCATGTTTATGAGCCCGCAAACTAAATAAGACTCACCCATAAATAAAATGAAGACATTGCCCTTGTGGCCCATAACAGTGATGTTAGAAAATTACAAAAACCAGAACTAAGAATCTGGATATTCTGTCTGATTTGCATTTTGTTCAGCTTTAATAATTCTGTTATCAAAATCAATAGTACTTGTTTTATAGCTTTTGTTTGACAAATTGGGAGATTCTTGTCTTCTGAAGGTCATCCATACCACAAAGAAGGAATTACTGACTTGGCAATAAGCCCGGACTCTACTTGTGCCCTTACTGGTTCGTACGATGGTTCTGTGTGTATAGTTAATATAACAACTGGGAGGGTAAGTAATGAGGTTGCTTTATATCCATTGGTTTTTTATTTGTTAAATCATCTTGTCTTCTCGGAGGATGATAATTTTGGGGCTTTCTCAAGCCTTACTAAATAGTTTTTTGGTGTTCAAGCGTAGAATGATAACTGAATAAACAAGCACGGAGTGGATTGCCTTGTTTGGTTTAAAGTAGTCATCATAAGTTGATGCCACATTCAAGGAAATTCCTGGCGTGCAATTAGAAGCATGCTGGGATACCAACATTGCCTTCTAAAAGACTTACCAATCTCTAATACGAATTTTTTTATGCTAATTGAGAAAATGAACCATAGTACATGGAGCTCTTCATGGTGTGTTTTTCTACATTTTTGCCACCATAGACTTGTCACCGGAAAAGTTGACCTAATCCCATTCATTAGCAATGTTGATCTAGCCCATTATCTCACCCTTGAGTGTGTAGTGATTGAGATGAGTAGAACGGGTACATATCTAACACACTTCTTGCAAATTGAACACGGCTCATTTCCTAGCTTGAAATGGTACAAATAGAAGGAGAAAAGGGGAAACCATGTATTTCATTTGGTCATGTGTGATTCGATGTAGTACAGATTCATTGCATCGAGGTAAAAGAGCTCAAGGTGTGGCTTCCACTGATCAGGGTGATCTTGTGATGGCTCCTCCGGAGTTACAGTGGTCAAGGATGGGGCGTAGGTCTGGTCTGTGACTTGTAGCTAGGCAAGCGAATCCAAATCATGTGGATTCAACTGTGATCCCCTAGGCTGGGGAGGGTTGAGATGAATGGCGACCATCTGGAGTGATTATTTGAAGGTGTAAGGACTAGGCTGTATGTGTAATCTTCCTACATTCTATGAGTATTATGGGAGAGAAGAATATATACATGAACTTTGCAGCATTAACAGCTCTCTTGATTTTGATTTTCTCTTTTATTGTTCTTGTTAGGCCCTTAAATTCTGATATGCTGCTGTTGGTTTGGGCACATTTGATTCAATTGTAAGGCTTTCTAACTAGCCATCTAAGCATACAAGCCATTCGCAATTGGTTAAGGGTTAAGAACTTCTGGTATTTCTTAATGCGAAGTTCAATGTTTGCCACACTGGTGAGAGCTACCCAGGTCTTGGCCATTCTGTATAGGATTCACCCTATTTTTGGGATGTCCTGGTTGACCTGAGTAAGTTTGCATGGGCTGTGCCTCTGGTCCCCTGGGTGTAGCCTTTAAGAAATGATTTATTCATAACACTCCTTTGATTCCTTGTTATGCATTTGTTAGTTCAGCTTGGTTCATTGAGCCTTCTAATCATATTACGATTTAATGTCCATTTCGATCATATTTTAACCGACGACTGGCATATTATGTTTGCATATGTCTACGTATTATCTTGATTATTGCAGTAAAACTTTACGTGGATTCAGTTTTTTTCTAATATAAGTGCAGCCCATTAATAGACTTGCGTGTTCTAACAACAGGTTATTGGTAAACTGGGCTCTCACACGGATTCAATTCAATGTGCTGGTTTTGCTCCAAATCAAGGGCCAAGGTAATTTGATCTCTCCACATTTGAGGTTCTATTACCTGTCAGCAAATGAGGAAAAAAGTTTTTTTGATTGCAAAAGAATGTCTGCATTAAGAGAGCTTTTAAGATTTAGTGCAGAAAGGAAAGGTGTATAGGATGGGATCTTTGACGCCAAAACTAAAGCAGCATTTTTAGTTTTAGCAGAGAACTTCATAGAATAGAGTGGTATGTGGTAGAGGCTTTGGGAATAGTGATTGAATGTTACAATAAACGGGAACAAGGAGGATTTTCATTAGAAAGGAAATTTAGGGGCTGGGATACTGCTTATGAAAAATTAGTTGATAAAGTGGAAAAGAAGAGTTAGAAGGAGATAGAAGAGACCCAGGCATCAAACCTAGATGCAGAATATCTCCTGATACAAAGAGCATTAGATTTTAAGGCAGTTAATCTTTTGTTTCATTCATCTATTTGGTTGAGAGGATGTTGTCATTAGCAACATAAATTTCTGTCATCCAAAAGTGAACTCAAAAGAACAACGGAACTGATCTAACCCAACACATGAGATGACCTGAACACCGTTATTACAAAAGTGCAGTTTTGTGGCTGCAACCTGCTGATTTTGATTCCCAATTGCATTCTGAACTAGACTTCACCTGAGAAAACAAATCAGTAGCTCTCTGCCCAATAATCTAAGAAGTCTTATTTGGTTGGCAAAGGAGGAAAAAAGTACTTGAAAATCGAGTTAACTGTGATAGATAATGATAGTTGTTTACGTATCATGCTCTGATTTGGTTAATCAACAGTCAAGTTCCTTTGTTCTTTTAGGGATTAACGAATTGATGTTCCAGAAAGTGGTTGGGAACTAGCACTTAAAGAAATTTGTTTGGAGGGCACTAAAGCCAACCCCACCTTACCTTATGAAGAAAATAATGATCATCAAGTTGATGGCTTTGATTTGTCAATTGAAAAAATGGCTTGAATTATGTTTGTCTGCTCGATGACATTATGAAAATTGCTTAACTGGCTTTGCTATATATCCCACCCACTGGACCTTCTGTCATGTTAGTTGAAGCTCTGGATTTTCTAAAATTATGCATTAAATAGCTCAAGCGTTTTTGGTTTCTGGATGGGTTGAAAAGTGCTAACACATGCAAGACTGCTACAACCAAATGAGGAATAAAAGATGAAGCAACAATGAAGAGATAATGTATTAAGATCCTGTAAACTTCTATGTTGAAGTCTCTCTTCGTCGTAAAAGGAAGCCTACTTAAGAGTATCGTCTTTACAATTTGAATATAGGTAACACCTTTATAACTCAAAATTGTCCATTCCAGCTCCAATTGGGCGGCAACGGGAGGCATGGACAAGAAGCTGATTATCTGGGATTTGCAACACTCAATGCCTCGTAGCATATGTGAACATGAGGTATGTCTGAATATTTTTTTGTTTTCCTATGAGTAGTGCTCTAGTCATCTGGATTTGTTGTACTAAGCTCTACAATGAAGATTCCTCTGCGTAGAAAGTCTAAACAGAGGAATTTCTACATTTTGGCAGGATAGAGTAACATGCCTAACATGGCTTGGTGCATCTAATTACCTAGCTACAGGTTGTTTTGACCGTAAAGTACGAGTATGGGACTGTCGCTCTGGTGAATGTGTACGAACCTTTAGTGGCCATGCTGGTCCAATTAATTCTCTGTCTGCATCTGCCAGTTGTGATTTCCTTGTCTCAGTTTCACATTATGATAAAACTGCCCGAGTTTTTGATATTTTAGAGTTCCAGTGAACAAATCAATCTCAGATTGATCACTAACATTATATTTTGGATCATAAGGGTAATGTAAGGTTTCATTTGGCTCCAATTTATGCTGCCGGTTTGAATGAGTGTGGAATTAGAGCCTTTATAAGTTTGAGTAAAGAAGAGAAAAGATCTATTGTTGTTGTTGCTTTCTTTTTTAAAGAGTAATTTAAAGGCCCCTATTTCTTGTGCATTTCCTTTCTTCTCTTAAAACAAGTTATGGTGTTATTTAATATGCTATGATACAAGACCAAGAATTAGTGCTAATTAAGCAATTATTAAAAAAAATAAAAAAATAATTGCAACCTTTTTCTTTAATCTTTTGAGGTAAATAGAAATAACATTTCCAGCATTTTTTTTTTGAAATTTTTGCAACATTAAAAAAAAATTGATCTAATACTATCTTAAAAATTATAAGTTCACCTAAATACCCACTTCTTTTCTTGCAAGTGGTGGGAGGGAACAAATTTGATGATTATTATTTGTACAATATTTGCTCCTTTAAGTTGAAATTTCTTTGTACATGAAGATTTATGATTGATCATGTAATGAATTGATAAGTATATTTTTACCATGTTAATTAACAATTGAGTTGATTTAAATTGTACTTTTTTCAATTTTGAAATCAAGTGAGATTGTGGCCAAGAGGATTTAAGTGAATGTGACAAACCGCTATCATAAGTTAATTATACAACTTGTCATAACTAATAATTTACTTGATACAAAGTCTATTTGCACAAGATTATTGACAAATTTTCAATCAAGTTAACTTGATATATAAAAGAAAGCCAGGTATGTCTTCTAAGAAAATACGCATTACATATTTATGATAAAAGATACAATAAGAAATAAACAAACTACTCATACACACATATACATGAATCAAATTTAAGATCATTGAAAACAAAAATTATGTCAAGATGCCTTCCAAGCAAAACTTGTTTTTCACTTATAATGAAGGATATTATATACATATATATATTAAAAGAATAGTTGTCATATCTACGTGCATGTGAATTAAATTCAAAGTCATTAGATATAAAGATTATGTTATACCATATTTTTTTTACATACCTATATCTTTTTGGTTGACAATAACAATCATAAACAAAAAAAAAAAAAAAAAAGATTGTTAGTTGAACTTTATCTCTTATTTTTTCGAAGGCATGCTTTTATCATTTTATTTTGTTTTAAGATTGTAATATTGAATTATAAGTATGAATTACTTTTTAAAGTTATTTTTTAATCATAATAATAAACTACATTATCGTTTATCATGACCTAAAACAAACATAATAAAATATAAAATTATTTACTAAACTTTAGATTAATGTTGACTTTTGTTAATTATGACATCAAGCACTAATCCCGCTTTTTCTTCACTTTTTTAAAATTTTGTTTAAAAAGAGAAAAAAAATTTGTCCAATGGGAGCTAAAAATGGAAATACTTGGAGTTCTAGGGGCAAAACTAAAACTAAAAATATTAATGCTTTGTTGTATGAACAATCCAAACTCTCATGAACATCCCAACAATCGCCTGATATCTAGAGTATAATGTGGTGTATACTTGTTCTACCGCATATTTCATGTTTGTTCATTTATTTATTTTATTTTATAATTTTGTACTATTTGTTTGAACAATAAAGGACCCGCTTTGTATTTCAATTCCAAAATTTAGTAAATTATTGTCATCACTACACCTAATAGTTAAATCACTTCATTGAAAACTAGTTCCAATGATGATGGCTACACCAAATGTTTAGGATCTTCTATATTAGGGAAACGTTTTGAAGACTGACTTGTCTTTTCCATTACTCTAAAGCTTGCAAAGATTGCTCTATTGTATCCATATATTTTACAATTCAAAAGCCTGATATATTTAATCTAACTAAACTACCCACTGGCATAAGTTCTAAATTAATTTTGATTTGTTACGGACCCACTCCCAAGCAGATGACATGGCAGTCACATAGGTCCACTTTTGATTGTCTAGCTGATTAGATTGGAAGGTTAGCTGGTCTTGCTACTGGAAAACATGGCATAGGCTGAGAAACGTGAACGCAATCTTTTGACTAGTAGGTGGGAAGAAAACGTCTAGAAGCCAAACCTCTAACCAGTTGGTGTCTATATTGTCTTAGTCACTAAATGCAAATTAGTGTACAAGTAGGAAACGTAAGAAAAGGATGAAGTAGAGGCCATGTCCTGTTCTCATGTCACGTAATCAAAAGAGCATGCGTGATCAGATACCTGGTCCTATATAAAGACGAGGTGCTTTTGTATTGGCAAGAAGGAATTAATGAAACTCTAGAGGTTTGCTTACTTACAAGCTAGATCTTCTTTTCCTCTTTCACATTAAGGGGGGTTTAAAAAGGAGAAGTTCTCCGACCTTTTTAAAGGTGAGTGCCCACTAAATCGCCTTTAGACCTGAGTTGTTACACAAGAGCGTGACAAACTAGCATCACAGCTAGGTTTCGAAATGTCTTAACCTATGGGAGTAAATCAAAATCCCCTATTGAAGCAATGTCTCCAAGATATGAATGAAGCAATGCAGCAGATGTTTGCGGCACTCGATGTAAAGATTAAAACGTACTAACTGAGATTGCCAAGATGTGTTGGGAGGCTTCACAAGTGGAAGCAAGTCCAAAACGACTATCCCTTCTCTAGAGGATAGCGTGAACTAAGGAGGCTAGCAACAACCACCAATGACAATGGAGTTCCCATGTTACAATAAAGAAACAGGTCCTTCAGATTGGATAGTCTGTGCCGAATATTTTTTTGAATTCCACCACACCCTAGAAGACAATGAGGTGCGCATCACCTCTTGGAATCTAGAGGATGAAGCACAAATGTGGTATTGAATGCTCAAAGAAGAACATGACCAAGATGCACTTACATGGGAATTACTCATAGAAGACCTCTTGGAACGAAATGGATCAGACCATCACTGCGACTACTTCGGGGACTTAACAAAACTCATGTAGCAAGGCACTATGGCTGAGTATCAAAAAGAATTTTTGAGACTCATCTTGCGCACTGAAAAGATGTCTTATTGCCAATAAGTTAGTTGCTTCATCAGCGGCTTCAAAGAAGAAACTCGAGTAGATGTAAGGCTTTCTAAACCTCTTACTTTTTTTGCTGCAATAGGATGGCTAAAATATATGATGGGAAAGCTAGAGCAATACAAGGTTGGAATACACCCATGGTGCTAAGAAATCCTAACTTTGTGGTAAACAACCCTTGTCTGGCTTCAAGTGGCTCAACTAGCACACTTAGCCTTTCGAAGACCATTAAGAAATTCACCCCGAAAGAAATGATGGAACGCAGAGCAAAGGGACTCTGCTTCAATTGTGATAAGGGCTTCACTCCTGCTCACAACTACAAAAAGTTTTTCTTCTTAGATAGAATGATGATCACCCTTTTAAAGGACTCAAGCACCATAAAGGATTGAAAAAAGGATCCTGTGGAGGTCCAAGAAGAGGTATCTTAAATTTCACTTAATGCCATTTTTGGTACTCGCCCTGATATTATGCATGTACCAAGTCATATAGGTGGAAATGGGCATGTCTTGAGCTTCCTGATGGACTCATGTAGCACCTATAATTTCCTAAACATGGATCTTACAAGACATCTTAGGCTGGAAGTTAAAAAAAAAAAAAAAAAAAAACTCAATGTGCAAATAGCTAACGGAGAAATGTTAACAAGCGGTGGGTAATGCAAGGAGTTTGTGGTGTGGCTACAGGGTAGCCTATTCCATATCGATTTCCTTCTTTTAGCCTTAGAATGTTCTGATGCAATCTTAGGTGCCTAGTGGTTCTCCACCTTATGCCTTATTTTATGGGACTTTTCTTGTTTGAATATGAAATTCTCCCACAAGGGCATATTTGTATAATTGATAGGGTCATCAAATCCTCTGAATCAATTATTGGGAGCTAGAGAGATACTTAGAGAAGTAAACAGATAGAAACGAGTGTTGTTGCTTCCAATCCTGCCTAACTCTAATGAACATAAGGAATAGGGGGCAACAGAGTCACTTGTCGATCCATGGGTCTTGACCATCCAAGGTATTGTGCAAGAATTTTAGGAAGTCTTTACAAAGCCAAAAAGACTTCCACCAAACCGGGAGTTCATTCACTGGATTTCATTAAAGCCAAAGAGTGATCCAGTAGTGGTATGCCTATACTGTTATCCGCACCTATCAAAAGAGCAAGATTGAGAGACTGATATGAGAACTTCTCAAGCCAAGAGTCATATGTTGTAATACAAGCACATACTCCTCACTCGTTTTCTTAGTAAAAAAATAGACGGATCCTGGTGTATGTGTGTGGACTTCAGGGCGCTTAGTCAACTAACTATGAAGGGTTGCTTTCCAATCCCAAACATCGATGAGCTCCTAGATGAACTGCATGGAGCTATTGTCTTCTCCAAGTTAGACCTCTTCTATGGTTATCACTAAGTCAAAGTTAGACCCAAAGATGTGGCCAAAACTACATTTAGAACGCATCACGACCACTTTGAGTGGCTTGTAATGCCATTTGGATTATGCAATGCTCCATCTACATTCCAAGCCATGATGAACAATCTTTTAGCAATTTCTACATAAGTTCGTGCTCATATTTTTTTATGACATTTTAATTTATAGTAAGTCATGGCAAGAGCATGAAACACATCTCAGGGTAGTGTTGGAAGTATTGTAAATCCACCAGCTCTTCGTTAAACTTAGTAAGTGTGAGTTTGGCACCACTAATGTGGGATTTCTAGGTCACATTATCAACTTTGAGGGTGTTAGAGTTGATTTTGACAAAATCAAAGCAATGGAGTCATGGCCATAACCTTGCAACATCAAGGCCTTAAGGGGTTTTTTGGGATTATCTGTCTACTACCGCTTGTTTGTTAAACATTACGGCATCATAGCTCAGCCACTAATGGAGCCTTGAAAGAAGAATGCATTCTAGTAGGGTCTAGAGACTAAAGTCACCTTTAACAACTTGAAACGAGCTCTCTCTCACACCTCAGTCCCAGCCTTTCCCGATTTCTCATAACAATTTGTTCTAGAGAGCAATGCGTCCAATGCAAGTGTGGGTGCGGTTCTCTCTCAAGGCAATTAACCTGTGGCCTACTTTAGTCAACCCTTGAAGGAAAGGAAGAGCCTTTTGTCTACTTATGAGAAGGAGTTCTTTGTTATGGTTATGGCCATCCAAAAATGGTGTCACTACCTTTTGGGCTGGCAATTTGTGATCAAAACCGATCATAGCAGCTTGAAGCACATGTGGGAGCAGCGTATTACCACCCCGTGCAACAAAAATGGCTAGCCAAATTAATAAGGTATGATGTTCGGGTAGAATATCAGCCTAGAGTAAAAAATTTAGTTGTTAATGCTCTCTCTTAGAGCATAGAGGACTAACACCCTTGTATCTCTTCTCCTTGGCTTAGGGTGCCTCGACTAGAGTTGAATAGCATAGGAGATGCTACTCCTCATGTGTTGGAAGCATGCACAAAAAAAAAAAAGAAAAAAAGGCGTGGTATCCATTTATTCAAGGTTGGGCTTCATTGTTTGCTGCCATAAGTGGATAACATGGCTTTTGCAGAGCCACCCTTCTCACCCCATGCCCTAATGGCATTATTACTACCTAGTCCCAAAGGGCCCACATGTTTCATGGCCATCTCAATCCTAATCCCACATTGGATAGAGCCAATTAAGCAAGAAACCTGTGACAAGCTAGGAGAGCTAAACCACCATATTTAGGCCAACAAGGCTGAAAGGCCATGGCTCTTTTGAGATGGCTTGGTTTTCTTTGAGAATCGTATCTTTTTATGCAATTCTTCTTCCCTCATTGGACCTATCATGTGGAGTTCCATGGTAGCACCCATAAAGACTACCAAAAGACTGCCTAGAGACTTCGAGCAGTCTTTTGCTTGAAGTACTTGGGGCCATTGCTCTGGGAATTCATCCGCAAATGCAAGATATGCCAAGTCCCAAAGTGGGAAACTCAAGTCCTTGCCAGCCTTCTACAACCGCACCCCATTCCTCAATAGATTTGGCAAGCCCTATCTATAAACTTCATAGACGGTTTACCTCTCTCCCAGGGCAAGAATTCCCTTTTGGTAGTGGTCAATCACTTGTCAAAATATGCTCAATTTCTTCCCCTTAAGCATCCTTATTTATCCTAGGGAGTTGCCTAAGTGTTCTTTAATGAAATCTACAAGCTTTATGACTCGCCTAGTGTGATAGTGTGTGATCGTGGTTCCATTTTTATGAGTGCCTTTTGGAAGGCCCCTTTCCAACTTCAAGTCCCCAAATTCAACTTTTCATTTGCCTACCATCCACAAATAAACAGGCAAACTAAGGTGGCCAACCGTTCCATCGAGCTCTACCATCATTGATTTATAATAGATAGGCCATATGACTGGATGAAGTGGCTGGCATGATTGGAATTTTTTCACAACACCAGTCTCAACAATAGCACTAAGATGACCCCCTATGAAGCTCTATATCGGTAACCCCTTCCTCCTTTAATCTCATATGTTCCTGACCCTACTCAGCTAGAGGCAGTTGATTATGAGCTTCGTAACTGAGAGCTTATCCTCACCAATTTGAAGAACAACCTGTTTGTAGCCCAAAAGCACATGAAAAGCCAATTCGACAAGCATCACTGCGAAGTTAAATACCAAATGGATGAGTGGGTGTACATCTGTTACCCTATCATCAAACATCTATGGCTTTTCGATGTGCCCAAAAACTCTCCCCTCACTTCTATGGCTCATTCAAAATCTTTGCCCATATAGGAAAGGTGGCTTATAAACTTTAGTTACCGTCATACTCTAAAATCCACCTGGTGTTCCACGTCAGCTCCCTTAAAAAATACTTGGGTGATAATGCCATCACCATCACTAAGCTCCCTAAATATCTTGCAAATGAAGCCATCCTCATTGCCAAGCCTTAGGTCCTCTTAGATTGGCGTACTCTCAATGGGAAAGCCAAGTCCCATTGCATTAGTGTGGAATGTCTCCAATGGAAGCTACTTGGGAAGATCTTTCCTACATGCATACTTACTTCCCTGAGTTCGACCCTAAAGGTTTGCTTACTTACAAGCTAGATTTTATTTTCCTTTCTCACAATAGGAGGTCTAAGAAGAAGTTCTCCGACCTCTTTAGAGGTGATCACCTAGTCAATCACCCTTAGACTTGGGCTATTACACACAAGCATAACATGATCTAACTTTGAATTTTTTTTTTGAACCAATTTGATTCCAAAACTAAAATGGAAAGAGTGCGACACACATTGGAATTGGCTAGGAAGAATTTGTTGACCTCATTGGGGTCAAGCTACACCTTGCCTCTGCAGCACTTGAGCACACCTATGGCGAGCCACATCTAGAGCTTTGATGACACCATTACTTTTTTGATCTTTTTGGGAATTGGTCAGGGTTTCTAGTGAATGAAAAACTAAGAAAGGCTTATATATGGCACAAAAGACCTTTAAGGATAGAATTTCGGTTGAGTCAGATATGAATTATTTCGTTAATAAGTTAAAAAAGTAATAAATGATATATGTAATAGTTTGAACCAAATTTTGTCATGATTTGCTTTCAATTGAGTTTCCTTTCCAATTGCTAGGTTTCATGTGCCATTAACATTTTTTTTTTCATTTCTGAATATACAAATGCCACAAGAGCTTATAAATAAACATTCCAATGTCTATTGATCCATAATGCTTCTCTAGGTGGGTTTATAAAAGCCCAAGAAAGCTTTTTCCCATGATGGTTGATATGTGGATATAATTAGATATTTTGGCCCAAATAAGAATTTCAACGACATTACAACTTATAAAAAGACTAGAAATATTAATAGTTTCCCTTTCAAATATAACAGACAAAAAGATGATAAGTATTGAACTAATAGAAAAAATAGGATAGATGTTAATCTAGTCATTTCACACAACTTGCTACTTATGGAATAGGCTCACTTGTCCCAATGTGCTATGTAATTTTTAGACTATAATGACAAGTTAACCCTTTTCTCAACTCTAACCTTTTTTTTTTTTTTTTGTATGTTCATGTTTATAGTATGTCTTCTAGATGATGTAATATCACTAATTATCTCAAAATTTTGAAATAATAAAAAATGATATATTCATTTTCTAAATTTAAAATAATATAATTGAGGTTTAGACTCAAGACATTCATTACAACATCTTGTTAAATTACTTATTAACTTATAATATAAATAGATAAAGATGAATTAATTTAAACGTTATATCCCAATACAATTATATCTTGTTTAATTACTTATTAACTTATAATATAAATAGATAAAGATAAATTAATTTAAACATTATATCCCAACACATATAATTGTATGGGCAACCAATATCTTGTGACTAACTGCATAAGGTTGTAAGGCAGTAGTGTAAGGTTGTAGCAAGGTGTCGCATGCCCCTAAAGCTGTAATGTAGTTATGCTATTTTTATGGCTTTTGTAGGAGCATATGGTCCGTTAATATGTTATGTGTGGTTACTGTGTAATATAGGTTTAACTTGTGTAAGGCCCAAAGGCTAGAATGCTATTTTGTTGAACTACTAGGGGTAACCTAGGCTTTAGGAATGTGTTGCCTTCAAAAAGGGGAAAACATGGATAGAATAGGTATTGTGAAATCCAATTTATCAACTTGCTCATGTGATTATGGTCTTATGTGCCCTTCTTAAATGTAGAGGTCCCATGTCCCTCTTGATGTGGAATCTTGTTGCTATTTTTGGTTGTTTTCTTTTATAATCATTGGTAGCAAGAAGAATAGAAACAAGCCAGACCGAAGCTTAGATTGGCCGTTACAAGTTATCCATTCATTGAGGCCATTTTAGGATCTTAAACGTGACAATTTGGTATCGGCACCAGGCATGGCCTCAAAGCTCACCCAATTCCGTGTGGAGATTGAATGTGTATTCATCGAGAATGAATGCCATATGGAAAAGAAGGCAACAGAAAAATGATTCCAAGAATCATTTGACAAGCTTCAGGTGTTGGTTCTCACATTGATTGGAAAGGGAGATGAAGGAATTAGAGGTTCTAAAATGGTTCTAGGAATTGTTTGACAAGCTTTAGGCCTTGGTTCTCACATTGATTGGAAAGGGAGATGCAGAAATTAGAGGTTCTAAAATGGTTCCAAAAATTGTTTGACAAGCTTCAGGCCTTGGTTATCATATCGGTTGGAAAGGGAGATGCGACAATTGGAGGTTCTAGTTTGGGTTCCAAGGAAAAAGCAATAAAAAAAAAGGAAGAGGAGGAAAGAAAGACCGACGGTGATCAAAGTAATCAACTAAGGTTCATGAGCCTTGGTAATGGTTTGAGGAATGCAGAATTCTAGAAACCTAGTTTCCAAACTTCTGCCAACCTTACTACGTATTTGAGAAAGGCCGAATCCAAGAAGGCCAAGATCTAAACCGTGACCAGCCAAGTAGGTCATGGGGGTGTCGAAATCTGGAAACTCAAGACCATGTCTATGATCAATACCGGGGGATTAATGATCATACGAATCAGGAACAATATAAACCTAATTGCGAGCAACTTAGGTAATTCAGGTGGGGAGGACACTGAGAAAACTAGATAGGCTTCCAGGAGAGAAATAGGTGGTTCCAGGAAGGTAGAAATTAAGAGCTCTATGATGAATTTTAGGATGAAAATAGAAATTTTGCGGGAGGAGGGAATAGAATTCCACATGGGCAACCTAGGCAAAAATGGGTGTGGTTTGATTTTCCAAGATTTGCAAGTGAAGTTGACCCCCAAGGATAGATTAATCGTGTTAACCAATTCTTTCGTTTCAACGGTACACCCGAACTAGACAAGGCTGATATTGCAACTTGGCACTTAGAGAAGAAGGAGCAAATATGTGTGGAATGGCTACAAAGGAAGGCATATGGGCATTTGATTTCTTGGCACAAGTTGACAATTGAATTCCTCAGGTGTTATGGTCCTTTTGTGTATAGAAACAACCTCCTAGATATAATCAGGTTGCATAATCTAGCACTATAAAAGACTATGTGGTATGATTCATGAAACTTCTTTTAAGAATTCCTTATGTGAATGAAGAACAAGAAATGATATTTTTCTTAGTTGGGTCAAAGGAGGGTCATATGAAAGAAGTGTTATCCTAAAAACCATATCATTTGGCCGATGCTCTAAGATTAGCATATTTACGAGAGGATGATTATGCAACTAGTAGGAAGGAAAAAGTTACTGCTCCAAAGTATGTAGGAAAAGAAAACACTACTTAGAACAAGAATAAAGGCTTTCTAAGCTCTATTAAAAGGCTATCCCTTAAGGAAATACAAGAGAGAAGAGAAAAGGGGTTGTGTTTTAATTGTGATGAGAAGTATATGAAGGGTCATCGCTATAAAAAGAAATTGTTCATGTTGTTTGGAGAAGAGGCAAATGATGATAGTGATAGTGTAGTGCCTAAATTTGTTGAAACTCAACCTGAAATGAATGAAGGGCCACCTAAGGTGTCCCTTAAGGCCATCCAAGGGTCTACTGACCCCTAAACAATGAGAGTTAAAGGCTCAATGGAGGGAGAAATGAACAAAGTATGCATGCTAATTGACTCTGGTAGCACCCATAACTTTGTGAATATCCAGTTGGTGCATAAATGGGGGATAAAAGTAAATGAAGGTAAGGATTTAAAGGTGGAAATGGCAAATGGGGATAAGTTGAAAAATGAAAGGCTTTGTAAAGACTTAGTCTTAATTGTCCAAGGGGTGAAATTGAAGCTCAACTTTTATGTACTAAACATGCTAGGAACATGGGCAGTCCTAGGAGCTCAATGGTTAAAAACACTTGGCCCCATCCTTTGGGGTTTCGAACTAATGTAGATGGCCTTCAGAGTATAAGGGAAACTAGTCACATTAAAAAGGATAAGGGAAGGGGAAAGCTTACTGGTAAGTGAAAATAGGTACTATAAAGAGCTTAAACAAGAAGGTTTTAGGCTTTTAGTGCAAGTAATTGCAATGCATAGTTGTGTGACAGAAGAGCCAAAAAGCTCCAAAATTATAAGAAACAAGCTACAATCCTTGGAATCAAAGTATGAGGGGAACATTAGCAAGAGATTAAAGGAAGTGTTATAAGAGTTTAAGGATTTGTTTGAAAAACCGAAAGGATTGCCACTAGCTAGAGAATATAATCATAGAATACCCTTAAAGGAAGGAAATGAACTAATAGCCTTAAGACCTTATTGATATCCCCACTACGAAAAAGGAGAGTTAGAGAAAATGGGTAAGCAGTTATTAGATGTTTGGGTTATAAAGCCTTAGCACTAGTCCATACTCATCTCCCGTACTTTTAGTAAAGAAACAAGATGGTTCTTAGAAGCTCTATGTGGATTATAGAGCTTTAAATAAACGAACCATTAATGACAAGTTCCCTATCCCCATAGTTGAGGAGGTGATGGATGAGTTACATAAAGCGAGGTATTTCACAAAGTTAGACTTAAGGTTGGGGTATCACCATATCAAAATGTAGGATGAGGATATTTATAAGACAACATTTCAAATCCACCAAGGCCATTATGAGTACCTAGTCATGCCATTTGGACTATGCAACGCCCCATCCACCTTTTAGGCCCTTATGAATTTAATCTTCAAAAACTTCCTTAGAAGGTTTGTGTTGGTTTTCTTTAATGATATCCTAATATATAATAAAAGCTAGTGGGAGCATTTGGAACATGTCAAGGAAGTTTTGGGGATACTTAAGAACCATGAATTACATGTTAAGAAAAACAAGTGTTCTCTTGGCCAAAGTTCAGTAAAATACTTAGGTCACATTATAAGTGAGGAAGGGGATAGCCACAGATAAGGGAAAAGTGCAAGATATGATTAATTGGATCAAACCAAAATAGCTCAAGGGATTGAAGGGTCTTTTGGGACTCACTGGTTACTATAAGTGATTCATAGCCAATTATAGGAAGATTGTAGCCCCACTCACTAAGCTCCTTAAGAAAAACAGCTTTAAATGGAATCCAAAAGTTGAAAAGGCTTGTGATGATCTAAAGACAAGCATGGTTTCAACACTAGTCCTTACACTTCCAGACTTTAAAAAGGACTTTGTCTTAAAGTTTGATGCTTTAGGAGAAGGTGTTAGGGCAATTATATCATGGGGAGGACATCCCATTGCATTTTTCAGCCAAGCTCTCGAAGGAAAGAAATACTCTTTTGTCTATATATGAAAATGAGTTATTATCAGTTGTCTTGGCAATTAATAAGTAGAAAGACTACTTGTTGGGAAGAAAGTTTATAGTGAGGACAAATCAAAGGAGTTTAAAACATTTGTGGGAACAAAGAATCACTACACCAGCTCAACAAAAGTAGTTAGCTAAACTCATGGGATACAACTTTACTGTTGAGTACAAACCAGGAAAAGAGAACAAAGTTGCAGATGCTTTATCACGTAAAAAAGAGATAAGAGATGTTAAAATTGAAGGAACCTTGGCATCAATATCCAACCCTGTGCCTTTATAAGTAGAACCAATCAAGGATGAAGTTAGAAAGAGCCCTGAAGTGTAGGAAAAGGTGAAGCATATACAAGAAGGAAAGCTTAAAGAGATATGGAAGGTTAGAAATGGTTTAATTTTTTATAAAGGAAGAATTTGCTTAGGTCTAAGTTCCAAGTTAGTAAGATCTTTGGTGGAAGAAATACATGCAATTGCTTATGAAGGATTGCATAAAACACTTCAAAGAATCAAGGTAATATTTTATTGGAGAAATATGAGGAAGATGGCATAAAAGGTAGTCAACAATGTGAGACATGCCAGAGGAACAAGAGCTTAAATACCTTACTAGTAGGGCTACTACAAGCGTTACCCATTCCAATAGAGATTTGGATTAAGGTCTCCATGGACTTTATAGAAAGGTTGCCCAATTCCAAGGGTAAAACATGTGTATTAATAGTGATGGATCAGTTGACGAAAATGGCCCACTTTATTCTACTCCATCATCTATATACAACATCCATAGTGGTTGAGAATTTCTCCCAGAACATTTACGAGTTGTATGTTATGCCCTAAAAAATTGTATGACTGTGATTGAGTGTTCACTAGCTTATTTTGGAGAGAATTGTTTAACCTGCATGGAACCTATTTGAACTACTTCACAACCTACCATCCTCAATCTTTCGGGTAAGCAAAGGCAATAATAAAATCCTAGAAATATATTTGCGATGTTTTATGGTGGATCAACTTAAGAATTGGCTCAAATGGCTTCCTTAGGTTGAACTATGCTATAACACAAGTGAACACGGATCCTTAGGAAAAAGTCCTTATGAAGTAGTGTATGGTAAGCCACTGCCTACCTTATTGGATTATGTTCCAGGGGCTACATCAGTGGAGGCAGTAGAGAAAGAATTAGTAGAGTGTGACAAGATGCTCAACTTGTTAAGGCAGAAACTTGCTGATTCACAAAACCACATTAAGAAAGTTTATGAGAAAGGTCAGATTGATAGAGAAGTTTAAGTAAGGGATGTAGTGTTCCTAAAGTTTCAACCTTACTACTAATTCTTGGTTAGCATGAATCGTCATCATAAACTGCATCCTTGTTACTATAGGCCTTTTAAGGTGATAGAGAGGATAGGTAACCTTGCTTATTGATAACTCTATTTTTATAGAGTTATTTGACCTATTTTTAGTCAATAAACAATGCAATACTTATGAGAAAATATTTGAATTCCTCTTTATCTACCTAAATTTGTCTTATTTATGTAGCGTAAGGAGGCATGGAGAAAAAAGATGAATAAGGAGAACCTGATGCTTATTGTGTGGCAAAATCGTAATATCAAGATCAAGAGAGTCAAGATGGGCTTGGACTTTAGATTATTAGGTTTTCTATTTATTTAGAAAACCCAATCATGTTAGGAATTCAAATCCTAATTAATTTAGAAGTTCAAAACCCAATTGTTTTAGATCTCTAAAACCCAATTCTATTAGGATAGGAGATAGGTCTAAACCTAAACCCTATTTAAGAGAAGAGAAGAGGCAAAAGAAGAGGAGGAGGAAATTAAGCACAACTCAAGAGAAAGGCCAAGAATTCAAGGTTTTCTTGAAGAGAAGACAAAAAGGGTGACAGGCTTCTTGTTCTTGGATTCAAGATGCCTTCTTTATTTCTTATTATCATTCTTCCTCATTATTTCTTTATGTTTTAGTTTATTTTTGTTAGAGCTACGATGTAACCTAATTATGATAGTATGAATCTTATGATTATTATGTTTTGTAAGATATTTTATTTATGTGAAGTTACATATTACGGAGTTTAATGCTTTTAGGTGATTAGCTACCACTTAGATGACTTGATTTGCATGTTAGAGACTGACAGGAAATAGCATGCAGTTGCTTCTTGTAATATGCAACCATAGATTAAATATGGATAGACATATACCATATTGTTTGTGTGGCTTTCAGTGTAAACTGGGAATGTTCATAGATCCTAATGCATTTGGTTTGTTTCAATTCACATATAGAGATATAGTGAATTAATGAACTAAGTAGGTTTGCTATACCTAGACATAAGATAGTAAATAAATTAGGAAATTCCGCCATCACATAGATATTATCTCTCTTGCAAGCATAAATAATCAATATTAATACCTAGTAATTATGGTGAAGTCATATGCTCTAACATATTTCTTTTATTAAGTTTTCTTAAATTTAGTTAATTAATCTACCATCTATCAATTTGGTTTGCTAGATAAATTCTAGGAGTTATTCACCATTAGTAATTAGTTGGTTTAGTAATCACCAATCTTTGTGGGACGATATCTTTCTTATCATTATATTACTTGTTCGACATGTTCACTTGCATATAAAATTCACCGAACACTTATCAGTTAAAGCTCCCAAGTACTTCAAAAATCCACCCGATTTTCCATGTATCGCTGCTCAAGAAATGTTTAGGACAAGGCATACAAGTTTAGGAAAAGCTACCCCATTACCTAGAGTTAGAAGATATGTTGATTCCTTAACTTTTGGCCATCATAGGTAAAAGGGTTTACAGGAAGGAAGAACAAGTGTTGGTTTTATGGAAAGGACTTATAGTGACAGATGCTACATGGTAGTTGGAGGTTTAGTTCTATACTAGAGTATCGACCTTGACAATAATCTCTTATAAGGGGGAAGGAGTTGTCACATGCCCCCAAAGTTGTAATGTAGTTATGTTATTTTTGTGGCTTTTGTAAGAGCATATGGCTTGTTAATATGTTATGTGTGGTTGCTTTGTAATATGGGTTTAAGTTATGTAAGGCCTAGAGGCTAGAATGCCATTTTTTTGAACTAATAGGGATAACTTAGGCATTAGGAATGTGTTACCTCCAAAAAGGGGAAAACATGGATAGAATGGGTATTGTGAAATCTAAGTTATCAACTTGTTCATGTGATTGTGGTCATGTGTCCCTTTCTTAGATACAGAGGTCCCATGTCCCTCTTGACGTGGGATGTTGTTGCTATTTTTAGTTATTTTCTTTTATAATCCTTGGTAGTAGGAAGAATAGAAACAAGCTAGACCGAAGCTTAAATCGACCACTCTAAGTTATCCATCTGTTGAGGCCATTTGAGGATCTTGAACATGACATAAGGTTGTAATGCAATGAATGTAATCTTTAGCTCATCAACGAAGGTTTTGTTCTTTTGATGCTTGCTATTTGTGTATGACTTGGAGAAGTAGGAGCTTTGATCTTACACCTTGGCCTTCCATGCATTCAGGTGGGCCTTTAGCAAAGCACCGCTTTCGTTGCGATTCTTGCAAAAAAGAACTCTTTCTTCTCCTCCATAGGCTAAGAGTAAAAGGGAGAAAATCCTCTCCTTTTAAGCTGAACTGCCTCAGAGTAGACTTGTTGGAGCGTTTTTGGAAACTTACCTAAAACAAGGTCTTAATTCTTCCTTTCTACCCATTTATTCTGTTTCCTTTCCTATTTGCTTGCTTACACATCTCTAGTTCTCTTATATTTTTGGAGTTTTCTTGTTCAATCACAGGTTTTACTTATGAGGCTGGAGTCTCTACTACCATTAGGCAACTTTGTAAGTCTTTCACTTCCATGCTTTTATGGCAAAGACTTGGATTTCAGGGTTGCTATTTAGGCTAGGGCCTTTCCTTCTAGCCATTCCTTTGTACTCTCCTAACCCTTCAACCTCTAATTGATTAACTTTCCATATCTTTTTTTTTTAAATCTATATTCATGTGTGTATAACTTGCCTTATTGCTTAACTAAGATTTTTACATCTTCTTATGGATAAGCAATGATGGCTACTATAACAATCATTGACTTGGAAAGGCAAGTAGTAATCTTTTCTGTTTATCTGTATTTTTTTTTTTTTTTTTTTTGCATTCTTCAATGAGTGCTAACTTTTTAAGTATTTTAGTTTTTGCTTGCTGTATTTAGTCGCAGGGGCTTAATAGATTCAATTTTTAAACTAATCATTGTTTATGCAAGCCTTATTATGTATGATGCTTAAGTATAAATGTGTCATGCTTTAATCATATTTTGCTTCACTTCATTTTTCAGTTATCTTCTTTAAGTAATTAAGGATAATTCCTCATAATTCTGAGATGATCATGTTACCTTAAATGCATTATCAATATATGCAATTTGTAGATTGCCATAAGGATGGTGATTGTTAATTTTACCATTATTTAACTTTTATCACCATAGACAAAAGCCAGTGAGAACTTAAAGCATTGGTCATTGGAGCTTGGATCTTAAGTATCAGATCTCACATCTTACAATGTATGTCCAACAATCAAAGTTTCGCTAGGAAAGAAGGTCCTAACTTTTATGAAATATGAAATATTCATTGATACGATCTAGCAACTTTGGAATTTTTTGGATTTACTAGATTGAGACCTCGAGCTAAGCTTACTCTTCACTTTGGTTCAACTAGTTTATTGTGTGTTGTAACAATCAAAGAGGCAATGTTGTTTCACCCTTAACACACCTTTGATATTTGTGTAGGTGTTTAGGTCAAAAGTATTAACGTTATACCTTTTTTATTTTTTATTTTTTATAAATTTCTTTTTAGGTTGAAATGGCATCATTTTGTTAAAGGGCTTTTGGGAAGTAACTGATGTAATAATTGGACTATAATTTGCAAAGATAGCTAAAAGATGGCTAGAGTTGCTACCAGTGATAGTGGAAGTAGGGACTTTTAAATCCAAACCACTTTAAATCTCTTGTGCCCTTCTTGCTTGATTTCTTTGCTTGTTTGTGGTTTGGTTTCCATTTGTTTGCTACTTGATTGACTTGGACTTTGCTTATAAAGTAGTTTGGTTGCAAGCCATTGCTTCCCCCTTGAAGCTCTTTGAACCTATAGTAACCTTGAATGTTTTTGATAAAGTAATATTTCTAAAGCAAAGTAATTAAACATTCATTGGATGTATACATCCAAAAGAGGGATGTTACAAGTTCTAATACCTTGCTGAGATAAATACATGTATAAACTAGCTTTTCTCAACCGATAAGACTGAAGAATAAGATCTTTTACTTTGCGTCATTGAGTAATATTAGTGAATGCTTAATAGGAGGCTTTAGTTAGTGGTCTTAAATTATGTTCTTTCTATGAATTATGTTGTGCATAAGTGGATTTTGTTGGAAAACAACAAGATTATGCATCATTTTTCAATCTTGCTTGTGATATGGTTTTCACTTTGCTTAATTCAACTTACAAATTGCCATTTTGATCTTGAGAGACTTGAACTTCATCTGTAATACTTTATGTATTAAGGAGAAGCAGGAGAGAGCCATCAATACCATCCTAGAACACCATATCCTTGTTACACCATTAAAATTGTTCGATCAAAGTTGTGTGCCCACCCTGCACCATCCTCCACTTCCCATGCCTAAGTGGGCCTATGAAGTTTCTAGAAAGTAACGAGGTCATTACTTAAGTCTTTCCAATTTGAATTGTAATGTGTATGGTGTATCTTCTTTTATGGATTTCCTTTTCGAATTGGCTGAGATTCAAACCAAGTTTTTTATTCAAGGAGCTCGACTTGCTAATGTCTCCTACACCTTGTTTTCCAAGCTGACAAGGAATACAATGGAAATATGATTTTTAGACTAAACTTATTTTACCACTAGATGCTAGTTGTTCTATCATGTTCTTCTAATTTTAAGCTTTTGAGTTATAGCTTTAACCTTATATGGTATAGGATTCAATAAATTACTAGTCCCAACATAGGAAACATGTTTACTAATTGTCTTGAAGTATACTAGTGAAACCAAACTCCAGGTTTAGATTGACTCAAGTGACAGAATCATTGTTCATGGATATCATCTCTTTCTTTGTGTGTCTATTTTTTCTCTTCATTCTTTTATCGAGTTAGTAGCTATCTCACCAAAAAGCTATTTCATTAGGAAAAACAACTTTTTTCATGAGACTAATACTTTAGCTATGTCAATTGTGCACTTGTTGAATTATTTTGCATATGAAATGTCTACTAACCACTTAGGAAACCATAGTATAAAAATATTTAAGTTTGTATGTATTTATCCAGAAGAATGAAAAACGTAAGGACTGGAATAAATAAGATAGATAAGACAAAGGATTCTTCATAAAATGGTGTTGGGGCTTTATCAAGGATGGATAATCAATCAATCGAAGGATGAATGCCTTTTTGTTACCATTCCATTCTTGTTCTTCAATAACATCACTTACTTTACTTTACATCCATGGTTTGTTAGGGTTCACTAAATATGCCATTTCCGATTGCTCGAGAAAATCTGTTTATCATTAGTAACTTTCAATAGAACTTTTGGCTAAAATTAGCTGTGGTGTTTAAGTCCTAGAAAAATTGATATTTTGGTGGAGCAATTTGTTATCTTAGGTCAAACATTACCTTATTTTGGTCTATGAATAAAAGGCATAACTGCTAACTAGTGCCACAAAATCTCTAGTTTCTTCTTTTAGTGTTCATATGTATATTTGGCTGGCTTGACTATTTTTTTTTCTGTAGTGGGAATAGATATTAAATTTCATCACATTTTCAAGAGTTGCTTGTGTTCTACAGGGTATGAGAAGAGAAGCAGGAAATCATTCCAAGGTGTTGGCCAAGACACATAAATTCAGTTTGAAATAAAGATAGAGATGATTCTGAGGTTGACTATATTGCTTCTCTAAGCCATTGTAAGAATTGGGATGCCAAAAGTGGGAAAAGCCAATCAATTTTTGCTAAAACACTAAGTGATAGTTTTATTGTAAAGGAAATTAAAATGACAAAATTGGATTCATTTATGAAGTTTGCTTGGGATTATTTCGAGTACATGAATCAATCATTTGAGCTAGGGAACTAAACATGCCATGCAAAAGTACTTGGAATCTATAGTGTTTGTTGGATTGATTTGCTCCTAACCTTAACATTTGAGTTTTTTGCAGGTAACTATTAGGCCACTGAAAATTGGGAAAGAGAATAGGCATGACCTGATGGTCATGGAGAATATTAAGCATGGCCGTAAAATTACTCGTCAGTATGATCCTTAGAACAATTTTAGGAAATAAGGAGAACATAAAGTAGTGAGTGCCTTGCAAAGCTCTACTTGATTTCATAAGTGTATCAAATACAATGGCAGGCATGCCTTTTATGGAGATCATTACAAGTACAAACTTATTTGGCTTTTAACTTACAGTTATAATTGAACTCAACGGATCCCAAGCATTGCGTTAACTAAATAACTGAAGGTGGTTTAAAGTTATTATTGCTAAGTTGGATTAATAGAAGACATGGATGTTGAGCTGTCTTTAGTTTGACTTCGTTTTATTTCTCTTAATTACACTTCTTCGGTCCCTTTCAAACTTGGAGTAGGTATTAGTCTAAGTTTGTTTTGCAAAAATAGGAAGGTAGTCTTAGGGAAAGGCTTAGTCAAGATGTCGATAATCTACTACTTGGTTGAAATGTATCTTGTAGTGATGAGGTTCAATTTTGCCTTTTCACACTCGAAGTGGGAATCAATTTCCATATGTTTCTTCCAACCATGAAAAGTTGGTTTTGTGGTTAATTTCAATATAGCTAGATTATCACAATAAATAAGAGTGGAATAAGGTTGACTAATACTTAGATCATGCATGAATGCATAAAGCCAAGTCAATTCTGTAGTTGTTAAGGCTAAGTGTTGGAATATATTTTAATGATATTAGAATATATAAATATTTTGATAATGAAGAAAAATGGATATTATAATATGATAATATTATAATCATTTTGTTGGAATATATTTATAATTAAATAGAATTATAATATGAAAAACCACCGTGTAAACTTGTGTCTTGTCTCTATTGTGTTTAATTATCTTTGAATGCTTTATTTGATTGCAAAAAGTGATTGAACACCGATTAGAAGTGAATTTCTAAAGAAAAACCTAATTCACCCCTGCTCTTAGGTTGCTATAGGATCCAACACTAAGGCTCAATATTCTACTTCTACAGAAGATCTTGTTACTATGGATTGTCATTTGGAACTCCACGAAATGAGATTGATGACTAAGTAAAAGTAATAACCTGAAGTAAAGTGTTGTGTAGCCTTGCAACCAACCTAATCAAAGTCACTGTGACCATATAAACTTAGAGAGCTGTAAGAGTGAATTCTTAATGCAAGTGACTGTATGCCTTGTAAGTATTTGAGTAGCCTTCTTAGATTGTGAAAATCTAAGTTTGTAGGGGAGTGCATCGACTGACATAACTTGTTAACTAGGAAGACCAATTCTAGTTTGATGATAATGAGATACTACAATGCATTAAAAGTACCTCAAAACAAAGAAGCAGCACATGCTTGAGATGGGTGTAGAAGACTAGGAGCTTTGGTAGCCATTAATGTTGTTATAGGCTTGCAATATAGCATAAAGCCCTTCCTAAGGATGTTAAGAATAAATTGTCTTTATGACAGAGCATACCCTCTTAGTAAATGAACTATTTCTATGCCAAGAAAGAAATGAACAACGCCAAATAATTTAAAGGGAGATTACCATGGAATTCATGCTTCATATTAGCTTTTGCTTTTGAAAAAAAGCTATAACTACTTCTTTCTATCTCACTCTCTATAAGACTTCAAGCTTTCTTGAAGAAAAAACTATTGTATTCATCAGGACTTGGAGCTTTGTAATCACCAATAGTGTTAAGGACTTTTTGTATATTTTCTCTTTGAACATTTGCTATAAGGCTTATCTTTGTTACTTTTGGAATTTTAGTGGGAAATAACTTTCTTAATTTTCTTTCTGATGGTTGAAGTTGGTTTGCCCTCCCTAGTAAGTTTTGATAGTAACTTAAAATTTTGTTCTTAATCACCTCAGAATATTTAGTAAGTTGCCCATTATCTATTTCCACCTTAAGAATATGGTTTTTTACTCTCCTCTTCATCATGCTTCCAAAAAAAAACTTTATTGTTACAATTTCCTTCTTTCAACTAAGTATTCCTTGATTTATGCTTGAGAAGTATTTCGTCATGCTTGCTTTGTATTATTAACTTTTCTAACTATTTATTTCCTTCATTGCACAGTTAGGTATTTGAAAGGTCATCAAAGAGTTTTTCTTGTGCTATTTGTAGTTGCTTCCTAGCTATCTCTATTTTACTTGGTAATTCTCTAAATTTCTCTTTATTTAGCTTTCTTAACTCTTTTTGTTGGAAAATAGGATTTTGTTGTAACTAAAAATATTTTCTTATAAATATCAATTCTCAAATTAAGTTTTTCTAAATGTGCAAAAAGAAAAACTATAAGAAGTAAAAGGTGTACAAATTATAATATCAATTAATGATATTATAAAGTAACCGGGTTCCTACATTTCCTTATAAAATATATTCTTAAAGTCTTTGTGACATATATTCAAATATATGTTGATTATTTGAATATATTGATTATTTAAATATTTCTTCAAGAAATATAAAATATACTTGAATATATTTTATTTTAGGAATATGATACTTGGCTTGGTGAAATTGCAGGAACAATATATTAGCTCAAAGTCAATATATGCAATACATTAAAAATGTATTGATATTGGACCGTGTATTGATATTGGACCATGTTGATGTTGGACCATATATACATGCTGAATATATTATTACTGTACTGGACTTTTGCTGCTAGACTATGAGAATATAGGTGCGGCCCAAGTTCACGTCAACCTGCCTGATCCCGTTCCTTGTTATGGTGTCGTTTTGATCATAATCAGAGGCTTCCTGCTACGGTGTCGTCTTGATCATAATCATAGGCTTCCTGGTATGGTGTTGTCTTGATCACATCAGAGGCTTCCTTGATACGCTTGCTGGCTACGACGTCGTCTCACTTAAGGGCACATAAGAAACACTTATCTCTCAAAGGGTTATGCCCTAGCCGCTTCATTCTCTCCCCGACGCTGCCTTCATTTCTCTCAAGCGCCGAAGCTTCAACGGGATGAATCTAGAGGAGACGGGCTGTCAGAACGGTCAGATTTCGAATCAAAAGGTTGAAATGAGGTTGATTTGATGGATAGTCTAATATTCCTAACGGGAAGAAAGCTACGGTTCAGGTTTGATTCAAAAAGAAAACCCTAGATCTGCTTCTATTTAAAAGGAGATGTGTACATGAAGGTTTTCTCTTGATGATTAACATCTATTTAAAGCATTCTCTTTGTGAAGATAATCTACTCAACTTACTTACCATTTGATTCGAGATCATACATCATTCGGTGGTTTATAAGCTCTCGGTGATATTCGACTATTCGGTTTAATCTTTGATTATATCATCAATCATAGCTTGCATAACAATATTTATGTGCTGATTTCACTTGTAAACATTTTCTACATATAAATCTTGAGGAAAATCCGAAACCCTAATTTCTCCAAATTGGGGATTTCGTGATAGGAGCTTTGTATCTTGATATATTTGTTTGAATAGCTCCTCTGATCAGCAATATCCCATAAACTAACATATTATTTGGGGATTTGCTATTGTATATGATCTTTTGATCATTATTTGTATTTGGATTTGATAATTCCTTTGAGAAGGAATTATTTGGATTAGGGAGAAAGTATTCTCGTAATCAGGTTGAGTAAAGGTGACTTCAATTGGTTGGATTGAAGGAGAAGAGGGTGGACGTAGGACTCAAAGATAGAGTGCCGAACCACCGTGGTAAATTGGGTGTTGATTCTCTTGCTTTCTATTTGATTAAATATTTCTGTTTGATTGCATATTATCATATAAATTGCTAAAGTAATTTATTAGAATATTTGAGAAGAATATTTCGGTACAAGAACAATTCAACCCCCCTTCTTGTTAAGCCATAAAACCCAACAATTGGCATTTAGAGCCAGGTTCTCTAATTAAAAGGACTAACATCCTAGAGTAGATCCACATTATGGCTTCTGAAAAAAGGTTAGCTGTTACGGGGTTTAATAAACCTCCATTGTTTGATGGCATTAACTCTAGGCATTAGAAACAATTAATGCAAGTCTTCATAATAGGCCAAGATCCAGAAGCTTGGCAAGTAATCAAAAAAGGTATTACATTACCCGAAACTGATGAATGGTCAAAAAATGAAGCTAAAGTAATGGGGTTAAATGCTAAGTCCATGAATATGATCTATAGTGGTCTTAGAGCACATGAGTTTAACAAAGTGTCCTCTTGTATCACCGATAAACAAATTTGGAACAAGTTAGAAGTTATTTATGAAGGAACTAAAAAGGTAAAGTCTTCTAAAGTGAATATGCTTACACATGACTATGAATTATTTGTTATGAAAGATTCTGAAAGCATTAGTGATATGTTTGGTAGGTTTACTAAAATCATCTCTGAACTAAAATTGCTAGGAAAAACCTATACAAATGAGGAAATGGTAAGAAAAATGTTAGTATCCCTACCCGAGAGTTGGGATCCAAAAAAGATGGCCATAGAAGAAGCTCATGACCTAGAGGTGCTGACCTTAGATGATTTGCTAGGTTCTCTTAAGACTCATGAAATGCAGCTTATGAGAAGAGAAAAAGAAAAGGAAAATAGGAGATCACTTGCACTTAAAGTAGAAGTTGAAAAAGTTGAAGAAGAAGAGTCAGAAAATGATGAAGTATCTCTTATAGCTAGAAGGTTTAGAAAATTTCTAAGAAGAGGCTTAAACAAAAACATAGGGCAAAATAGGAGAAAAGAATTAAATGAACCTAGGGAGAATGTGTGCTATGAATGCAGGAAACCAGGACATATCAAGATTGATTGTCTGATAATCAAGAAGAGAAACAGCAAGAACAAAAAGAAAGCAATGATTGCTGCCTAGGATGATGAGAACTCATCTGATGAAGAAACCCAAGAAGAGGTTGCACATCTATGCCTAACCGCAACAGCAACTCTTGAGGAAGAAAATCATGAGGTAAACAATTCTGAACTGTTTCTTCAAATAAATTCTGGATTAGAAACTGCATTTTCTGACCTTGAATATACAAATAAATTAAAAGATAAATACATAAAGTTAAAAGCAAAAAATAAATCTGAAAAACAGGAACATTTGACTTCTGTACAAAAAATCAATTTTATTGACAAACAAAGTACATAACTTACTGCATGTAAAGATCAAACTGAAAAGAAAAATGTTGTGATCTCTTTGAATGACGACATTGTTATTTCTGCTAATGCATACATGAAATATGATGCTTGTATGAATGATATATATGAAAAACAAGGAAAACATGAGAACATGCAAATAGGAGCAGAAACTTTCTGTAGTGACAGTGCATCCCTTGAGACTAGGATACATGCAGATTCACATGTATGTGTTGAAAATCTTAAGAATAGAGTCCGTGACCTTGAAAAAGAAAACTGTGACTTAAAATTAAAACTTGATGCAAGTAACTTGATGTTAAAGAAATTTACAAATGGTAGTTGCATGTTAAATAGAATTCTAAACTCTCAAAGAGGTATATATGATAAGGTGGGACTAGGGTATAAATTGAATGATAAATCAAAATCATTCAATCATTTCTTTAAGGAAAAAGAATGTCCAATTCCTCCGCATGAAAATAAATGCTCTTTCTGCAATTATTTTGGTCATGATTTTGATAAATGTCCCATAAGACTTAGAAAGGTTTACAAAGTAAAGAAACTTTGGCTGCCTAAGAATGACAAAAATCTAAGTCGAACTAACACTCATGGACCCAAAGCAAAAAGGGTACCAAGCACTTCAACAATTAAATTTGTTTCTGCAGGATATGAGGGCACGGATAAGGAATAAAAAGCTTAAGAACATGTGGATTCTGGACAGTGGATGCTCTCGACACATGACTGGGATGAAGGAGCTCTTCTCAATGCTTGAGTTGAAAAATGGAGGTACGGTATCTTTTGGAGATAACTCCAAAGGAAGAATAAGAGGAATGGGAACAATAGGTAACTCTGATTCTCTACTCATATCTAAGTATTGCTTGTAGATGAATTAAAATTTAACTTACTGAGCATAAGTCAATTATGTGATAAAGGATTCAGAATAAAATTTGGAAAAGAAAGTTGTCTTGTTGAGTATGATGACTGTAAAATTGTTGGAAAAAGGAAAGATAATATCTATGTGCTTGATTTGAGCAACATGAATGTTGAACAACCATGTCTGGTTGTAAATAGAAATGTTGATGCTTGGTTATGGCATAGAAAGTTAGGACATGCGGGTCTAGGATTGATAGAGAAATTGTATAAGTACAATTTAGTAAAAGGTCTTCCTTCTTTAGAATTTAACAATGATAGAATATGTGAAGCATGTAATAAGGGCAGACACACACAAAGCAGCTTCAAATCGAAGCTTGTGGTAAGCACATCTAGATCATTAGAAATACTGCACATGGACCTTTTCAGCCCTATGAGAACAGCAACATTGAATGGTAAACATTATGTCTTAGTTATTATAGATGACTATTCTAGATTCACATGGACATACATGCTTGCTAGAAAAGATGAGGCATTTGAAAAGTTTGCTGAATTTTGTAAAATGATTCAAAATGAAAAAGGTTTTTCAATTATAAAAATAAGAATTGATCATGGTGGTGAATTTGAAAACCAACTTTTTGAAAAATTTTGTTTAGAAAATGGTATTTCACATAACTTTTCAGCTCCTAGAACACCACAACAAAATGGTGTTGTTGAAAGGAAAAATAAAACACTTCAAGAGATGGCTAAAACCATGATGTGTGAATACAATCTTCCAAAACACTTTTTTGGAGAAGCTGTAAACATAGCCTGCTATATTTCAAACCGTGCCTTAATAAGACCTATTTTGAAAAAGACACCCTTTGAGTTATTTTTTGAAAGAAAACCAAACATTTCATATTTTCATGTTTTTGGAAGTAAATGTTTTGTCTTGAATCACAGAAAGGAATCACTTGGGAAATTTGATTCCAATAGTGATGAAGGAATATTTCTTGGATACTCTCATATAAGTAAAGCATACAAAATATTTAACAAACGCACTTTAGTTGTAGAAGAGTCAATTCATGTTAAGTTTGAGAATGAATGCCAAGATATCCTAGAAACCAAAGCAAATGGTGGAACTAAAAGCGTTCCAAATAGGACTGAAGTTGAGGGGGAGCCTGAAACTAGAGAACCCTCCTTTCCTAGAGTTAGGAATGAAGTAGATCACGATCACATTATAGGAGACCCAAATGTTAGAGTAAGCACAAGGTCTCGGGTTCACAACACATGTGAACATCAAGCCTTTTTATCTCAAGTAGAGCCTAAGAAAGTAGATGAGGCACTTGAGGATGATAACTGGCTTCTTGCTATGCAAGAAGAATTGAATCAGTTTGAAAGAAGCAAGGTCTGGAATCTAGTTCCTAGACCAACGAACCATCCGGTCATAGGTACAAAATGGGTATTTTGAAACAAACTAGATGAAAATGGTATCATCACTAGAAATAAAGCTAGATTAGTGGCACAAGGATATAGTCAAGAAGAAGGAATTGACTATGATGAAACATTTGCACCTATAGCTAGATTAGAAGCTATTCAGATCTTACTTGCATTTGCTTGCTGTATGAACTTTACCTTATTTCAAATGGATGTTAAAAGTGCATTTTTGAATGACATTATAAAAGAAGAAGTATATGTTAAACAACCACCCGGATTTGAAGATCCAATTTACTCAAATCATGTCTTTAAATTATCAAAAGCTTTATATGGTTTGAAACAAGCTCCACAGGCTTGGTATGATAAATTAAGTTCATTCTTAATTAATCATGATTTCAGAAAAGGAAAAGTGGACAACACATTATTTATAAAGAACAAAGGAAAAGAAATTTTGATTGTTCAAATATATGTTGATGATATCGTGTTTGGTTCTACTAATTCTAAATTATGTGAAGAGTTTGCTGCATGCATGCAAAGTGAATTTGAAATGAGCATGATGGGTGAATTAACATACTTTCTTGGATTGCAAATCAAACAAACCAACAAAGGGACTTTTATAAGTCAAACCAAATATACAAATGAATTGCTCAAGAAATACAAGATGCATGATTCTAAACCAATGAACACACCAATGAGCACTTCTCTATCATTATCCCATGATGAAGATGGAATTAGTGTAGACACTAAATTGTATTGTGGCATGATTGGCTCTTTACTATACTTGATTGCATCCAAACCGGATATCATGTTTAGTGTGTGTCTATGTGCTAGATATCAATCCAATCCTAAAGAACTGCATTTAGTTGCTGTTAAAGGGATATTTAGATACCTTAGAGACACGGTTTCCCTAGAAATCTAGTACCCTAGAGACACCACTCTAGATTTGCATTCATTTAGTGATTCTGATTATGCTGGCTGCAAACTAGATAGGAAAAGTACGAGTGGTGGATGTCATTATCTCAGAAATATGCTTATTTCTTGGCATTCCAAGAAACAGAACTGTGTAGCTCTCTCTTCCACTGAAGCCGAATATATTGTTGCTGCTAGTAGCTGTGCTCAAATCTTATGGATGAAACAGCAGTTAGAGGATTATGGAATCTTATCACATAGAGTTCCACTAAAATGTGATAACACAAGTGCCATAAATCTCACTAAGAATCCTATCCAGCACTCTAAAACAAAGCACATAGAAATTAGACATCATTTCATTCGGGATCATGTTCAAAAAGGTGATGTTGTGCTTGAATTTGTGAGTACTGATCAACAAATTGCTGATATCTTAACCAAATCTTTACCAAAGGATAGATTTTATGCTCTTAGACGAGAACTTGGAATGTTACTTCCTGAAAATCTTTGAACAGTTTATTCCTACTATCTTTCTATTCTTTCACTGTTCTTCAAACTACTCGGTTTGAGGGGGAGTGGCTCTACTTTCACTCATGCAGCCTCCGGTTAGTACCCTACTCTTCTCTCTATTCTGTTGCTGCCTGCTTGCTGTATCTTGTCTTGCTTACTTGCATAATCGTTCTTTTTGCTTATGAAAAAAAAGGGGAGAGAATAGTGTGCACATGTGAACATTCATATCTGACTATCAGTGCAGAATGTGGGTTACATATACATATCACCCCTGTTTAAACAAATTTTTGCATGTTCTATACAAAAATTTGAAATTTGCTAGACACATGTATAGGAGACGTGCTTATGATCATATGTTTATATTTATGCTGAAATGATAAATTGTGTTCTCTTGGAAAAACATAATTGATATTTGATGACATGTGCAATACTATTGAAATATATTTTGTCATCATCAAAAAGGGGGAGATTGTTGGAAAATAGCGTTTTGTTGTGACTGAAAATATTTTCTTATAAATATCAATTCTCAAATTATGTTTTTCTAAATGTGCAAAAAGAAAAGCTATAGGAAGTAAAAGGTTTACAAATTATAATATCAATTAATGATATTATAAAGTAACCAGGTTCATATATTTCCTTATAAAATATATTCTTAAAGTCTTTGTGACATATATTCAAATATATGTTGATTATTTAAATATTTCTTCAAGAAATATAAAATATACTTAAATATTTTTTATTTTAGGAATATGATACTTGGCTTGGTGAAATTGCAGGAACAATATATTAGCTCAAAAAGTCAATATATGCAATACATTAAAAATGTATTGATATTGGACCGTGTATTGATATTGAACCGTGTTGATGTTGGACCGTATATACATGCTGAATATATTATTACTGTACTAGACTTTTGCTGCTAGACTATGAGAATATAGGTGCGGCCCAAGTTCACGTCAGCCTGCCTGATCCCATTCCTTGTTACGGTGTCGTTTTGATCATAGTCAGAGGCTTCCTGGTACGGTGTCGTCTTGATCATAATCAGAGGCTTCCTGGTACGGTGTCGTCTTGATCACATCAGAGGCTTCCTTGATACGCTTGCTGGCTACGACGTCGTCTCACTTAAGGGCACATAAGAGACGCTTATCTCTCGAGGGGTTATGCCCTAGCCGTTTCATTTTCTCCCCGACGCTGCCTTCATTTCTCTCAAGCGCCGAAGCTTCAATGGGATGAATCTAGAGGAGATGGGCTGTTAGAATGGTCAGATTTCGAATCAAAAGGTTGAAATGAGGCTGGTTTGATGGACAGTCTACTATTCCTAACGGGAAGAAAGCTATGGTTCAGGTTTGATTCAAAAAGAAAACCCTAGATCTACTTCTATTTAAAAAGAGATGTGTACCTGAAGGTTTTCTCTTTATGATTAACATCTATTTGAAGCATTCTCTTTATGAAGATTATCTAGTCAGCTTACTTACCATTTGATTCGAGATCATACATCATTCAGTGGTTTATAAGCTCTCGGTGATATTCGACTATTCGGTTTAATCTTTGATTATATCATCAATCATAGCTTGTATAACATTATTTATGTGCTAATTTCACTTATAAACATTTTCTGCACATAAATCTTGAGGAAAATCTAAAACCCTAATTTCTCCAAATTGGGGATTTCGTGATAGGAGCTTTGTATCTTGATATATTTGTTTGAATAGCTCCTCTGATCAACAATATCCCATAAACTAACATATTATTTGAGAATTTGCTATTGTATATGATCTTTTGATCAGTATTTGTATTCGGATTTGATAATTCCTTTGAGAATGAATTATTTGGATTAGGGAGAACGTATTCTCGTAATCAGGTTGAGTAAAGGTGACTTCAATCGGTTGGATTGAAGGAGAAGAGGGTGGACATAGGACTCTAAGATAGAGTGCCGAACCACCGTGGTAAATTGGGTGTTGATTCTCTTGCTCTCTATTTGATTAAATATTTCTGTTTGATTGCATATTATCATATAAATTGCTAAAGTAATTGATTAGAATATTTGAGAAGAATATTTCGGTACAAGAACAATTCAACCCCCCCTTCTTGTTAAGCCATAAAACCCAACACTTTTTTCATTTCCTTCAACTTTATCATTATTGTATACATTGTTATGCCCTCAACCCTTAGTTGCCAAATATTCTTCATTATTGTCATAAAAAATGGGTTGTCTTACCAAAAGTTGAAAAATCTAAAGGCACTTTTCTGTCTTGGTCTATTATTGCCCACCTTCATAATGCAAGGACCAAGATCTGACAATCCAGGAGTACTAAATTAATAAAGAAATCCACATTACTTTGCAACCATTTAGCGTTTGCCAAACATCTATCTAATTTATTGCCTTTGAACCCTACTTCCTTACCTTTGTTCGTCCATGATAGAAGAGGTCCTGCAAAATTTAATTCTATAAGTTCTACATCACTTATGAACTTGTTGAAATCTTTTATTCCTTTTACCCATCTACTAGTTACACTAACCCTTTCATTTAGATTCCTCATTGTATATAAATCTCCTACAAATAGCGATTGAGTGTCCTTTTTATAACTATTATAACATTGTGTGAGGTGGCTCCAAAGATCCTTTCATTCATTTGCTGCATAGATTGCAAATAAGTACCATATTTTGTGCCCTTTTTCCACTCTACAATTCACTACTTATTTAGAACTACTAACCATTGGATGTTTAGATGTGGTTTTTTCCATACAATCCAAATCCTTCAATTTTCATTATCTCTATAATTGTGTACAAAACCCCATTGAGGAAAAAGAGAATCTATCACCCATTATGCTTTATCTTCTTTTATTTTGTGTTATAATAAAATGACAATATCAGCTTTTGCTTAGGGCTTTTATTCATGCCCCTAACATTCCATTAGAATATAATCATTTGTTTGGAGGTTTGGTGTATTCTCCTTCAAAACCTTCATTATCATTGTATCTTGCTCCACTTTGTTCTTAAGGATTATTTATCAACACATTAAACCTATTATTGTTATTATCTTCCTCACTTGTACTCCTTTTGGGGCTTTTTTTTCCCCCCATCCATTTACACTTACTTTATTGCTTTGATCTAATTTGGCATTTGGACTCTGTGGTTTGTTTTGCTCTATTGGGGTGGATTCAACTTCATGCACTATTAAATTTGCAATTTGTATATTATCATGATTTTTATCTCTTACATCCTTATGTCCTTGCCCTTCACGAACTTGATCTTCATTACCTTTATCCATATGTTCTTTATCCCGACGTGCTTCATCATAGTTCTTTGTTTGACTTTATAAGTTCTTTTGCAATGGAACTCATATCTCTTTTTTCTTTATAACACATTCCTTATGTCCAAAACAATCACACTTATTACATATTTCAAGCAACCAATAATACTCCACTTCTACCTCAAAGATAGCACCATTTCCCATTTCAATTTCAAAAGAAGTTGGTAAAGAACATTTTGTGTCTATTTCAACACATGTCTTTGTGTATGATAAGCTTAATGGCCTTATTCATGTATAATGGCTTTCCAATAGCACTAGCTACATAGCTCATACCAATCTCATCCTATAAAGCACGTGGAACATTATACAACTTTATCCAAATTGTTATTGAAGTGATTTTTTCCTTCTACAATCTAATAGTATTATGTCATTTTTGCATAAACATTGGTTTTCCTACTACATCACAAACTCCATCTTTTGTTTATTAAAAAATCTAAAGAAGAAGAAACCACTATTTATTGCGGAAATATCTAATAAACTTTGTTTCCCCATTGCTTTTTTATGATTCCTTTTACTACAGAAAAAGGTAACTTTGATCCCAAAAAGAATCTCAAAATATAATTTTCAAAGGATTTACTACCTTCCTTAATAACTTTCTTAGGAGAAGCAACTCTAATTTTTCCATCATTTAACACTAAGGGATGGTATTTCATATGTGCACTTTGTGCTAATCCTCCTAGTACAACCTTACTCCAAGACTCATGTTTTCCTTTATGTTCAACACTCTCCTTAAAGATGACATTGTTTGTCTCTTTTAGCTTTTCCTTTTGCTCATTTCCTGGTAGCACTATAAAAAAAAATTTCTTGTATTTCTCTTTCCATTCTAACCTTGTCTTGTTAAGCTATACTTTTTTTAGCTATACTTCTTTTAGCCATGTCTCTATTTTCAAGGGTTGTTTGTCCAAATTTCATTATCTTTACTTTTGTATTATTATTTTCTCCTAAAGATTTCCAACAATCTTCAAGATTCCTCATTTTCCTTTTGTCTCTTATCACAAACTCTTCACTATCTGAGTTTCTTCTTTGAAATAACTTGACCATCAGTAAGGTACCAACTTTAGTAATTAACTAATTTGATAGGCAGGATTTTGGTAACATTTACCAAATGCTCATTATTTACTCAGTATACAAACGTAATAGACTTTGCCTTTTTCCACTGATGATTTACTTAAAATTCATACTTCAATCTCTTTAATTTAACTTATAATTAATAGAAACACCTTTTGGTAGGTAGTCTCCTCTTACCAATCCAAAGCATAGTCTTTACTAACCAACCAATAATTCAATAACATCTAAGAAAAACACACCACAGCAAAAACTTTCCCCACCCAACAATAACTACAACAGATTTGATTTCCAAATTAAAATTTAATACGCAGAATATAAGATTTTTATTATTTACTTTTTTACCCTTACCTCTGGAGCCTACGGAATCTGGCGATCGGCGATTGGGACCTTCCTCTTCTCTTCTCTTCTCTTCTCTTCTCTTCTACTCCGAACCAATAGAAGAAACTCGTCTGGAATCCCTTTAAATCCACGGCTCTAACGGGTTCACGATCTCTCTCCAACTCTGTTCTTTCGGGATAAAGGAATAGAGCTGCTAATTGCCTAAGTTACACATACTAGGATAAATAGATCTCGCCCACTCTGTGGTCGCCGGCTCTATCTCTCAATCTCGAAGACGATGGTGCCTCCCAGTAGTTGAAAAAGAATGGGCGGCATCACAGATCTCGCCGAGGGATAGAGATCTCACCGACTCTCTGTTTGCCGGCTTGATCTCTCAAACCCAGAAATTGGAATCTCAACCTAATCGCCGCCACTCGCCAGCATGAGCTGTCACGCGCCGGCTTTGTCGGTCGTCTATTCGAGTACGAGCCTGCAATTGTTGACAGTTTTTTTCATTTTGTTCATAATTTTAATTTTGACTTCACAACCAACGTATAAATTCTTCATGAGTATAGACCACCCAAGTTCTAAACTTGAGTTGCTGGCCAATAAATGAAACTTCATCCAAAAGCATATAAAGTTTTCAAGAGGAAACTCGCTATCTTGATGGTTATGAAGCTGGTTCTTTTGAGGATTTACATGTTTAAGAAATCAATCCTTCAACCAGTCTTAATGTTAGTCACAAAATTTTCCAATTGAGGCCATGCAGGCAATCGTCTGTAATCTATCCTTATCTTCAATTTTTAGGATGTGTTTTGATCACCATGACTACCAACTCAGCAGGAGAAGGGAATCCAAGCCAGCAGATGCTTTTGTGCTTCGTCATATGTAGATTAGTCTCATTCACCAAGAAAAATTTTTCTTACGTCATTAGTTAAAAAGTAAGAAAGTGAATATATATATGTAAGCATGTGTGTGTGATATCAAATTAAGATATATAAAAAGGATAATCCTAGATATAAGGATTCATTCTCTAATGAAGTATTGCACTTGAATTTGAACTCTAAGAATATATTACAAAAGGTTTCACTTTCTTTGTTAGAATCGGCTATCCTTTTTTCTTCTTTTTTTTCTCTCTCTCTCTTTAAATAAGTAAAGGGGGGTTAGGAAGTAATATGGTGTCAAACTAGAACTTAGGTCCAGCTCTTGACTATTGGTTTGTTAACTAATTATTAGAATTAATTATTAAGAGAATGAATTACTTAAAATGCATAAAGATGATATTGTATTAAGATATTTTTGATGTGGGGACCACTATTTTAACATCGAAACCATAGAAAAACTGTCTTCATCTCACCTATTTGCTGCACAACATTTAACAGGAAAATGATCTAATGAGTGTCAATAATCCACTTCAAACTCAGTCAGAGCCGATGTATTTCCAGAATCCAATTTAACAGAGACGCACACACCTTGTCCGAATGTAGAAGAATTTTGGAGACGTTGGAAGAATTTTCGTGGACAAAAAGCAATAGGAAACATGCCCTTCTCGCTTCAATTTGAGTGGCAACGTATAACTGTTCCTTAAACCATAACCAAATGGTAAATTGTCCCTAATGGGGAAGGAAACCAGTATAAGAAAAGGAATAAGTAGTAGGAATGGAATAACTTGTGTCTCTAACTCAAACAAAGAATCCCTCGATTCCATGCTCAGATGCTATTATGAGCTAGCATCTTTCTGTCATGATTCTGCATAATCTCTATCCAAGATAGACAATCCCAATCTGCCAAGACTTGAATGAAAGGCAGGAAGACGAAGATGATTATTACGACCTTAAAGATGAGGAAACTGATGAAACCCTTTTCATATATGTCACCAATGCGATCCTCAGTGGCACTGCACGTCTAAATGTTCTCTTATCCACAGCCACCATTCTTGCCTCCATTTTGACTCCTCTCTTCACCAACGACAGCTAATCCACACTGTGAACTGGTGGATAATGGGTTCCTTCTTGGCTTTTTCAGCAGCAATGCCCTCAATACTTTCCAACCTCGGTCCTAACTTAGCAAACACAGCTTCTCCAACATTCATCCCTACCGTACTTCTGCACAACAGTACACTGAAAACCGAAGGATGCACAAGAAGGCGCCAGCAACCACTAACCATTCTTTGAACCAGCAATATTGTGATTCTGGACTACGGTTGTAACTAATTTTATATTGTAGTTAACAATTCAATTTGTATATAAGTGAGAAGGAATTCTTTATAAAGTTCCATGGAAGTTTGAAAGGCACGGCCAAAAAATTTTAAGAAAAAACTTATTTTGTGTGATTAATAGAAGAAGCAATCTTACCTGCGGTGGATGATAATTATTGATCCAGTGTACATAATAAAAAGAACAAAGATATACGGATGAATGTTTAGTAAATACAAAAGTAAGACGAGGAAGAAAGGTAACGATTTTTGTTTCTGTCGAAAAGTTGAGGTCGAAAGAAAACCGCTCTTTTTTTAAATTTTATTTTCTTATTTTTATAATTCTTAATTAAAGCTTAAAAGCAAAATGGACCGGAAAAAGGTTGGATGAAAAATTCCTTGTTTGCCTTGAATGAAGGATAAGAAAGATACCGAGGAAAATAAAAATCAAATGCAGAAATTGTAATTGTATTTGTTCGGATATAGTATACTTGGAGGAAAGGTAGCCATGATAGCCGACTGTATAAAGTCTTCTAAGCAAAAGCCATTTGTGCCATGTAAGATGGGACGTCTACCTCATCGACCTACTCACCGGACGCTTCTTTTGCTTATATAAGAGATGTATAGAACACTTGTTTTATTCATCATGGGATCATTTTCTCCCATTGTAAACTAGTTTTCCTCTTGTTGAATCAATAAAATGAGAGCTTTTACCTATAGTTCAATCCTTCTTCATGTTTATCCAAACATTTTAACATGGCATCGAGAGCTCAAGTTTAAAATCTTGTGTTTTCTTTACTTTTTCTTTTGATCTTGAAGAAAGGCTTCCACTCAATCTATATCTGCCTTTTCTCCGGTCTTTTCCCTATGTTTCGAGGCTCTTTCTAGCAATTTCTGCAATGCCGATGAAGAGAAGGGTTTCTTTCTTTACGTTTTCCAGCAACCTAGCGTGACCCAATGAAGACGACAATCCAAACAACGTCGTCTCTCACTTTGCATTTAAACCAAACAATGTTGCATTGCCTCAGAATGTAGTGACGCCTTTGCTAAATACAACGCCGTTTCATTTTCAAAACACGAACAACATCGTCCCAACTAATCAAGTGCAACAACGCCCTTTTTGTCATAATACGACGATGTTTTGCTTTACAATGTAAATGGCGCCGTATCATCAAATGACGACGTTTTGCCCTTCAATGTGAACAACACCATTTCCTCCAATCACTTAAACGACCACCCTTGGCCCTTCAACACAAACAGTGTCGTTTTCTCCACCTTGAATGAACGACGCCGTTCTTGCTTCACATAGCAAACGATGTCGCTTCATGGCCTACTGAGCCTCCGGCAGACAAAGTACTGGCAAGACGCCGTATGTGTGACTGCACCCTAGCAAAGGAGGCAGAATCACTTGCGGAAACACCTCGCAAGAAACCCCTCCTACCTCGCCTCGTCCTCCACTACAGCGAGAGGAGTTAAAATACCACTATTGCGTCCAGATAGAACCCGATTCCACGAATATCCTTTATTTTCACATCAGAGACCTAAAATCGGCAGCCCTCATGATTATACAGCCCCCTTCGGACATCATGGAGGCGTATGCCACCATCAGCAAGGAGAAACATCAACGTAGCGTCACAAGGGAGATAATTGGTGAAATTAGACTCATTACGTAAAAACACTTGCCCGACTTAACAATCTTAATTACAAGCCATTACCCTATTATAGGAGACAAACCTATGGGGACAAATAGGGGCATACGACAATGAAACCTTGTTTTTGCGTAAAATTGGCAAAACGACATGTCATTTTCACTCAATGATAGGTAAAACGACAGGTTGTTTAGATCTTCACAGCAATTTGAAAATTGTGTTTTTTTTTATGGAAAAAAGGGCCATAAGAAGGAAAAATGTTACTGATTGGTGGATCCTCAATATAAGTACTGCAAGAAGTATGGGCATGAGCGCAAAGAATGCTATAAGCTTAATAGTTTTCCACCCAAGCACAAGCATTACAAGGGAAAGGCTAAGGCAAATCTAGTGACAAATGATTATGATCATGTCTTCATCAATAAGGAAAATTATCAGCATTTCATCCGCCTCCTGAATAATGACTCATATGCCCATGCCCATTTAGCAAGTACTTCTGAATTTTTCAATAAATGTTGGATAATTGGTTCTAGTGCTAGTAACCATATTACTACAAACCTATTATGCTTGAATTCAATTGTTCCATGTGCCTTTAGATCTAGGAAGGTTAAATTTTCAAATGGTGATAGTGCATTGGTAACACATATGGGAAATACATGCATATCAAAAACCTTGAAATTAAGCACAAGGTTATACTCACCATACTTCAAATTTAACCTCAAATTAGCTTCAAAATTCTATCATGAAAATAAATGCCATATCATATTTTATGCTAAATTTTGAGTATTTGAAGACCTTTGGATGAGTGAAGTCAAAGGGCTTAGTAAGGTTAAAAATGGGCTCTACTATTTTGTTGCATGTCTGATAGGAAAGATGTGACACAAGTCCTAAGGCACATCCCATCTTTTGCAAACACAATGTTCATATCTAGTGTTTTAAATTCAAAACTTTGGTATTGTAGATTCGGACATATGTCTAATGAAAAATTTCAATACATTAGTGATTTTAAATATGCAAAATTCTTTCAACATAAGTCTTGCATGATTTGTCCTCTTGCGAAACAGACTCTCAATCCTTTTCCCATGCACAATTATATAGTGCAATGGATTTTTTACCTAATCTAGTATATGTCTAGGGCCCTTATGGAATCCCCAACCATGAAGAGTCACGATATTTTCTCACTTTGATTAATGATTTTTCACGTGGAACTTGGACATTCCTAATGAAAATCAAGAGTGAGACCTATCCACGGTTGGAAGAATTCCTTAACGTAGTTAAAGACCAATTTGACATAGATGTCAAGTGCATTAGAATTGACAATGCACTTGATTTTTTCAACCAACACACAAAACACTTATTCACCTCTCATGGCATTAGGCACGAGAGTTTGTGTGTGCACACACCATGAAAAAATGGTGTAGTTAAGCATATTACCATATTTTGGATGTTGCACAAACTCTGAAATTTCAAAGCTCAACGTTTAACAAATTTTGGAAGGAATATATTTTGATGGTCATTTATCTTATTTATAGGATGTCATCTTCTATCTTGAATGGAATGACACCTTTTGAAAAACTTTTTGATTAACCACTTTTGCACCTTAGGACTTGTGGGTACTTATGTCGTACCACCACTGTAGGACCAAAGGACAAGTTTGCCCCTCAAGCAATTCCAAGTGTTTTCATAGGGTATGTTCAAAGTCAGAAAGGTTACAAGCTTTATGACCTTAAAAAGGATAGATTTTTTGTGAGTAGGGATGTAAAATTTTATGCAGACATTTTTCCTTTCTCACAAGTAGAAGCCTAATCGGAATTTAACATGCATGTACCTTTGATTGAACTTGCTCTAGAGACTTTAAAAAGCTATAATCTTGAAATATCTTCTGCCCCTACACAATCACTATCCATTGCTAATTTAAATTTCCACCAACCAGAAATTAACTCTCTCCCTTCAGTTGAACCGCACACCTATACTACCACCACCATCAGTTGAGCCTCATGATGTTTTTTTTCTAATGATGACATCAACGACATCATACCCATATCAGAAAATAACCTAGAATCATAGTTGCAAACACTTCCCAGATGTTCCACTAGAGATACTAGACCACCTTTATGGTTAAACGACTATATTTGCTTCACTATCAATACAACAAAAACTAAATCCTCCATTTACCCTCTCTTAACTTACATTTCATATAAGCACTTACCACTTGACAACTAACATTTCATTACATCCATTTCCACTGACATTAAACTAGTCCATCACCATGAGGCGATTAGCAATCTTAAATGGCAAGATGTTATGAAATAAGAGATCAAGGCACTAGTAGCAAACAATACATAGGATATAATGGACTTGCCACAACCACAAGCATTTCCTAAACGTTCCACTAAAGATATTAGACCATTTTTATGGTCAAAGGACTATATTTGCCCCACTATCAACACAACAAAAATTGAATCCTCCATTTACCCTTTCTCGACCTACATTTCATATAAGCACTTACCACTTAACAACCAACATTTTGTTGCATCCATTTCCACTAACATTGAGCCAATCCATCACCATGAGGCAATTGGTAATCTTAGATAGCAAGATGCTATGAGACAAGAGATTGAGGCACTAAAGGCAAACAATACATGGAATATAATGGACTTGCCATAAGGAAGAAAACCTATAGGCTATAAGTGGGTATACAAGATCAAGTATAAAGTTTGGGATCAATGGAAAGGTGCAAGGCTAAATTGATAGCAAAAGGATACAATCAGAAAGAATGAATGGATTGTCATGAGATTTTGTCCCCAATTGTAAAATATATCACAATCAAGTGTGCTTTTTCATTAACGGCTTAACACCACTAGGAGATCCACCAAATGGATGACAATAATGCCTTTCTGCAAGGAGATCTCAATGAAAAGGTTTATATGAGGCTTCCACGAGGTGATCCCATAGAGAACAATGAGAAAGTTTACAAGTTGAAGAAGTCTATTTACAGACTCAAGCAAGTAGCCAGACTGTAGTATGAAAAGTTCACAAAGGCATTGCTTATAGTTGGGTATTAGAACTTTGTGCATGACACCTCACTATTTGTCAAAGGAAAAGATAATCTTATAGTCATTCTCATGATTTATGTTGATGACATACTCATTACTAGTAATGACACCAAAGGCATACAAGAATTGAAAACACATCTTCATTCTATCTTCCATATTAAGGACTTGGGAGATTTTAAGTTCTTTCTTGGGATTAAGGACCTTAGAGATGATAAAGGGATTTACTTAAGTTAGTGTAAATACATTTTTGGAACTCATAATGGGACTTGGGGGCACCAAGCTAGTTAAGCATGATAAAAGAGTGCAAGTACCCTAAGATGATGATTCGCTTCTCAATGATTAACATAAGTATTAGTAGCACATAGGAAAGTTGAACTACCTCAACATCACAAGATCAAACATTTCATATTTAATGCACAACTTGACTCAGTTTATGCACTCACCTAAAAAATCTTATTAGGACGCAGCCATCATACTAGCAAGATACCTAAAGAGTTGTCCAAGCATTAGTTTTTTCATTCTCGCTTCATGAGTTTATGAAATGAAAGCATACTATGATTCAAACTATGTTACTCGTGAGGTTGGTAGAAAATTAGTCACTAGCTTCTATGTTATGCTTGAAGATGCACCTATCTCTTGGAAAAGTAGGAAACAAGTGGTGGTCTTTCTATTTTCCACGAAAGCATAATATCGAGCCATGACTTATACATCATGTGAGATCATTTGGTTTCTGGGTCTTCTAAGAGACATGGGAGTTGAAGTTCCCCACCCAGTAACTTTGTATTGTGACAATAAGGCTGAGATGGAACTTGCAACAAACCCTATGGTACATTGTAGTACTAAACACATAGACGTTGATTGTCATTTCATCAAGGAAAAGATCAAGCACGGCCTCATCATAACCCAACATGTTAGGTCAAGAGATCAATTAGCAGATGTTCTCACAAAAGCCTTGGGAGCAAATTAGCATGTTCATCTCCTTGACAAACTGGACATCATTAATTCCTCTTGACCATCAACTTTAAAGGGGGGGTGGGGGGGTGGGTTTCAGATATGGTATACTTGGAAGAGAGGCAGCCATGATAGCCAACTACATCACTATGTTTCCTGATAACAACTACTTGTAGCTGTTGTATAAAGTCTTCTCAACAGAAGCCACTTGTAACACGTAACATGGGATAGTTACCTCATTTACCTACTCACCAGACACTTCGTTTTCTTATATAAGAGATGTACAAAACACTTGTTTTCTACATCATCGGATCATTTTCTCACATTATAACCTAGTTTTCCTTTTGCTGAATCAATAAAACAAGAGCTTTTACCTACAATTCAATCATTCTTTATGTTTATCCAAACATTTTGATAGTATTATTTATGCTTCATAAAAAATTTGTATACAACAAAATATAAGAAACAAATAACGAAATTGTAAATCTTATTATAATCAAGAAACAAAATTATGAATCTTATAAACAAAAGGAATTACGAAACCTTTGCAAATAATTTTTTAAAATTATTTTTTTATTTTCTCCATCTCTAGAAGAATATGAGTTTCCTCCAATGGATTGGAGTCCTTTCACTTTTCAAAAAGATAGTTTCTATGTCTTGATTTCAATGTTACTTTATACGATAGAAATTTATGATTTTGTTTTCCGAAAGATTTATATTTCAAACAAAATCTATGAACCCAATTAAAAAATTATCTAATAGGCTTTTAAAAACTATTTTTATTTTTAAAGGAAAATGAATTAAATATAAAATCATAAGTTAAAGTGAAAGAGGAATAAGTTAAAATAAAAGAGAAGAAAGTCAACATAAAACCATTTCATCTTATTGATTGGTTGTTCTCTAGTCATGTAATTACATTTAGATTTTTAAATTTATTTTAAAAAATAATTTAATCTTTTATATATAATTGATTACCTGTTAGTTCAAGTGATAAATTAATAAGACTTAGAACTTCTTGATCCTAAGTTTAACATCTAATTATATGATGATTACATAAAAAAAGAAAAAAATAGGATGATTACAATGTAAAATATCACACCTAAAAAAATATCTATTTAGTTGTTAATTATATTTTTAGTGAAATTTATTTTGAAAGATAGTTCTCAAAGATAATTACAATATATATCTTAAAAAAATTATAATCATTTTATAAGTATGTAAAAAAAATTCTAAAAAAAATTTAAAAATGAGATTATGCTAAGCATTATCTAATTAACATTTTTAGAAAATATTTAGGATTGTATTTAAAAAGAAATTATTGTTAACGCTTCGTAATTCATTTGGAACTAGTATTCTAAGCTCAAAGACGTTAATATTTTGAAACGTTATTCAAAGAGCATATTTTGAAACAATTGACATGTTCCCTAAATAGTTTTTTTTTTTTCATTTTGTTCTAAAAAGGAAGGATGATGTCTTGATAACTTTTATTAATAAAAAAATTAAAAATAATAATGAATTTCAAAAGATATAGAGAGTAAAGTATAATCTTAATCCTTGATGCAGCATACAAACAAAGAAAAGCAGTAAAACAGGTTCTTTTACGAAGAAGGAAACATTGTTGGAGACTTGAAACATGTAGAGTGGTTTCGTCGTCTCAAAACAATGAAAATATGCAACCGAAAAACCAAACGCAGACTGTATGCTTTCAGAGCTCTGGCGACGCCGCAAATCCCACCTGAATCCAACCCAATCCAATGCTCTCCGGAATGATAAGGCAATGAAACTCTCTATTCTGTTCGTCCGACCCGCCTCCCCAGCTAAACGGCCGACCCCCTTCCTCACCTGAACGGCCTTCCTTCCACCATCGCCAAACTCTTCTCTGCGATCTAATATTGTCCATCCTCCGCACGCCCAGTCGAATGGAAATCGCTTTGGAGCAGGTACTCCCCCACCTGTCGGCCGACATTGTCACCTCCGTCATCAAACAGGTCCCGGACGCGAACCTGGGTTTCCGATTCTTCATCTGGTCTACGCGAACAGAGCGTTTACGCTGCCGGGCTTCTGATAGTCTCGTCGTTGACATGCTTGTTAAGGATTTAACATGGCTTTGACTTGTACTGGAAAGCTCTCGAAGACCTCAAAAACTTTCAGATTCCGGTTGCTTGCAACGCTTTTAGAGTTTTAATTGCAGCATATGCCAACAAGGATATGGCTGCAAAGGCCGTGGAAACCTTCTCCGCAATGAAAGATTTCGATTGTAAGCCTAATGTTTTTACTTACAACTGTATATTACATGTTATGATGAGAAAGGAGGTCTTTTTGTTAGCGTTAGCGGTATATAATCAAATGTTGAAGTCTAATTGCAGTCCGGATTCGGCTACCTATAACATCTTAGTGGATGGGCTATGCAAGATTGGCAAGACCCAGGATACACTTAGATTGTTTGATGAAATGGTCCAGAGGGGTATATCGCCTAACGGGATCAATTATACTATTGTCATTAATGGGTTATGTGTGGCAAAGAGGCTCGATGAGGCGCACAGGTTGTTCAATACCATGAAAGAGAGTGGGCGGTCTCTTGATGCGATTACTTGCAATGCGTTGCTTAATGGATTCTGTAAATGGGGCACGCTTGATGGAGTTTATGCGCTTTTGCGAACCTTTGTGAAGGATGGTTATTCTCTTGGACTAAATGGTTATAGTTGTTTAATTCATAGTTTGTTTAGAGCTAAAAGATATAATGAAGCACATGCGTGGTTCAGAAAAATGCTCAACCAGGACATCAAACCAGATGTGGTTTTATACACGACAATGATTCAGGGGTTGTCAGATGCGGGTAGGGTTCATGATGCATTGAAATTGTTTGGTGAGATGACTGAGAGAGCTGTGGCACCGGATACGACTTGTTATAATTCTGTGATTAAAGGGTTATGTGATGTTGGCCTTTTGGATCACGCTCGGTCTCTCCAACTTGAGATTTCAAACAATGATTGCTTCCCTGATGCCTGCACTTATACCATTCTCATTTGTGGTATGTGTAAGAATGGTCTGATCGAAGAGGCACAACAGATTTTCAATGATATGGAAAAGCTTGGATGTTTTCCTTCTGTTGTGACGTTCAATGCCCTTATTGATGGACTCTGTAAGAGTGGTAAGCTCGAGGAAGCACATCTTTTGTTTTATAAGATGGAGATAGGGAGAAATCCCTCCCTATTTCTTAGGCTTTCTCAAGGTGCCAACCGTGTTCTTGATAGTGCCAGTCTCCAAACAATTGTGCCCGACATTACAACTTACAACATTCTGATTAATGGTTTTTGCAAGGCATGCAACATCAATGGTGCTTTCAAGTTTACACATTAAATAGAGTGAAACTATCTTCAACTTTCGCAATATCTTCCTAAATTACTTTTCTAACAAATTTGTTATTCTACAACCTATTGTAGCATGACTTGCTCTATCCTGAGAGGCAGCAAAAATAAAACCCACAGTTCTCTAACTGCGCAATTCCATTGAATTTCTAAAATCACAGACGAAGTTTGGCTGAATTCAAGAGAGGATATTGTAAATAATAAGGATAAGCTATAGCCCTCTTCTTTAAACACTATTGGGAGATCATCAGCGCGGAACTCACTGATTCCGTAATGCGTGCATGGTAGGACATCATAGGCCAATAAGGCTATGGAATGTTACGTACCTTACGGTGGAAAGTACCTCCTTTTGTTTTTGTGATGCATACCAGACCAACCCACCATCATAATATATCTTCTTATTATCTTGTCAATAGTAAAGATTTTCCCAAGGTGGCAACAAATAAAGAATGAAGGGACGAACTAAGCTTGTCCTCATCACATAAGTTCCATTTGAAGAAGATTTGAGAAAAGGCTGAGATTGAATTTGTCCAAAGGCTGTGACGAGTCCCACAAAAAGACCTTCAAGGCAAAAGGCTTCATTCTTCTATTAATTTTAATATACTTGGGTACATTTGAGCAGACTCTAGGAGTATTTCTCATGTTTATGAAAGCCCGTAAACTAAATAAGACTCACCCATGAATAAAATGAGCACATTGCCCTCGTGGCCCATAACAGTGATGTTCGAAAATTACAAAGACTAGAAATAAGAATCTGGATATTGTGTTCGACTTGCATTTTGTTCAACTCTAATACTTATGAAAATCAACAATACTTGTTTTTCAACTTTTGTTTGACAATTTGGGAGATTTTTGTCTTCTGAAGGCCATCCATACCACAAAGAGGGAATTACTGACATGGCAATAAGCCCCAACTCTACTTGTGCCCTTATTGGTTCGTATGATGGTTCTGTGTGCATAGTGAATATTACAATTAGGAGGGTAAGTAATGAGGTTGCTTAATATCCGTTGGTTTTGTATTTGTTAAATCATCTTGTCTTCTATAAGGATGATAGTTTTGGGGCTTTCTTAAGCCTCACTGAATAGATTTTTAAGGTTCAAGCTTAGAATAATATCTGAATAAACAAGCATGGAGTGGATTACCTTGTTTGATACAAAGTAGTCATCATAAGTTGATGCCACGTTCAAGGAAATTCCAGGCACGCAATTAGAAGCATGCTGGGATACATGCTCTAACACGAATTTTTTATGCTAATTGAGAAAATGAACCATAGTACATGGAGCTGTTCATGGTGCATTTTTTCTACATTTTTGCCAGCAAAGACTTGTCACCGGAAAAGTTGACCTAATCCCATTCATTAGCAATGTTGATCTAGCTCAGTATATCACCCCCAGTGTTTAGTGATTGAGATGAATATTACGGGTACATTTCAAACACACTGCTTGCAAATTGATCATGGCTCATTTCCTAACTTGAAATGGAGCAAATAGAAGGAAAAAAGGGGAAACCATGTATTTCGTTTGGTCATGTGTGATTTGATGGAGTACATATTCACTGCAACGAGGCAAAAGAGATCAATGTATTTTTTTAAAGTTTTAATTAAAGGTTAAGAGCAAAGTGGGCCGGAAATAGGTTGGATGAAAAATTCCTTGTCTGCCTTGAATGAGGGATAAGAAAGATAACGAGGAAAATAAAAATAAAATGCAGAAATAGTAATTTTATTATTTATGCTTCATAAAAAAACTTTGTATACAACGAAATATAAGAAACAAATAACGAAATTTTCAATCTTATTACAATCAAGAAACAAAATTATGAACATTATCAACAAAGGGAATTACGAAACCCTTGCAAACAAATTTTCTTTTTCTTTTTTGTTTTCTCGGTTTTAATGAGTTTCCTCTAATGGATCGAAGTCGTTTCACTAAAGCAGTCCTTAACAAAAGATAGCTTTTATGTTTTGATTTGAGTGTTATTTTATATGATAGAAAATTATGATTTTTTTTCAAAAGGATTTATATTTCAAACAAAATCTATGAACCTTATTAAAAAATTATCTAATAGGCTTTTAAAAACTAATTTATTTTTAAAGGAAAATGAATTAAGTATAAATTAGAAGTTAAAGTAAAAGATGAATAAGTTAAAATAAAAGAAAAGAAAGTCAACATAAAACCATTCCATCTCACTGATTGGTTGTTCTCTAATCATGTAATTACATTTAGATTTTTAAATTTATTTTAAAAAATAATTTGATCTTTTATATATAATTAGTTTAAGTGATAAGTTAATAAGATTTAGAATTTTTTGATCTTAAGTTCAACACCTAATTATGTGAATTTAGATGCATTTATAAAAATTTCTAAAAAATAATTTAGAAAATGAGATTATGCTAAGCATTGTTCGATTAACATTTTTAGAAAAATATTTCGGTATGTATTTAAAAAGAAATTATTATTAACACGTCATAATTCAGTTGGAACTAGTATACTAAGATCAAAGAGGTTAATATTTTGAAACGTTATTCAGAAAGCATACTTTGAAACAATTGACTTGTTCTCCAAATAGTTTTTTTTTTTTTAAAAAAAAAAACATTTTGTTCTAAAAGGAAGGAAGATATCTTGATAAATTTTATTAATAAAAAATTATGAATAATAACAAACGTCAAAATATATAAAGAGTAAAGTATAATCTTAATCCTTTATAAGCCAGCACACAAACAAAGAAAATCAGTAAAACAGGTTGTTTTACAAAGAAGGAAAACATTGTTGAAGACTTGAAACATGTAGAGGGGTTTCGTCGTCTCAAAACAATGAAAATATGCAACCGAAAAACCAGACGCAGACTGTATGCTTTCAGAGCTCTGGCGACGCCGCAAATCCCACCTGAATCCAACCCAATCCAATGCTCTCCGGAATGCAGACAACGGAAGTGAGAGCTCTGCAACTGCCACCACCACTTCGATAAGGCAATGAAACTCTCTACTCTGTTCGCCCGACCCGCCTCCTCAGCTAAACGGCGACCTCCTTCCTCATCTGAACGGCCTTCCTTCCACCATAGCCAAACTCTTCTCTGCGATCTAATATTGTCCATCCTCCGCACGCCCAGTCGAATGGAAAGCGCTTTGGAGCAGGTACTCCCCCACCTGTCGGCCGACATTGTCACCTCCGTCATCAAACAGGTCCCGGACCCGAACCTGGGTTTCCGATTCTTCATCTGGTCTACGCGAACAGAGCGTTTACGCTGCCAGGCTTCTGATAGTCTCGTCGTTGACATGCTTGTTAAGGACAAACATGGTTTTGACTTGTACTGGAAAGCTCTCGAAGACCTCAAAAACTTTCAGATTCCGGTTGCTTGCAACGCTTTTAGAGTTTTAATTGCAGCATATGCCAACAAGGATATGGCTGCAAAGGCCGTGGAAACCTTCTCCGCAATGAAAGATTTCGATTGTAAGCCTAATGTTTTTACTTACAACTGTATATTACATGTTATGATGCGAAAGGAGGTCTTTTTGTTAGCATTAGCGGTATATAATCAAATGCTGAAGTCTAATTGCAGTCCGGACTCAGCTACCTATAACATCTTAATGGATGGGCTATGCAAGATTGGCAAGACCCAGGATGCACTTAGATTGTTTGATGAAATGGTCCAGAGGGGTATATCGCCTAACGGGATCAATTATACTATTGTCATTAATGGGTTATGTGTGGCAAAGAGGCTCGATGAGGCGCAAAGGTTGTTCAATACCATGAAAGAGAGTGGGCGGTCTCTTGATGCGATTACTTGCAATGCGTTGCTTAATGGATTCTGTAAATGGGGCACGCTTGATGGAGTTTATGCGCTTTTGCGAACCTTTGTGAAGGATGGTTATTCTCTTGGACTGAATGGTTATAGCTGTTTAATTCATAGTTTGTTTAGAGCTAAAAGATATAATGAAGCACATGCGTGGTTCAGAAAAATGCTCAACCAGGACATCAAACCAGATGTGGTTTTATACACGACAATGATTCAGGGGTTGTCAGATGCGGGTAGGGTTCATGATGCATTGAAATTGTTTGGTGAGATGACTGAGAGAGCTGTGGCACCTGATACGACTTGTTATAATGCTGTGATTAAAGGGTTATGTGATGTTGGCCTTTTGGATCACGCTCGGTCTCTCCAACTTGAGATTTCAAACAATGATTGCTTCCCTGATGCCTGCACTTATACCATTCTCATTTGTGGTATGTGTAAGAATGGTCTGATCGAAGAGGCACAACAGATTTTCAATGATATGGAAAAGCTTGGATGTTTTCCTTCTGTTGTGACGTTCAATGCCCTTATTGATGGACTCTGTAAGAGTGGTAAGCTCGAGGAAGCACATCTTTTATTTTATAAGATGGAGATAGGGAGAAATCCCTCCCTATTTCTTAGGCTTTCTCAAGGTGCCAACCGTGTTCTTGATAGTGCCAGTCTCCAAACCATGGTGGAGAAACTGTGTGAGTCTGGATTAATTCTTAAAGCCTACAAAATTCTCCTGCAGCTTGTTGATAGCGGGGTTGTGCCCGACATTACAACTTACAACATTCTGATTAATGGTTTTTGCAAGGCATGCAACATCAATGGTGCTTTCAAGCTCTTCATGGAACTGCAAATTAAAGGACTTTCCCCAGATTGCGTCACATATGGAATACTTATAAATGGACTTCAAAGGGTTGACAGAGAAGAGGATGCCTTTGGGCTGTTTGATCAAATGCAGAAGAAGGGGATTACACCTAGTCTTTCAGTTTATAAATCACTTATGACCTGGTCAACCAGGAGAAGGAAGCTTTCGTTAACTTTTAGTCTTTGGTTAAATTATCTAAGGAGCCTCCCAGGCTGGGAAGAGGAAACCATCAAAGCAGTAGAGGAACATTTTCAGAGAGAAGAGGTGGAAAAGGCGATACGAGGGATTCTTGAAATGGATTTCAAAATGAAAAATTTTGATCGAGGCCCATATACCATTTTGCTCATTGGGTTGTGTCGGGCAGGAAGAGTAAACGATGCCATGAAGATATTTTCTGTTCTTGTGGAGTGCAAGGTCGTTGTCACTCCCCCAAGTTGTGTTAAGTTGATTTATGGCCTCTGCCGAGAACAGAAGCTGGACCTGGCTGTGAACGTGTTTCTCTACACCATAGAGAAAGGTTTCATGTTGATGCCACAAGCTGGTAATCGGCTGCTGAAGTATCTACTTGATTCCCAAGATACGGAGCATGTCCTGGACCTTGTAAGTAAAATGAAATCCTTTGGATATGATTTGGACTCGTATCTATACAGAACTACGAAGTCCCTTCTACATGGCCTCAGGGAGTCGCGTGATATGTCCCCCGGCTAAGTATTTGCTGTGGTGGGGGAATTATGGTCACTAACGTCTTATTTTAGCACAATTCTTTTGCATAACCTCTTCGTCAGATGGCTGTTGTAAAACAATAGGCTTCATGTACATTGACAACCACTCTCCCTCCCCGAAATCCCTTTTTTTTTTTGTGGCTCTTTTTATTCTTTTAACTGTCTTACAGAGTCCCCAAAGGGTGTTTATTTGGGGATGTAAGAAATAAGGGTTATTCCTGCCGAAGACAAAAGTGTATGAGAAGGATTATTTCCTTTGCCTCCTGTAATTTTGCAACGCATACCTGAATTTTTCGCAACATTCTTAACTTGAAAGAGCGAGGAAATTCATTTTTATCAAGACTTGTTTACTAGTGTTGAGCTTTTGATGTACCATATATTTTTCTTCTTTGACGTTTATGTGACTCTACTGATCTGCTTGTGTTCTCACAAGGTTTCACATTTTTCCTATGTAGTTCTCTTGATGACTTGGGAGCTCTAGTATGAGTTATGTACTCTTTTCTATTTTACACCTTTCCTTCCCCGCACCACTTCGTATTTATTGCTCAATTGCTTAATTAAATGGAAGTCTCCCTTCTGCATATTATTCATTGTTCACTCCACCATCTTTATCGATTAGATTTCTTAGATTTCTTCTTGAGGTGATCATTTTTTAAGGGGATTGCTTAGCTGTAATGTTTTGGGTACTTGAAGGCTTAGTCGATGTTAGCTTTAATCACTGGTTGATTTTTTTCCTAGATATTTGTATTTATTTGACTAGATCTGGGGCAAAAGTTGCATGAGGTCGTCCTTTTTTTTTTTTTTTCCCCATAAAATTTTACTTAAGACATATATTCCCATAGTCAAATGGAATTGTTAATTCGGTGAATGGTCTGCGGTCTTCGGCCAAAAAAATTCAATTACACACGACGGTCGTGGCCTTGGACGACTCCACGTCAAGTCTGTTATAAGTGAAATCAATCTCAAGTGTTCCAGTGCTTATTTTGGCCTACAATCTATGTATTAGAAAATAGTTGGGAGGTTCAAGGTGCATAGAATGCTTCAAATTGTTAGTCATTATCATCTGAAATTTGGATGTAGCATTTTTTTTAATTCATATGGTATCTAATGCAAGCTCCTTTCTTAAATTGCCTAGGGACTCGACATTTTCATCCTCTCCACCAAACGAACAAAATAATCTCCACTGGTGACACACATCAAAAAAAGTTCCTCTTATTCAATGCTTTTACCATTATATATATGTATGAATATTTTTCTAAGAATGTAAAGGAAATATTTTTCCAAATAAATCACCACTAAACCTAGGTGACTTATTATAATTGGTATATTTTCATTAAAATTTCCTATCAAGTTAAAGATTTGAATAATTCAAATACTCCAAATTTAAAAATAAGATGATAATGTTGTTTATTGAAAAACACATTTATTAATGTTTGTGAAACTATTCCTGAGTTAAGATGTAATGCGTCTTAATGATTTTTTACTTAACTCCTTTATAACATAGTGGCAATCAACTTTTATATATTTTATTTGCTCATGAAAAATTAGATTTGCTTTTATTTTTTTATCATCTCATTATCATAGTACAATAGGGTTGCCTATCTAATGCAAAACCTAAAATATCTAATTAATCCCATGATCTACACACTATTTCACCTGTAGTAAATTGCATAGCATAATATTTTGATTTTATTTATAAATGTGAAATAGTGGGTTACTTCTTAGTTTTTCATGATATCAAAGAATTTTCGAGTATTATACAAATTATGATAATAGACTTCCTTGTCATAAGACATGTGTTATATTCAAAGTTGCAATTAGCCTTTAGCTTGAACTTATATGATGATGACAACATGAGTCCAATGCTAGGACAATTTTTGAGATATCACTTTTATAGTTGCTCTATGTAAGATTGTGTTAGGAGTATGCATGAATTGGGAAATTGTATTGAGAAGGTGATGTCAAACCTAGTTAGTTTTAAATAAATCAACTTATCAATTAATTCTAGTAGAAAGATATGTCTTATAGAGTAGGATCATATATATATATATATATATATGTATATTTCCTTTGTGCCAACATAATGCTTGTGAATTTTTTGTTTTACCCCATAATGATCAATAATAACTTTGATTCTACTAGTCCTATTTTTAATGAGCTCCAAGGTGTACTAAGTTTGACTGAAATAAATTCCTTTTAGGAAAAGGACAATCACAATACCAGGAATTTTTTTTTTTAACTATTTGGGATCCTTTATTTTTTATTTTTTTTTAGAAAAGATAGAACATAATAGCCTTTCAAATATGAAATAGCAGGATATTTGTTCCATGTGATCAAAGTGTTATTAACAAAGATAAGTAAAAGAACAAAAGAACTATCTTATGATTTGGTGAAGAGTGAATAATTATGATGAGATTGATAATAGTCTTAGGTAAAAAAGGCATATGTGAACTTTGTGTTCTACTAGCAAAGGCTTATTCTAATCCATATAAGACTTTTGTAACCAACTTACTAGATGTTCTTCTTGATTGAAAAATTCTATGGAGGCCCTATAAAAACTTTCTCACAAAGATTCCTAGAAAGAAAATTGTTCCAAATGTTCATTTGAAATAAGGATCAATGATGAATTGCAACAATGGTAATAATTAGGTGAATTATAACATGCTTTGTCATAGGAAAGAAAGTATATCTTGATGATCAATCTTTTTCTCTTGTTTGTACACCTCAGCTATTATGTGGACCTTTTATCTCCAAATAAAATTATCAACTTGTTAATTCTCCTCATAGACCTTACAGCCAATAGGACATTAATAAAAGGTAATGGCACCATGTCCCAAACTTGTTATCCATCACATTAAGCCAATGAGAATTTGTATAGGCTTCTTGAAAGGAGTACGACTTTCTAATAACAAAGATAAAAATATAAAAGTGTTAGTGTTTTGGGTGACATTGATCTAGAGATATATATTGTAACATGGGTTATAAAAAGGTGCAAGAAGCAAAGCAAGGAGCAAAGCAAACAAGGTAGTACAGAGATAGTCCAAGCCCTAATGAGGGGTTGATTCTCACCACCATATATGCAAGGGGTCAAGTTGTGGATCATGAGATTCAACAGCTATTTCTGTTGAGTTATCATGGGTAATCTCTGAGGTGATCAGGTATCAATCGGTGGGGAGGCAAGGATGTAGGTATCCATAAATTGTATGATTGGAACTAATGAGTCGTGTGGACCGTTTTGGGGTCTTAACGCCCTTACTACTATTGTGCTGCCTTTCCTTGGGTTCATAGAGTCGGTTTCTTGTTTACCCACAACAGAGTAGCCGCCACCACCAGGCAGGCGGCCACGGGTCGTAGCGCACTCTTCGCACAACAAATCCACTTTGAGGTTGACTTACTTGCTGCGCCAATCCGTTGGAACGCATATGAGATACCACAAGGGTAGCCGCCACCACCAGGCAGGCGGCCACGGGTCATAGCGCACTCTTCGCACAACAAATCCACTTTGAGGTTGACTTACTTGCTGCGCCAATCCGTTGGAACGCATATGCGATACCACAAGGGCCCAACATCGCAGTAGCACCTTGGAGACTGAAGAAAAAGGAAATTCACCGTAAGGAGTGAATTGCTTTTGTGATATCGTATTCTGCTGTTAACTGGTCGGGCTGCCGGCCGGCAGACGCCGTTTCGGTGCAATAGTTGCCGGCGTATTTGGCCCTCCAGTTTTTCGATGCTAGTACCTTAAAAGAGGAGTGGAAAGAATACCACTAGAGATAGCTAAGAAATTGAACCTTAGTATAAGCCTTTTGGGGAATAGAGTCCATCCTTTCTATGCCCACCCACCCTTCTCTTTATTGGCAGTAGTTCAGATGGATTGTACATCTCGGTGACCATTGTTGAGCGGGGGTCGCGCTCTCACTTAGAAATAGAATGTTGTTCATTGAAGAGATGGAAATTGAGATCTTAATTGTGAACAGTTATTTTTTATTTTAACAAGTTCACTACTAGCATTGATAAACCATTTTGATGTTTTCTTCTTTGACTTATTATAAATTTAGTCAAACTTTACCAACCAAGTAGACTATAATACTACATGCTTAATATTCCATACTTTTGGTATTGGCTCAAGTAGGAATGAATTTGCGGCATAGGCGTTCAAAATTATAAGGTATAAGATAGCAAATACTTAAAGAAAAAGCATGAGGTTAGTATGATGAGGATATTAAGGATTGCTAAAGCTAAAAGATCTTAAACAAAATATAAGGTTATATATTCCCATAGTATATAAGCATTATATATCATGCTCAGATGGCGTTATTCTATGCAAGCATGTCAAATTGTACCTCATTTGCCTCATGTAGACTGCCATATCAAAGAAAGACTGAAGTTGTTAATTTTGAAGTTCAAATTTGATGCGAACGGTAAAGGCTAAACATTAAAAATACTGCATTTATTATGTTTTACTTCTCAAAGTACCATATTATGATCCTTAATTGTGCCTCTAAATTGTGAATCAATAAACCTAAATCTTACGGTAGAATAATTCTAGTCTCTCTCTTATCATTAATTATGATGTAGCCTATGGTGTCTCATACTTTGTCTCAAAGATCCTTTTGCATTGACAAGTTACTTATTTTTTAACATTATCCCTCTTAAGATGCACAAGGAAAAATAAGTATGCTTTTTCATATAGGAAAATAGTAGATATTTTATGTGATACAATGAACTGGGTAAAATAAAATAGTACGAGAAATAAAATTACATTAAGCTTATTAAAGTTTTTTTTTTAATTATATCATAGTTTGTCTCTATAAACACAAGAAAAGCGTGAGTTTTTGATTAGGTAACGGAAGATGGAGTGATTGGAACCCAAGACCTGGTATATTTCGGAAATTGCCTTGCTAATGAGCTATTGGTCTAGCTTCAAAGTAGAAGTGTATGGCTTGTACAAACATAACGTAACTTTCAGTATAAGTGGAGACATCGTAAAAGATTCCATAGAACGTGAAGTTTTAGTTCTTGTTAGGGCTGGAAGCTCTTTTCCCGTACACTAATTTTAAACAAAAGCAACTAGAACTGCCAAACAACTAGGTAAAATAACAAAGAAAAATTACACTACCAACTGATTAACCATAGTATCTCAACACATAGCTTAAGGAGAGTGAAGTATTGGTACAAGATGAAGAGGAATTTTCTTTGTCACCGTGAGCCCATTAACTTCACTCATGTCCAAGTCCTGCCCCTGCACACTAGATCTAGGCATTTTCCAATCAAACCAATATAAGATGTTAGCAATCACATGTTCAATTGAAGCAATACCAAATGTCATTCCGGGGCATCCCCTTCTCCCACCTCCAAATGGTAGGAATTCAAAGTCCTGGCCTTTGGAATCAATTTGATTTTCTTTGAATCTTTCCGGAAGGAACTCTTCTGGACTCTGCCATATAGTGGGGTCCCTGTGGATTGCCCATACATTCAACAATACCCTTGTTTTTGGTGGGATATCATACCCTACAAATTTCACACTTGCTGATGTTTCTCGTGGTAACGAAAGGGGAGCAGGTGGATGTAACCTTAGAGTTTCCTTGATTACAGACTTCAAGTAATCCATCTGGCTGATGTCATTCATATCTATCTTTGATTTCTTTCCCACAACCCTTCTCACCTCCTCTTGTGCTTTTTTCATAACATTTGGATTTTTTATGAGCTCCGCCATCAACCATTCCAACGTTGTTGAAGTAGTTTCAGTTCCTCCGACAAACAAGTCCTAAAATTATGGAAATAGAAAAATTTAGAATTGGGTTAGAGAGAGAGAGAGAGAGAGAGAGAGAGAGAGAGAGAGAGAGATACCAATAGGATTGCTTTGAGTTTGGTGTCAGTGAGCTCAAAGTCAAGCATGCCATTCTTTTGAAGTTTGAGAAGAATATCCATAAAATCCTTTCTGTTAGCTTCATCATTTCTGGTTTGTGTTATTCTGCGCTCTTCCACCACTTGATCAAACAAAGCATCAAATTCTTTGAAAGTGGCTTTTAGACTTGGTATATATCCCGTAAGAACATCGATCCATCCCAAAAAGGGGATAAAATCTCCCATGCAGAATGCTCCGAGTAACTCTGTCACCTTTCTTGATAGATACCCGAATTTAGTGTTACCATCTTCTTCAAACCTTTGTCCAATTACACATAAAGAGGTTGTATTGTTGGACGTTGCAATCAGCAGCTCACTTAGATTAACAGAAGCCCCTCTGAGGCATGACTTACGTAATTTTTCTATCAATGCTTCAACTTCCTTTTCCATTATATGGTGTAAGGAATGCACACATTTGTGGCTCAGAAGTTCTAGAACACAAATTTTCCTAGTTTGTCTCCAATATTCACCATAGGGCGAAAATGCTACGTCTTTGCATCCATAGAGTAAGGAATTGGCAGCGCAAGTTTTCGGCCTGTCTGAGAAAATGACGTCATGTGTCTTTAACATTTCTCTGGCCATCTCTGTAGAGGACACCACAAGAGTTGAAGCGTGACCCAACTTTAAGAACATCAGAGACCCGTGCTTCTTAGAAAGAGCTTGAAGTGAACGATGTGGGAGAGTGCCAAGTTGGTGAAGGTTACCCATGATCGGTAGCTTTGGTGGAGATGGAGGTAAATTGGGTATGCTACGCTTGATATGCAGGCAAAAATAAAGAAAAAGAACGAGGAAAATAAGAGAGAGGACGGGATTGAAGGGCATTTCTTGTAGTCTTTGGGATGATTGTTGCAGAAATGATAGTAAAGCCATTTGCTCTCAGGTGTGTTAGTACTATGGGAGTAAGAAGCCATCGCTTCAGTTACATATAAAGGGTTTTCAAGTGAGCAATAATGCAGATTAATTCATCACGAGGGACCCAAGCACATTTAATATTGCCTGTCGTGGGGCACTTGGATTTGCTATTTCATGAGGCATGCAGACTTTTCGAAATGTTGCACCCAATGGGAAGCCGCAAACCTGCACTGGAAGACCGAAGCAGTAGACCTACTGATCGAAGCTGAAATTGGTCGGACGCAACGGGAAGAAGAACAAGGCCTTGGCGGGAAGATATTCTCTGTCGTAGAAGATGGTCTCATTTTTCATATAAAGCTCGATATTTGATGGTAGATTTTTGCAAGTTTGTTCATACGGTTTGCTGGGAACTGTTTCTTTGCCAGCGGTTTGTCACTGTAGAACCTTTTTTGATCAATACAAATAGTGGAACTTCAGTCAACATTGAAGAAAATTATACAATTAACATATTCAGAAAGGACGAAAGAAATCTTGACTTTTGGGTAACTGCAGCATGCATCACAGGTTTAAAATTCTTCGTCCTTAGACTTGATCCATATCCTTTTCTTTGCCGTCTTCATTCTAGATTTGCTCAAAGCCCGCTAAGTTTCTACGCAATAATGGTCTAAAAGATTATAATATCTTGATAATGGCATGCGTCACAGGTTTAAAGTTCTTCTTCCATAGACTTGATCCATATCCTTTTCTTTGTCGTCTTCGTTCTAGATTTGCTCAAAGCCCACTAACTTTCTACGCTATAATAGACTAAAAGATTATAATATCTTGGTAATGGCTCAGGGAGGACAGAAATGTTTCCTACACGTTGAAATCTTTGAGATATCGAAGGAATTATAAAAAATAAAAAAGGATTAGATTTAATACGATGATATCAGATTTATGTAATAGGATCTATATTTAATTTAAAATTTTAAGGCATTAAGTGATGAATTCTATTTTATGCAGTAAGTTTAATATTTTTCTTATCAATTTGGAACATAATAGTCAAACTATTAGACTATTATGATATAGTACAATTTAACACGCTCCATCATTATGATAGTCTAATTTTTTGACTATCATGGTGGAATATTATGTGAGCAATGTATGAGCTCAAACTAGTGAGAGCCCATAAATGTGTTAAGAGAAATCTTGACTTTGATATCATGTTAGATTTAATAACATAAGGCTCATAACTGATTTAAAATGTTAAATATTAAGTGGTGAAACCCATCACTTTATAAACAATCTATTTAATATCTTTAATAACAATATGAGATTCATTGGTCATGTTTTAAAAAGTTCTCTCTCCATAATGGTCAAACTATTAAACCATATAATGCTGTACAATTCAATAGATGATGACATCTGTAATCGCTAGACAAAAAGGATATAGGTAAAAATATAACCAAATATATTCCTATAGAAGAGAAGCATAAGACCCCGTCAGATTGGGGCTTGTTCCCAAACACGATATGTCAAACTAAGAGTAACAGCTAATTGGGCAGCCATGAGAGCCGCTCGAGCTTCTCAAGAACGTAGTGTTTTTCAAAGCATGATTAGGGAGAATAATTCGTACAAGAGCAGCCAAGATAGCAAAATCTTATCCCGCCAACATAATTTTCTTGATTAACACTCGAAATATACCATGGAAAACCTCATTTTTGGATCTACTCGAGAAAATGGGTCTAGATATTTAACTCTGGAATCAAAACGAAAAGTAAGTTCCAAATAAGAAACAGAGTCAAGAAAAAACTTGAGAAAAGAACCCTTATAAATAGTGGCATGTTCGTATGACTTTGCTTTAGTTGCGTCACCTTTCCCATTATTAACTTACAGTTCATTAGTATGCAATCTTTAATGAGTCCCACGATATATATTTCGTAAACCAATTATTACATTATGGTCGCTGTCTATGAAGTGACAATAATCACGGATAATATCATGACCCGAATGGATCTTGGGTGAGTCCGTTGAAGTGCTGATGGTGATGGGAAACTCCAAATTTTATCTTCTTTACCCAATTGCAAATTTGGTAGTTTGTCATTGTCAAGTGGACTTAAATAACTTCAAAAATATCTACCACTCTATTGGGAATGTTGAAAAATGCATCATGCTGTGGCCTTTGGTCCATTTATTAACATTGGGAATGTTAAAAAATTGCGTCATGTTGTGGCCTTTAGATTCAAATAATAGCAATAACGCATCAATGGTGAAGACCAACATGTCTCATCTACCGTCAATCAGGGATGTGAAATATGGACACAGTTGTGCAGTAATTGGGAAGGACTTTGTGGGAGTTTTCGTTTGTGGGTATCACTGTACAAGGCACTACAACTTTTTTTCAAAATGGAAGACACAAAGGTGGAGAGTAATGACATGGCTGTCATGTGTCATCTGGTAAAGTTGGTGAGCCTTACGTCCAACATTGGGAATCTTAAGTAAAACGTTAAGAGCATTGACCCAAGACCAAGTACTTGATGATAATTTGAGTGCAGGTAGAGGGTTGATATTGTGAAATAGGTTATAAAGAGGTGAAGGAAGTAAAGGGTTGATCAAGAGATGGTGGTATTGTGCGTGGCATTGATTAAGAGATGATGATTGTTGGAAGTTTACGACGTAAGTGACAATAGGTAATTGAAAACTTTCACTTAGAGATAAAATGTTGTTTATTGAAAAGATGAAAACTTAGGTCTTGCTTGTGAATAATTGTTTTTGTTTATTGCAAGTTAACTACTATCATTGATAAACAATTTCGATGTTTTCTTCTTTGGCTAATTACTCACTTATCTACAATATTTTTTGTTATTGTTGCAAATGTTTGACTTGTTATAAATTTAGTCAAACTTTACCAACCATGCAGACTATAATAGTAGATGCTTAATATTCCACACTTTTGTATCTTAGGTGTTCAAAATTATAAAGTATAAGATAGAAAATACTAAAAAGAAAAGGATGAGATTAGTATGACAAGGATATTAGGGATTGCTAATCTTAAACAAAATATAACGTTATATATTCCCGTAGTATATAAGCATTATATACCATGCCCATATGGTGTTATTCCATGCAAACATGTGCATTTGTTACTTTATCCAAAGTGTACCACATCTGGCTCATGTAGACTGTCATACCAAAGAAAGACTAAAGTTGGTTAATTATGAAATTCAAATTTGATGCAAACAATAAAGGCTGAATATTAAAATACTGCATTGATTACATTTTACTTCTCAAAGTACCACCATATTATTATCATTATCCTCATTTGTACGTCTAAATTTTGAATCATTAAGCCTTAAATCTTAAAGTAGAATAATTCTAGTCTCTCTCTTATCATTAATTATGAGGTAGCCCATAATGTGTCATACTTTGTATCAAAGACCTTTTGCATTGTACTTGTTTTTTTAACGTTATCCATCTTAAGATGCACAAGTAAAAATAAGTATGCTTTTTTGTATAGGAAAATAGTGGAGATTTTTATAATGATACAATGAACTGTGTAAAACAAAATAACAAAAAAAAATAAAATTCCATTAAATTTATTAAAAAAATTTCTTATTATAACACATTATGTTTCTATAACCACAAGAAAAAGTGTGAGTTTTTACAAGAAAAAAGGTTATATCCAAGAAGCCTTTTTCTTGCTGTTGCTTCAAAAGCCACTGTTCCAACGAAATTTTGTTTCCATTGGGCTCTATCCATTTGTTTGCTTTAAAAATAAAAATAAAAAGGAAAGTTGGGAAATACTAAAAATCCCCTAAGAACAGGAAAGAAATGACAGAGAAAAATTTAGGGCCTATTTCTACATTTTTTTTTTTAATATAGTTGTTCTCAACATTGTATTTATTGTTTTGGGATGTTTGTTGGATCCGCACCCACTTTCTATAAGCTGTTTTGACACTGCAATTGCTTGACAACCTACCTTTCACATTTTGAAGAGAGATTACACTCTATTGCAAAACAATATGTAGAATGGTACGAGTCTATGGTGTCTTCTTTTTTTTTTTTTTTTTCTTGGTTAGGTAAGGGAAGATGGAGTGATTTGATTTCAGGACCTTAGTATTCAGCAATTGCCTTGCTAATGAGCTATTGGTCCAAATTCAAAATACAAATTTATGGTTTGAACAAACATAACATATTTTTAATATAAAAGTGGTCAAATATAGTGAAAGCGTCCGTAGAACATGAAGTTTTAATTCTTATTAAGGTTGGGAATTTCCTTTCCCTTACACTGATTTTAGGAAAATGCAACTGTGGTTGCTAAACAGACTGGCTCAAATAACAAAGAAAAATTACACTGCCAACTGATTAACCATAGTCTCTTAACACATGGCTTAAGGAGAGTGCAGTATTGGTACAAGATGAAGAGGAATTTTCTTTGCCACAGTGGCCCCATTAACTTCAGTCATGTCCAAGTCCTGCCCCTGCATACTAGAACTAGGCATTCTCCAATCAAACCAATATAAGATGTTAGCAGTCACATGTTCAATTGAAGCAATACCAAATGTCATTCCGGGGCATCCCCTTCTCCCACCTCCAAATGGCATGAATTCAAAGTCTTGACCTTTGGAATCAATTTGATTTTCTTTGAATCTTTCCGGAAGGAACTCTTCTGGCCTTTCCCATATAGTAGGGTCCCTGTGAATTGCCCATACATTCAAAAGTACCCTTGTTTTTGGTGGGATATCATACCCTGCAAATTTCACACTTGCTGATGTTTCTCGTGGTAAGGACAAGGGAAGACCTGGATGTAACCTTAGAGTTTCCTTGATTACAGACTTCAAGTAATCCATCTGGCTGATGTCATTCATATCTATCTTTGATTTCTTTCCGACAACCCTTCTCACCTCCTCTTGTGCTTTTTTCATAACATTTGGATTTTTTATGAGCTCCGCCATCAACCATTCCAACGTTGTTGAAGTAGTTTCAGTTCCTCCGACAAACAAGTCCTAAAATTATGGAAATAGAAAAATTTAGAATTGGGTTAGAGAGAGAGAGAGAGAGAGAGAGAGAGAGAGAGAGAGAGAGAGAGAGAGAGCGAGATACCATTAGGATTGCTTTGAGTTTGGTGTCAGTGAGCTCAAAGTCAAGCACGCCATTCTTTTGAAGTTTGAGAAGAATATCTGTAAAATCCTTTTTGTTAGCTTCATCATTTCCGGCTTGTCTTATCCTGTGCTCTTCCACCACTTGATCAAACAAAGCATCAAATTCTTTGAAAGTGGCTTTCATATTTCGGATATGTCCCGTAAGATCATCGATCCATCCCAAAGAAGGGAAAAAGTCTCCCATGCAGAATGCTCCGACTAACTCTGATATCGTTCTTGATAGATGACCGAATCTACTTTCACCATCTTCTTCAAACCTTTGTCCACATACACAAGTAGAGATTATATTGTTGGAGGTTGCAATCAGCAAGTCAGTTAGATTAACAGAAGCCCCTCTGAGGGATGACTTACGTAATTTTTCTATCAATGCTTCAACTTCCTTTTCCATTACATGGTGGACGGAATGGACACATTTGTGGCTCAGAAGTTCTAGAACACAAATTTTCCTAGCTTGTCTCCAGTATTCACCATAGGATGAGAATACCATGTCTTCGCATCCATAGAATAGGGACTTGGCAGCGGGAGTTTTCGGCCTGTTTGAGAAAAGGACATCATGTGTCTTTAACATTTCTCTGGCTAGCTCTGAAGATGACACCACAAGAGTTGACACATGACCCAATTTTAAGAACATCAGAGACCCGTGCTTCTTAGAAAGTGCTTGAAGAGAACGATGTGGGAGAGTGCCGAGTTGGTGAAGGTTACCTATGATCGGCAGCTTCGGTGGAGACGGAGGTAAATTGGGCTTGCTACGCTTGATATGCAGGCAAAAATAAAGAAAAAGAACGAGAACAATAAGAAAGAGGATGGGATTGGAGGGCATTTCTTGTAGTATTTGGGATGATTGTTGAAGAAATGATAGTAAAGCCGTTTGCTCTCAGGTGTGTAAGTACTATGGGACTAAGAACCCTTTCCTTCAGTTCCATATAAAGGGTTTTCAAGTGTCACTATCGAAGCAATAATACAGTAATTCATCACGAGGGACTCAAGCACATTTAATATTGGATGTGAAGACCTGACGTGGCGCACTTGGCTTTGCTATTTCACGAGGCTTGCAGACTGCCCTTTTCCAGTCGCTTTCTAAATGTTACACAAAACGGGAAGCCTCATACCTGCACTGAAAGACCGAAGCAGCAGACCTACTGATGGAAGCAGAAACTGGTCGGACGCAACGGGAAGAAGATCAGGCCTTGGCGGGAAGATATTCTCTGTCGTAGAAGATGGTCTCATTTTTTTTTTTTTCTCTTTTTAATTTATAAAGCTCGATATAGATGGTAGAGTTAGGAAGTTCGTTCATACGGTCTGCTGGGAAATGTTTCTTCCCCAGCGGTTTGTCATTGTAAAGCTTTTTTTGATAAATACAAAACAGTAAAACATTTGTCAACATCGAAGGAAATTTTACATTTAAAATATTCAGAACGGGCGAAAGATAAAATCTTCACTTTTGGATAGCTGCTGCATAGCTACTAGCGTCACAGGTTTAAAGTTCTTTGTCCTTAACAATGATCCATATCTTTTTCTTTGTCGTATTAAATCCAGATTTGTTCGCTATAATGGTCTATAAGATTATAATATCGTGGTAGTGGCTCCGGTAGGACTGAAAGGTTTCCTACACGTTGAAATCTCTGAGGAGGAATAAAGAAAATGGGGATTAGATTTATATTGACGATGATATCCGTAATCGAAGGAGCAAAAGGATCCTAGGCAAAAGTATAACCAAATATGGAATATAGAAGAGGAGCATAAGAAGGCGTCAGCTTCTAGGGCAGCCATGAGAGCTGCCCGAGCTTCTCCAGGGTTAGGGTCACCTGGAGATGCTAGTTTTTTCCAAGCATGACTAGAAAGAATAATTCGTACAACAGCAGCCAAGATAGCGAAATCTTATCCAATAACCGCATTGTTTGATTTAGATGTTAGGAGTTGATGGGGATTTAATTTGTTAGGAGAAGCAGCTCTTCCCAGGATTGGAGTTGCTCCGAACTAAGTTTTTTCCATTTGGCTAGAAGGATAGCATTAGGACGGGAAGTGTTCTTGGCGTGCCTGTTTTATAATAGGTATGATTAGGTCAACAGCAATGAAAGAGCTAGTATGGAAATGATGGGAGTACCCTCAGCTCTAGAGGGCCATAGAGGATATCTAAAGGCTTGAAATTCGGGACTCCTAGGACCCAAAGATAGATGACCCAAACAGCCCTTATCTAGATAGATGAACCATTATAGCGACGAACCTGCTGGCAGGCCAATATCAATGTGTATAAAGTGACAATAAAGGACCTTGGGTGAGTCCATTAAAGTGCTGATGTTGATTGGACACTCTAAATTTTATGTTCTTTAGCCAATTGCAAAGTTGGTAGATGTCATCGTCAAGTAGATTTAACTTCAAAAATATCGACCACTCAATTAAGAATGTTAAAAGATGCGTCACGTTGTGGCCTTTAGATTTAAATAATAGCAATAATGTACCAATGGTGAACCCCAACAAGTCTCATCTGCCACCAATAAGGCATGTGAAATATGGACACGTTGTCTTATAATTGGGAACCACTTTATGGGAATTATCAATTATCATGTGAAATATGGACACGTTTGTCCTATAGCAATTATCACAGTACAAGGCACTACAACTTTTCTTCAAAGTGGAAGACACCAAGGCGGAGAATAATGGCAAGTTTGTCAGTTGGTCATGTATCATTTGGGTAAAGTTGTTAGGCCTTACGTGAAGTAAAACGTTAGGAGCATTGACTCAAGACCAAGTACTCGATGGTAATTTGAATGCAAGTGACTACGAAGAATATTGTTAGGTATTAGAGTTAAAATCAATAAGATTAGGATAGTTCTATAGGAAAGTAAGGATGAACATTTAGACTAACTACCACGTGCAATCAGTGGGTAGCAAATGAGTAGTTTCTAATGGTTATTCTTTTCTATGGTAATTTATGAGGGAAAGGCCATAGAAAAAACGAAATTGAAAGGTTTTGTATATATTGGAGGTGTTGTTCCTCCAATAGATTTTGTATTGTTATGAAGAAGAGTTTCTCTTTAGTACTATGAATACAGGGAGATTATCCTAAACTATTTTTTTTTTTTTTTGTGTTTTTCCTTAATTTTCCTTGATTATGTGCTTTTATGTGAAGTATTCTTGAATTCTTTGTAGCCTTCTTGTTTTTTGATCCAATAAGTTTGGTGCTCATTAATTCAAAATTATGTATCAAAAGTCACTAAGATTATATCTATTAATTAGGTAACATGTGGATAAAGTACAATCATGTATGGAAGTGATAAAAGATGTGCATGCCTTGTAACACTCTCAAGGTAAATTTTTGAAAGCTTATAGATGAAAGTTGACACTAGAAAGCTTATTCTACCAACGGTATTTATGCATTTTAATAAATCTTATGTCCATCAATATATTGGTTTTCTCATTGATTATTTGCCATTTAAATATGAATTTTAAGATTCTTCAAGGATGCGATTATCAATTTAATCTCTATGCAAAGCTTGCTTTTAGAGATGACTTTTTAGTCATGTTGAGCATGATGAAACTTGAATGATTTTGCTATGGGAGTGATGTTATCTTATATTTACTCATAGAGAATAAGAGTTTAATAGATATTTTTCAAATTTTAAGAAATATGGGGCAAAAGAAAATGTGTATATTTAATCTTGTTGTAGCTGGATTATTGCCTAAATGGCTACAAATAACCTACATGCAACCCTTGAAATGTGTCGCAAAAATATGTGCATAATAATTTTGTCCTTTGGGCCTTTATAGGGTTAAGCCTACATGCTGCACTTTATATTTACTTTTTTTTTTTAATAACATATTTCCATTCAAGCCGTAACTTTAACATGCAAGATCAACAGTTAATTTTCTAAGGATTGAGCTAAAACTCTACTCTTTGTGTCCCTACAGGAATTTGTTTTCAGCCCCACCTTATTTTTATTATATAAATATATAAAACGATGCACAACATATATATTTTTTATTCGAATAGGAAAATTATTGGAGTGGAGCAATTACTATGGGCTGAAAGTGTTACTTGGGCACCTGAGCACCTCAATTATGGGTTGGCTTTCGTAAGGAGGGATATATGTTGTAGTTGTAATTATTGTGCTTGAAATTGTCTCCTTCAAAACCCACAGCAACCACTCCATATAGAAATTCAAACTACTAAGATTTATAAATTGACTAAAATAGAATAGAATATTTTGATAATTGCAGACAAATTAAAATATAAATTCTTAACATCTACATAACAATCATATAATAATCTTTACATGAAGATTTTATTCTCAACAGAAAGACCCACTCTCTTTTCCCTCATCTTTTTTACTTCGTCTCCATAATAGGTAGCGACCCCTTTTTCCTTTATGGTGAATGCGACATTTAATATCTTTGAAAACTGTGGGCATCTCTCTAGAGAAATGGAGTTTATTGAACCGGCAGAAATTTATTTGGTCCATTTCAAGATTTTTATTATTTTTATTTTGATTATTGTGGGGTGTTTGCTGGGGCCGTTCGCATTTTTTGAACCAAAAGTACTTAGAAACTTCAAGCATGAAACACATTGAACTAGGGCAATTTTTCCGGCCCATTTCAAGTTTTTTAGTTCTACTTTTTTAAGTGGGGTGTTATGGGGTCCCGGTCTTTATCAACTTTAAGCATAAAACAAATTGAACCGGTGCAACTGCTTTGGCCCGTTTCAAGCTTTTATATTGTTTGTATTGGAATTATTGTAGTGGGGTGGTTGCTGGAGGCCCCATCCATCTTTATCAACTTTTTGAAACCATAATTGCTTGAAATCTAAACATGAATCATATGGAACCAATATAATTGTTTTGGCCCATTTCTAGTTTTTAATTACTTTCGTTTCAATTACTATAGTGCGGGGCATGTTTAGAGCGAATGCAACATGAAGAAAATTCCATTAAAATAAAATTTAAAAGAAATAAAATATTTTATCTCTTGAATTAGTTTTTAAGTTGGATCTTTGAGTCTTTTAACATGTCATTAAAGACAGGTTGAATTTGTTCAATTTTTTGCAACTTTGAGCTAAATGACATTTAGTGTGTAGAGTAGTATATTTAAGAAAAGATCTTTAAAGGGAAGTTTAAAAAAAATAAGGACTCTACTCTTTGATATAAATTTTGGATTTTGTTTTTAAACCTTCTAACATTAAGATTCCCTAGCCATTTTTCTCGAAAGTTTTGATCATAATTGCTTGAAACTCCGACATTCATATTGTGGAGAAGAACATTATATTCTCGTCTTATACTATACGTAGGACAGCATGAGGATACAACTTGTACAAGCAAAAATCTGTTTTCACCATTAGTGTGAAACACGAATGCAAAATTCTTGTAAGCTATAACTTTTAGTCAATTTTAAAACAAATGTAATCATTACGTCTCCTCATTACCCTATCAGATTCTTCATCATACGTACAAATTGTTCCAACTTTAAAACAAAAGCTTAATGGTCCCTTTTTTTTTGTCAATTTTCTTAAAAAATATTATTGCACCTTGTCACATTTCAACGCCCACGAGAAATTTTGATTTTTGAAAAAAATAATAATTCACATCTCGTCATGTATCACTTACTAATCTTTCAATTTGTCATTCCAGTGGAAATATCATTAGTGATTATAAGAAATACAAAGGATAAAAATAAAGTGAAATTACTAACTCCTTTCCTTTACCAAGTGAGCAAAATTTTCTACAGTTAATTACATGCCTTTCTTTGGTAACTCCATAGAAAAGCCTGGTGAGATTTCTCACCCAAATAGAATTTAAAGATACATAGAAAGAGGATGGAGTTGAAAATTATTTTTTGTGGAATATTACTTGATGAAATTTGAATTGGATTTAAGGCTACTTTCTCTCTCCTTCTACCTTTTGAGCTTTCCACTCACGAATTAGTTGGATAACCAATTCTTAATGGGTTGCTTTAGCAAAGTGTACAAATTTTTTCATTTCATTATGTTTATTTGTTTATTTATTTATTATCTTAATACATCACATAAAACATTTCATTTGTACATAATAGATCTTAATTCAATAATGTAGATTGTGAATCAGTAGAAACTACCAAAATGGGCCTCTTTAGTTTTAGAATTTTAATTATTCTTGTACTTTCTCTTGCTAAGAAAATTTCAATGGTTCTATTTAATTTGGAAACTTACCCAAATCTCAAAAAAGTGACTAATAAGAGCATTGATTAGTAACAAATACGCTCAGCCTATCCTATGTGATTTGATAGAGCATGTCTCGCAGTTTTAGGAGTTATCATGTTTGACCCAAGCCATGCCAATTCTTGCATCTATGTTGATAGCAGCCTTTGTTTGAAAAATCTGAATATTGTGAATGAGAATAAGAAACAAAATAGCAACAAATAGGGGGAGAAAGGTTGAGGTAGAATAGTTCCAATGTTAAAAAAAAAAAAAAAAATATTCATTATGTGGTATTCAATTCATCAAGATCCATGTGCTCAACTTAAAAACTAATTTAGGATGGGAGGATCAAAGTTTGCTTGAGGAGCACTCCTTCCCAACATGAAACTTATGGTCTTTAACAATCCCTTACACACTAAGATGTTGTTTTAATATCAATGATAATAGGGATAGAGTGGGACATAAGAGGCATATTATTTAACCAAAAAGCTGATTTGACAGCTTGGTAAAACCTTCTTTCATTTAATTAGGATTCTAAACTGATATGCTAGTGTTCTTACAAGGTTGTACATTTTTCCTAGGTAGTTCTCACGAAGGCTTGGAGCCCGAATGCGAGTTATGCCCTCTCTCCTATTTTACACCTATTTCCTTCCTAGCACCTCTTCGTGTTTACTACTCTATTGATCTATTGCTCTATTGCTCTATTGCTCTTCTGCATATTATTCATTGCTCAATCCACTGTCATTATCGATTAGATTTCTTAGATTTCTTTCTTCTATTGATAATTTTTAAAGGGGACTGCTTTGCTATAATCTTTTCGGCACTTGAAGGCTTAGTTGATGTTAGCTTTAGTCACTTGTTAATTTTTCTTAGATATTTGTATTTATATGACCAGATTTGCCCTTGGACGATTCAACGTCAAATTGTTAGAATGCATTATTATGCTAACTAGGATTTAATTAGCACATCTTCTAACTAGTGGTCATTTCCTGTTCAAAAAACAATGTTTCTATATTGTTTCACAAAGAAGACTATCATGATATGCTATTTATGGCTTCCACATAGAAGTAATTGCTGTTGAAAATATTAACAAGACTACAGTCACGACAGATGTGGAAAAAGCAAAACTTGAAGCACAAGGCAAAGAAATGTTAAAGCAAAAGAAAGTGCAGCAGACATATGCAAGAAAGCAAGAAGCAAGCAGGGCCTTGAGAATTAAAAGATCTGCCTCTTCGTCCATTGTTCCTTCCTCCACGACTATTCCTTTGAGAGAAGAAAACAGAAGCTTCATTTGCAGTAGCCAAGGAATGGCGAGTAAGCTGAACTTTATAAGCTTGAAGTTCGGAAATCACGTCATTATGACATGGAATTGGAACCTGCACATAGATAGCAGTTCTAAAAGGCTAATATTGGAGGCCAAGTGCTTCAAGAAGACAGAAAGTTTTTGCTGAGTCTGTAAGCGGTTTTCTGATAGAACTTAGCTGATTAAGTAATGCCTTGAAATCGGTGAGAAATTGGGGCGGGGGCTTGCTGCCTTTCTGAAGGTGATGGAGCTGGGACAACAACTCAAGTTCTAGGGCCTCTGACTTTTGGGCAAACTTTGCAAAGAGTGTTTTCCAAATTTCTTTAGAGGTTTGCAACTCAAAAATTAAGTCAAGAATTTCCTCTGAAAGTGTACTAAGAATCCAGCTTTTAACCAAGCCATCACTTTGGAGCCACGACTTGTAGTTAGGATTTGCTATTTTTGCTTCTCCCTGTTTAAGAGTTGCCCTTGGCTAGCTTATTTCTCCAGTAAGAACGCCATATAGGCACTGAGTTTGGACAAAATTTTTAATCTGTGTAAGCCATGGGAGATAGTTGGAATCAGTAAGTTTGATGGTCACGAAATTCGCAACATTAACATGAGTTGGGAAGGGGTAGGTTGGTGTCTTGGTCATTTTCAACAAAATAGAGAAGAAAGGTGGAGAAACAGAATAGCCGATGGCTAGCGGAAGCTCAGGGAACGCAGAGAAAAAGACGGAAACCCAGGATATGTAGAGAGAGATAGAAACTATAAGGAGTGTGGATGGTTGGACGTGCACAGTTAAGGTTCTGAGACCATAAAGAAAGATGAAAAACAGAAAAACGTGAGAAATGGATGCAATCCAGACAATGCTACACTTGCTTTACACTCAATTTATACATAGAGATCCTGTAGTTTACAAAGAAGTGAGAGAAAAATATCTGGAGTAATCCGAGATAGAGATTTGCAAAGATTTGTAATTACTGCACTGACTTAAGCCCCAACACGTTTTCCCAAGGCCATGCTTGCTTCTTGCTTTCTTTCTTTTATAACTTTATGTGGGGCAGGGGCACGGTGATAGGGTGTGACACGATGGATGACTTAAGGAATACAATGCATTGCTTTGTTATACTAACATGCTTGAAACAGGAAGCAAAAGACGTGGGCAAGTTTCAGTCAGAATTTAATCAGGTGTGTGCGGAAATTTGTGCCTTGAAACATCAAAATATATGTTCTCTCTCAATCAATGCTTTGCAAATGGCTTTCGAAAGAAAGAAAATTCATGGCTTGATCTGTCAGTATCTTGGCATATTTTAAGCTCCAATTACACTACAAATCCTGGTATATTTAAGGTTTATGGTATGTTACCAAAGTTAATGCTAACTGCTGCACCTTCTTCCCCTATCTTGTACTCTGCTATTACCATCTCTCTTCCACTTCTGATGTATTGGCATACGATGTTTTAAACTGATTTAATGTATGATCTGAAAGTGACACTGTCAATTACCACTCTTTAGGAAGAAATTAACTTTCAGACTCGAGGGGGTGTTTAATTTGCTATTTATATAATTTTTTCTTAATTGAGTCATTTAGTGACCCTGGCTTTGATTTGCTCAATGATCATGGATCATTTCTGATGTGAAATTAGTGAAAATGAACGCGAGGAAGATGATCTATCTCTTGCTACAGCTGCTAGAACGGACTGTCAGCCATTCCATATAGAATTTGAGTACCCTGATCTAGAAGACATCCATGAAGATCTAAGACAGCTCGCAGGATAATTGTGGAGAAGTTGTGCAGCTGATCAGTTGGATTGGATCCAGGTAGTGAAAAAGATGGGTTCTTTAAGTTCTCTCCCATGCAAGAGGCGGTAGCATTTGGATTTGATAAAAAATGTTCTTTTTGTTCTCTGGTACCCTCTGGGGCCTCCCCTAAGGAGTTCTTTTTGTGATCTTAGCTCTTGAATGGTGAATCCATCCTCTTGGTGAGCATTTGTTGGCTTTCATGATTTTTTGGTTTATGAATTTTTTTCTTCCTTGGTTTCACGAAACAAATATGCTTGCTAGTGGTATTATTGTTTCTTCTCATGCAAGTGTTCATTAGAGCGATAAGCGTCATCAAATAAGCTGAAAGCTTTATTCTTTCTTCTCAATATAATGGTCCATGAAAACTAAATAGAAAACAGATACAAAAGACTTTTTGCTTAAGATTTACATGGCATCATCCGCTTGTACAAGGAAAGGCATCCTGACCGGTTTCCAAGTTCCGATTACAATAGAGCTCATTTATGTGTGTTCTCTTACTTTTTCTTTCCCCCCTCCCTTTTTTTTTCTTTCAATAATATTTGTAATTACCAACAGTACTGCAGTAATAGAAACAAGAAGAGTTTGAACGGTTAGAATCTACATGTTTCCTTCTCTCAGTCCACTTTCTGTGCAAGAACCTTAACAAATGTCAAGATTGGTGCCAACAAAAGATTTCTGTTTTGGTTTCTGCTTACTCCTTTAGATATAAGCGTTTTCTGAAAGGGAAAAAATATGGATGCCCAGATCTTTTCCTACTCCTTTGAACAAAAGTAGGAAATTAGAGGTCGAGTTCTTAAAATTAGATTTAGTTCAATCCCCTCGCCTGTCTTCAGTTTCCCACCTTACCTAACTAAGAACATCTTTCTGGTTGTATCATTTAAATTTATAGAATCTACAGCCTATGGCAGCAACCAAACCAGCAATAACGTATCCTAAAAGTTCTTAAAAAGGAACATTTGGAAGACATTATTTTATTCAGAATGCATCGTTTAGATCCAAAATGGATGTAACTTATTTCTTTGGCTTCGTTTCTAACGCTTACTATAAGATAGAATACTGAATAATATGTATCAATGAAAAAAAAAAGAGCAGAAGAAAATCAAACATTTAATAACAAGATGACAATGATGTGCTCAATTTTCGTCTTTTGATTTTAATAACAAGAAGAAACCTGTTCCTAGCATTTTAACATCTAAGAAAAAAAAAAAAAAAGGAAACTACAAATCACCTAGATTATAGAAGCAATTGTTCTTATACCTATGCGCAAGACCTCTTGTCCAAGCAAAGATTGATGCTATGCTGTTTATGCTTGTTTCACCCCCTTCCTAATGAACCCGATAATGGCCGGTAACCGTCCCTTGGGCCACTTCAGCTTCAATGGTCTTTCCATCTGGACACACTTGAAACACCAATCCAACTTCCCTTATATTCAAAGTGAAAATTAAACAAAAAGGAAGCCAAGCGGAAAGGGCATTAATAAAAAGGAGAATAGCAAGATATACCAGTACTTAGGTCAGCAACCCAAGAGATCCAAATCCTGTACCAATGATTAGGGTTTGTCATCACAAGTTGAAAGATAATAAAACAACTTGTCTACAATAATCCTATAGCAAGCACCCAACCATCACTTCTCAAAAAAGCGAAAAACTACACAATGATCACCAAGTAAATCACTAGTTTTCCCCCTATTGGTACAAACCTTGAGCTAAGAAATCACTTTGCACATCACCATCATAATTTTTGCATGCCCGTACATAACCTCCTTCACTTTTAAGAGCATAAGCAACCGTATCATCGATTAGCTGGTGTTTGTACCTACCAATACAATGAGATAAGTTGATGAGAAACAATTCAAACTGCATAATAAGTAAAATGGGCTGAATATCTCACCATATTCCAATAGCCTCAAACTTAGATTTTCAATGACTTACACAAACTTCCTGAAAAATGTCCTTAAATCTTTCATGAAAACATTGTGATAGGAAAACCAAATACATTATCAGAGACAGACAACAACTTTTCACATGGAAGATAAAAGAAAAGAGAAGTATCATAAGTGAGAATCATATACAGACTCTTAACCATGAAGAACCACATGATGGTCCATCTCTCTCTCTTTCTCTCTTGTTAGCTTAATTTTTAAGTAGGCTTACTTAAATGGGCTATATTAAGTTGGTCCATGAGTTTTGAAATATAGATTGGCTGGTGTGGGTCATGGCTAACCAAATAAGGCCATGATGAGTGGGCCTATTGGATTGCACATGGGGTCAAGGCTAGGTCTTATCCTTTAGCTTATAGTATAAATTCGTATTATTATTAGGATTACATATAGTCACTTTTCACAAAAAGGCGTAATCCTAGGTTTTATCATCGAGTCAATGATTCTTATAAGAATAAAGGATATTCGTCTTAGCTAGGAAACCAATTCACACTTATGGGGTCAACCCCGACCTGGTTAATGGGTCAACAATCAATGGTTAACCTCGACTTGGTCAACGGTCAACAGTTAATAGTCTAAAAGTTAAAAGTCAACCTAGTTGACCAGAGAGTTTGTAGTGGTGCGTAAGGGCACGTGAAGGGTCTAAATTTAACACAGTTTGAACCAGTGTGTGTATTTTTGAATAAGGAACATTATGATATGTTATTTGATATATGTTAAGTATCTTATTAGTCAATATTTGATTATTTAAAGTATGATGTATATGAGTTAAAACATTTTTTTCATTCTAACATGCCTTAGTGATGTTCAAACATGTTGTTTGTTGTGTTATCACGTTATTTCAATATTATATTTGGTTTCAACACATTATTGGTATGCTATTATGATATATTAAGTTATAGCATGCATCTAGTTAATTGATTTATAGTGTTGATATATTATTCTACTGAGTACATAAAGTATGTCCCACAGTATGAGAATGATCCAATTAGGTTATGACTATCGAAGTGGTATAGCTTAATTGTGCTCAAATGATTTTTTCTCATGCAGATAGGGATGTCTCTGGTTTTAATATATAGTTATACTTTTAAAGGAGGTGATTATATATTAGAACATAGAGGGTTACATAGTTGAAATGCATGTGTTTAGACTAATTTGGTTAGTCTATACACCTAAAGGTAGTAAATTATGAAAATTAAAATATTCTCATGGCCTTTACTTTGCCATATTTTACAATTACTTGTTATATATTCTGCTTAAAGGTGTTTACATGATAAATTTTGTGAATCTCTAAGTTTGTGATCATGTAATTGAATTCATGATGTACTCATATATTACTAATCTTGTATTGGCTCACTTTTAGTCATTTTCCCATCAACAACCATTTAATCACTATTGAGACTCTTAAAAGTTTGAACTTCAAAAGGTGGAAGGAAGACATTATATTTGCTATGGAAATGGCAGATGTTCATTTTGCCTTAACTATGGATATGCCAAATGCTCTCACTAATGAGAGCACAGATAAGCAAAAGAATGCATTTAAGGCATGGACAAAGAGCAATTGTATTTGTTTATTATCAATGAAGAGGTCAATTTTGGATCATTTCAAGAGTAGGTTGCTTGTGGATGGTACAACTAAGGCATTTATAGAGGTTGTAGAACTTAAGTATCATGTCTTTTTGAATGTAGAAACTGGGTCTCTCGTTTAAGCACTTTATAACATAAGGTATGATGGTACTGGTGATGTAAGGGATTACATCATGAGAATGCTTGATTTCCAAACCAAGCTTAAGGCATTAGGAGTTGATCTTCCTGATGCTTGTGTTGTTCATTATGCCCTGAATTCTCTTCCCCAAGAATTTGGAATTATCAAGACTACATATAATAATCAAGATGAGAGTTGGTCATCTAATGGTCTCATTACTAAAGTTATTGTTGAAGAAGAAAAGTTAAAGCAAGATAAGTCTCATATGTTTATGTATTCAACCAATTCTAGTTTGGGTAAAAGTAGACGAACAACTTCTTAAGGTCATTCAAGTACTCCTTCAACCTCTAGGAATGTTCATCCATCTAGTAATAAAGTTGGGGTAAAAAAGTCACTCTTCAAGAAAGATAGTGACCGTTGTTATTTTTGTAAGTATAAAGGTCACATGAAAAAGGAGTGCAACAAGTACAAAGCTTGGCTTTTAAAAGTAAGCCTGCAAATAATGGTTCTTTGATTTTAGTTTGTGAATCTAATTTTTTTGTAGCCCTATCAAGTTCTTGGTGACTCGATACATGTGCAACTAATCATGTTACTTTTACCGTTTAAGGGTTTATAAACAATAGGAGACTAAGTAAAGATGAATTATGACTTATAGTTGGGAATAATAATAAAGTTCCTATAGAATCTGTAGGAGAAATTGTTTTAACACTTGATTTTGATTTTAAAATGTTGTTAAAGAACACTTTTTATGTATTGTCTTTTAGGTGAAATTTGATTTCAATTTCTATTTTGGACATAGATGGTTATGCTTTTGAAATAAAGAAGTCTATGATTACTTTATTTTATAATTCAAATCAAGTCGGATCTTGTGTTTTATCATATGTTTTATATTAATTAAGTTTATCTCTCTATAATGTCTACAATATTGAAAAAGTTATTCCCAAAAGGTATCTACCTAAAGAGCAATCATACACATTGTGGCATAAAAGGCTTGGTCACATCTCTAGAGAGAGGATAGAAAGATTAATAAAGTCTGGCATTCTTCATTTTCTTAAAGATGATCTAGAGACATGTGTTGATTGTTGTAGAGGTAAAATGGTCAAGATAAAGAAAAAGTCTGCAATCCATAGTTTTGACCTATTAGAGGTCATTCACACTGATATTAGTGGACCCTATACAATAACCTTATACAAAAATGTATATTTATTACATTTATAGATGATTTTTCACATTATGATTATTTGTACTTGATTAAGGAGAAGTATGAATCTCCTGATAAATTCAAGATTTTCAAGACTAAGGTAAAAAAATAATTGGAAAAAACAATCAAGGTTGTTAAATTAGATAGAGAAGAATATTATGGTAAACATGGCAATGCTAGATAGCTTCAAGGCCCATTTGCCAAATATTTAGAAGACTCTGGAATAGTTGCTCAAATTACAATGCTAGGGAATCCTGAACATAATGGTGTAGCTGAAAAATGTAATAAGATTCTTATGAATATGGTGAAAAGCATGGTCAGTAGAACAAATTTACTTGATTTCTTATAGGGGAAGCTTTGAAAATAGCTCTTTATATACTCAATTAAGTATCTAAAAAAGATGTACCACTTACACCATTTAAATTTTGGACTGGTCGTGTACCTAGTTTAAATCATTTAAAAGTTTGGGGATGTCCTATAGAAGTAAGGTTGTATAATCCAACTCTAGTTAAGTTAGACTCAAGGACTATAAGATGTTATTTTGTTTCTTATCCTGATCATTCAAAAGGATATCACTTTTATAACCCTTCTAGAGGAGTGAGAATTGTAGAATCTCAAAATCTATAAAATTTTAGGAGCTTAATGTAATAGAAAAGGCTAGTAGTACTCCAACTATTCAGGATGAAGATGAAATAGGTACGTCAGTTACAATTTATTTACCTATTCAAGCAATGGAATTGCCTATAGTTCCTATAATAAGGACTTTTAAGCCATCATCATCGATTACTAATCCAAATGTGGATCAACAAATGCATAATCAAGATCCTAAACCTATACTTAGAAGGTCAACTAAAGAGAGAACATCTACCATTCATCTAGATTATCTAATTTATTTAGGAGAACATGATTATGATATAAGAGTTATGAAAGATCCAATAACTTATATAGAAGCAATGTCGAGTTCTTAAGCGAAGTTATGGTTAGATGCAATGTAAGATGAAATGCAATCAATGAAGCATAATGATATCTAAGAGCTTGTTGAGTTACTTAAAGGTTGTAAGCTTGTTGGTGGTAAATGGATATGTAAGACCAAAAAGAGTTTTACTGGAAAAGTTGAAAGGTTTAAAGCTAGGTTAGTAGCAAAAGGTTTCACACAAGAAGAATGTATAAATTATAATGAAACTTTTTCTATTGTCTCTTCTAAAAATTCTTTTAGAATTGTAATGGCTCTACTAGCTCATTTCAATATGGAATTACACCAAATGGATGTTAAAACTACTTTTTTGAATGAGACTTTAGGTGAAATAGTGTATATGAGACAACTTGAAGATTTTGAAATGAAAGGAGAAGAAAAGCTTATTTGTAGACTTAAGAAGTCTATTTATGGATTAAAGCAAGCTTCTAGGCAATGGTACTTAAAGTTTGATAGTTTTATCACTTCATGTGGTTTTGTGAAGAATAGAGTGGATCATTGTATTTACACTTAGATCAATGGAGCATTCCAATCTTTCTTATCCTTTATGTGAATGATATTTTATTTGCAAGTAATAATCATAAGTTACTTCATGAGACTAAAGAATTGTTGTCAACTCAATTTGATATGAAGGATCTTGGTGAAGCAACTTATGTTTTAGGTATTGAAATTCAAAAGGACCATTCTCGGCATTTATTGAGGCTTTTTCAAAATGCATATATAGATCGAATTCTCGAATGGTATAACATGGAAGATTGTAAAAGAGGCAAAGTTCCAATCTTTAAAAGTGATAAATTGAATAAAGAACAATGCCTTAAGACAAAGGAAGAGGAAGCTTTAATAAAGAATATATCGTATGCGAGTGCACTTGGTAGTATTATGTATGCTCAAGTCTATACGCAACCTGACATAGCTTTTGTAAGAGGACTTCTTAGAATATATCAATCGAATCATGGACAAGAGCATTAGGTAGATGTTAAGAAAGTCTTATGGTACTTAAAGAGAACAAAAGATTATATGTTGACTTACATGCATGTAGAAGAACTAGAGCTTATTGGATATATGGATTCAAATTATGTTGGATGCAAGGATGATTGGAAATCTACATTAGGATATGTGTTTATGATGGCAAGAGAAGCCATTTCATGGAAAGGCTTAAAATAAACATTGATGACATCTTCAACCATTCATTATGAGTTTGTGGCATGCTATGGAGTATCAATTCAAGCTGTTTGGCTAAAGAACCTCATAAGAGAATTAAAAAGGCTTTATTTTTGTCAATAGATCAATCTAGTTATACTGTGATAATAGAGTTACACTATTGTTTATTAACAATAACAAAAGTTTAGGAGGATCCAAACATATAAACATAAAGTACTTAACCATAAAGGAAAATGTTAAGGAAGGTGAAATTTCAATAGAGTTTATTAGTACAATTGATATGATAGTTGATCCATTTACTAAAAGTCTATGCCTTTGTGTTTATGAAAGACATGTCAATAGCATGAGCTTAGAGGCATCATGGGATGCTTCTATATAGTGGGAACTTTTAATCTTCTCTTTAAAGACTTAAGGCAAATGTAAACCTTAAGCATTGGCTGAAACTAGTTAGCCATAAGGATATCTTATAGCATATAAAGTTAAACTCGAGTTAGAAAGTACAAGATATGACAAAGGTTCATTGGAACCATAAAGTATATTCTCTGATGACATTTTGTTATCAAAGGAGAGAGAATTAGACTAACAATAGTGATAACACATAAAGAAATTGTTAAAGCGTTATATAATTGCTACACCACATATTCATCCCTATCAATGAAGTTAAGAATGTTTGTGGTCATGATTAGTGTTGTATCACTTAATAGATATAGTTATTGTCGGGTTTCAAAGTTTAAGATCTCATATAATGGGATTATAGTTAAGAACTGTCTCTGGATCAATGTAAAGGTGTGCATAGTTTCAATTTAATATAGCCCAAGTGGGAGAATGTTAGCTAAATTTTTAATTAAACTTACTTAAGTGGGTTATATTAAGTTGGTCCATGAGTTTTGAAATATAGATTGGTTGGTGTGGGCCATGGCTAACCAAATAGTATCATAATAAGTGGGCCTATAGGGTTGCAAATAGAATTAATGATAGGTCTTATCCTCTAACTCATAGTATAAATTCGTACTATTCTTAGGATTACATAGAGTCACTTTCACAAAAAGGCATAACCTAAGGTTCTCTCATCGAGCCAATGATTCTTATGAGAATAAAGGATATTTGCCTCAGCTAGGAAACCAATTCACATTTGTGAGTTTTTGATATGGTGAAAATGGACCATAAGAATGGTATGTATCTACCTATTCTCTTTGCATTTTATTGTAATTTAAAATGGTGTTTTAGATATGTTTACGCAGATCCTATAAGGTTTGTTTTCTTACATCTCTCTCTCTCAAAATTTAGTTTGTTAAGATTGAAAAAATTGAATAGGATGAGAAAACAAAAATGACTGAAAAGGTAATAGAATACCTTCCATCATATTTCTTAAGGATGTTGTTTTTAGTGGTAAGATATAGTGGCCACCTTTTCTGGTAGGTAGTGTTCATTGAAGCCTCAACAAAAGCTTTTATAAACTACATTCAAAGTAAAAATAATGATAACAATACTAAAGATTTAAACTCAAGTCAAACGCAGACTACAAAAGGAATTGGGGGGGGAACAGGACATCATTTTTGAAACTGAACCTCATCTGTGTTATACATGGACAAAGCTACACTTCCAGAACCGGCAAAATTGAAAACCTCAAACTCTTTCTTCTCACCATGTCCATCAAGTACTGTAGACAATCACAATGAACCTTAATAAGAGGATTCCACACATATCGATGGACAATATGAACGAAAAAATAAGCAGAAATGAGCTTTATCGAGCAGTTTAACAAATATTTGAAAATAGGGGAAAGTAATATTAATGAGCTGTCTGCTGGTAATGGGATTTTACCAAAAACCTTCTTAAGTTCTCTAGATCCTTGTATAACTGTATCAGTTGCTCGGTACTGATCCCCAAAAGCATGTCTTCCAATGCATATTGGCTTGGTCCAACGTGCAAAGAATCCAACTTAATTTGGGCCGCTTCCAGCATCAAATAAAGATATACTAAATTTAAAGCTTTGCTTTAAATCCATTCCCTCCCACCAACACCCCCCTCTCTCCTTCCTCCCCCCCCCACCCTCCCGGCCCATAAGAATCATTAGTAAAATCGTTGCTCTTCAAGGTTCCAATTTCTGCTATCTTCTTCTCTGTAGTGATTGTATCTTTGGTAGCATAGTGCGAGAAGTCCAAAGGTTCAGGAACGTGGGAAGGCATGGCGTTTCTGACAAGTGCCTAATTCACTCCCTCGAAAATGGGTAATGTTTAATTTTTGTAGCACCTCTTTTGAAGGCGATTCGCTTGTCTGGTTCCTTCACCAAAAGTCCACGGATCAGATCACGAGCCATGAAACTAATTTGTGGAGTTTCAGGAAACCTCAGCGGCTGGCCTACGACGTTGAAGAGCGTGGCACGGTTTCCTGGTCCTTTGAAGGGAGTTGTCCCATGTAACAATAGCTCGTACAAGAAGATCCCGAATGACCACCAGTCCACTGCACTGCCATGACCCTCTCCTCGGATGATCTCCGGTGCAAGATATTCTTGCGTCCAGACGAAAGACATGAGCGCACGTTCGTGGGCTCTGCCCTCAGTTCAGGGAGGGAGCCAACATAGAGGCCAAAATCTGACTTCGATTTACGATTCTTTTTAGTTGCTAGAATGTGTGGAAGAAAGTTGGCTGGCTGCCTACAACCATTCACTGCAAGCTGATCATCCATAAATACCCCGACATTGCTTAAAACGATGGTGGAGGACTTCACAAGCGTAGGACTCACGGCCCAACGCAAGGATAAATTAAAATCCAAAAGCATGATATGACCCTCTTCTCTAACCAGGACATTCTTTGGCTTCAGATCCCTGTATACAATGCCTAGCATGTGCAGATACTCGGGCTCTAACAACACCTCTGATGCATAAAACATGTTAAAACAACAAAAGTTGTAAGGAATTGGTCATATAATAAAAGAAAAATAATTCTCCAATAAATTATCAAATTCTATTTGAAAATTTCATTCTTTCATAAATAAATAAACTTGTTGCTAGATTACACTCAATCCTTTAATGAAGGTCATATAACATGAAATTGAATGTCTACTTAATGCATGGGATAAATAAGTGACAAAGGAACTATAAGGCAAACCCTTATAGCAAGAATATACTCATCCATATTACTCTATCCATTAATGGAGGTGGGGGGGAGATAATCAACCTTTTTGGTGAATTAAACCATTGGTGAAAGCTATGAACCAGGTTCTTTTGACCTTATTCCTCTTGTGGGAAATAGCCATCAAATAGTACTTCAAAAGAGAAATATATCATGCATAAATTAACTTCAACTATTTTTTTTTCTTTTTTATTTGTATTGGGTTAACTAGGATCAAGCTCTCCAAGGTCTGTGTTTGTTAATGAACAACTTTGACTATGTTCCATAGGAGCAATTGTAGAAAATTTAAAATGAGATAGGAAAGCAGCTTCTGTCACTTTGAATCCATGAATTAATTTTCTCACAATGCTTAGATTTTCCTGGTTCCATTGGGTAAATTAACTAGTAATTGCCAATTACATTACCTAGATGTCTTCTTCAAGGATTGAAGTTATAAGACGAGTTGGTAGAAATGGCCACCAATCATTTTAGTTCTCAAAATTATGTATTTGCATGGAGAGATGACTTCTCACTCGTGTCCATTTGTTAAACTTTAGCAAGGCTTCTTTATTCTATTCTTAAATCCAAAATTATGCATACATTTGGAGGTGTAAACAAGGTATTTGTTATATTTGAAGCCGTGGAAGCTATTCTTTTAGAACAAGCATCAAAAATCAAAACCGTGAACATAATGAGGGCATCAACAATGCAAGGAAATCTAACAATGTTAAAAATTGTGGTTGACCTAACTTAGGCCTCCTTTATTTGGGTTGGTCTGGTACCATCAAGAAACCATTGTTATACCGGTAAGAACTAGACCAATTTAGACGATATAACTTTTAGAAAAATAAACTGGAAAGTTAATCAAAGAGAAGAGAGAATTATAAGTCATTGGTAAGGAAAATGAAAAGAAAACCTACCTTCCATGAATCAATCTTGAAGAAGAAAGCAAGGCAATTTTGGGTTCTAATATAAATCACAAATACCTATACCAGTCATGAAAGAAGTGAAAATGCTAGAACTTCAACCTACAATTTATCAATAAGAAAACATCGTTACATCAAGGTTTCTTACATTTTTCTTTTACCAAGCAAGAGCAATTCTTATTCCCGCATCAACCCCCTTTCATTTGTACAATAAAGAAAAACGGCAGAAACTCTTAACACTGTCCTCCAGTTGGAGTTGTGCCTTTCACTGATCGGGTTTAATGGCCTCACCCCTCACTATCCTCCAAGGTCCAAAATAGAACTTTGGCTTCATTATAGGAATAAATTCCCCAGGATGATCTTCCCAATACTTCTCCTGCACAATGTCACAAGGCACATTTCTAGAATTAGATCCTAGACAATATTGATGTTTTCCAATCATTAACAGTCCTAGAAGTTTCCACAGTTCATGGATGACGATTGTAATAACCTAATGGAAAAATGAAGCCATCAAATAGAATAACAATTCTAGTTGATGCCGTATTTGAAAAGCTTCCCATGAAATTCAATGTGATGTTAGTAATGCAGAACCAAGTCAAGATTAAACGAAATGATCTGGCATAAGAAAATTAACCACCATTCCACAACAAAGCGTTGTGTAAGATCCACAAAATGCAGTAAGGATTTTTGCTCCCTAGCTTTCTTGTGCACGGCAACAATAATGATGAAACAAAGTGCAAGAACCAACAGCTCAAATGGGTTTTCTTTTTTTTTGGGTGGGGGTGGGGGAGAAGAAAAAGAAAAAGAAAAAAAAAAGGGCCCAAGTCTGAGGAATATTATCAGTTATTCTTTTCCTTTCCTCATTTTTCTAGGTTTCCTCCTACAATCAGACAAGATCAACTCCCTTCATACTGAGGTGTGTAAAAAGGATGATGAGACATAAATGGGAACAACTCTGACATAATGAGACTAAATAAGAAACCAAGGCAACTTTTACTCCCCAATCTACCAAAAAGGCTCTCTGTCCCAACCGTATCTAATGAATTTGGGGGTGGTGGTCAGTATTTATGCTTCTCATCAACCAAGTGGAAAGTTTACTCCCCAGTATATCTACAAAGTAAACCCTCACACCTCTACATCTTATGCAATTTGGGTCAGTGATCGCCATTCAGGCATCTTAGCAACAATATTTCAATTACAATCAAGTTTCTGAGACAGACAACCAAAAGAAGCAGCTAGAAGAACAAAGAAAAAAGAAAGCAACAAAATTCAAGCACCATCCTGAATGACCTCCCCACAACTACAAATGGCTCCACCATGCTCCATATGTTAACATTTGTTTCCGAATGTTAAAAAGAAAGTGCACTGCACTCCACGCGAGCACTTAAAGATATATGTGCATCTCACTTGTTGCTATGTGATTAAGAGTTGGGACACATGAAAGGATCACATAAGAATTTTCCAGATTGATTTATCTTGTGTAGTCTACCTTGCAATCAGATCCTGTTGCCGACAGCCTGCCTTTTAATTGTTTCAAATTCAAAGGATAATGCTTTGGTTTTGGGAACATGAAGTTCTTACCCATAGAATGGACTAGAATAGAGGAAATCCCACTTACTCCAAAGAATATTAATTTGATTTGATCCTCTTAACCATATTCCGCACTTTCTTAATTCTTTAAACTAAGGCACCATTGATAAATCAAATTCTCCAATTGGCAAGAAAAGTAAGAAAATTGGAAGAGAATTAGTGTAGCGCGTGTTTGTGTCATTACTACAAGTCTTGTCTCCACCTGTGGTTGTAATACTATCTCGTTCTTGTCTGTTTGGAAGACCGCATTGATTGGTATCAGAGCTAAAAGGATCTAGGTCTTGAACAAAATACAATTACTAGGTAGCAGGCATTTTGACAATCCAAATATATCAACCAAATAGCAACAAGCCTGTTATTGCCCATCAATTGAAGGGTTTGAAAGATAGGATCACCAATTGACAAATTGTGCAATGGTGGCTTAATCAGTAGCCCACCTAGTAATTATAATTGTTAATTCATTCAGAAATCGTCCTGGAATGTCTACTCATAAAGGGCAAGAACCCATAGCAAACAAGAACCCGTCCTCCCCAAACATACATGTAGGTGTATATATATAGTAGCCGCATATTCTTTGCAGGCAATTAGATTCGTACTATCTGTTTCAAACTTCCAAAAGCACATAATTTCTACCTCCTTGATCAAAAAACACTGGGATGTTATTCCCCTAATCACGAATTTCTATTTGACGTTCATTATATGACACGAGCGCTAAATGTTCCCCACCAATCTAAACACACAAACACAGCCATATGCGGACATATCTTTGTCAGGCCACATTAGAGAAACAGCATGACAATGACTAGTGAAAAAATACAACTGCGGACGAAAAATCTGTGGAGACAAATCAAATAGAGATGACATGATAGAACAAAAAAATCACAATGAAGAGTAGAAAATATAAAGGCCTGGCAATGTTTTTGCAGCAGTGAATGATATACCTTGTAGAGTTGCTCGGTGATAGCAGAACCAATGACCTCAGTATAAAAAGCAGCAATATAAATCGTGGCAAGGGGTTTAAACGACTTGGGCCGTCTGTAGGAATCGATAATAGTCCAAAGTAAGTTTCTTTCCCACTTTGTGTACACATAGTCTGCGTACTTCCTCCACAGATAGCTTGCCATTTCCACTAGACTTGCTGGTTCTCTTGCCCTCCTACATGTTGGTATTCAGAGTTCTCTTCGTTACAACTAAAATCACATAAAATAACCTCAGGGTCTCTTTATTAAAAGGCCAAAATGAGATTTCTTGATCACTTGGGGTGGTTTTCAGCCAAAATGGAAGAAACCCAGTTGAGAATCGATGGTTTTTTGAGCTTTGGCGAATGAGTTATCCCCAATTTGATGCGATAAAGTAGTCTGATAACACATAAACCAATACACAGTAATGAATATGAAGCCTTTAGACTGAAAATCTTACCACGGATATTGAACGTTATGCAGGCAAATGTTCTCTTGCCTTAGCTGTAGGGATTTTCTTATTTTTCAATCCAATAAGTATGATGCTTATTAACTCAAAATTATGTATTAAAAGTCACTAGGATTATATCTATTAATTAGGTAACATGTGGCAAAGTACAATTAGGTATGGAAGTGATAAATGATGTGCATGCCCTATAATACTCTTAAGGTAAATTTTTGAAAGCTTGTAGATGAAAGTTGACATTAGAAAGGTTGTTCTACCAATTGTATTTATGCGTTTTAAGAAATCCTATGTCCATCAATAAGCTAGTTTTCTCATCGATTTCCATCCTTAAAAGAATAGCTTCAAGGGCTAGTTACGGTAGGAACTCCATAACCTTAAATAGACATTCAAATTAGCATTAATGCATGAGTAGTACTTGCATCTAATGACCAATGTGGATAACATGTAGGTCAGGATTTCTTACAAGAGCTTATCAACATCATCATTTAGCCACATCAAGGAGTAGCAAAGAACAAACTTGGAATTCCAAGGCTTTTACCACTGGCACGAACATAAGAATTCTTATTAGGCATTTCACGAATGCTTAGATGCAAGCTAGGTGAGAGTAGGGGTTATGTTATTATTACAATAAGAAATGGTTTAAGGTACATCAATGCAAGGTGAAACATATATTTATGATAGTAGAGGAGGGCCAATAAGATAAAGAAACTACTGAAGATTTTGTACTTGTGCACCAGGATTTAGAGATTCATGTTAACTTTTAAGGGAATGGGTTATTTGAAAGGGTGAGAATTGTTAGGAACATGTCTAGCCCACTATTAATTAAAAGGGAGGTTCATTTCAACAACCTAGGGCAATAAGCTAAGAGACTTATATAAGAAATTCTCAATAGTTAGCAATTTAAGAAAACCTAATTTATTTTTTATTAGTTTCATAGCCCTAGTAGCTAGTAGTAGTGCTGTAATATTGTTCATTAGGTTTGATTATTGTCAATTGTCATCAATTAATAATTGTTCATAGTGCTTTATGATTATTTGTTGTTGGAATTGAATTGACTTGAATAAAATGAGGTATTCTTCAATTAGAATTGTGTATTGCCTTGATTATGTGGATTGATTAGGGCTCAGGTCCTAACACTTGGGCAACTTATCATAATTGATATATTTTCATTAATGCTTCTTGTTAAGTTGAAGATTTGAACAAGTCGAATACTTCAAGTGTAGAGAGAAGGTGATATAATGTTATCTATTATAAGGTGTTTTTGTCAATGTCTATAGGTTGTTCCTTTGTGAAGACAAAATGTGTCTCAATAATTTCTTACTATAACTTTTCTATCATATAGTGGCAATCAACTTTGAAATGTTTCATTTGCTTATGGAAAATTAGATTTGCGTCTATCTTCTTTGTCTTCTCATTATTGTAGAACAACAAAGTCAACTATCTAATGTGAATCCCAAAATCTCAAGTAATTCTATGTTCCATCTTATTTCACATGTAGTACCTATATTGGGTAGTACTTTGATTTTACGTATAAGAGTGAAACACTTACTACTTCTTGGTTCTATAAGATATTAAAGAATTCTTAAGCTATATATAAATTGTGGTAATAAATCTTCTTGTCATAAAGCATGCATTATCATCAGAGTTACAATAGGCCTTCATCTTAGACTTAGATGATAACAAGGACATAAGTCCAAAGCTAGACAACTTCTAAGATATCGTATCACTTTCATAGTTGCTCCAGGTAGGATTGCTCGAGGGTGTGTATGAACTAGTTGAAGAATTATACTAATAAGATGATGTCAAGCTTGGTTAGTGTCAGATAGATCAACCTACTAACTAATCTTTCATTAGAAGATATGTCTTCAAAAGGAGGGCATATTCTTTATGTCTTCAAAAGGAGGGGCATATTTTTTCCTTTGCTTAATTTTTTCTATTTTGAGCCATGCCAATCAATAATGGCTTTGATCTTGCTAGTATTACTTCTAAGATGAGCTTTAAGATGCACTAACATTGACTCAAATAGGTTCCTTTTGGACAAAGAGCAAATCTTAATGGTAAGGAAAAACTTTAACTATTTGAGATCCTTTATAAAAAAGGTAAAGTAGAAATAGCTCTTCAAATCTAAAATAGTAGTTTGTTTGTTCCTTATGATCAAAGTGCCATTAACAAAGATAAGTAAAGTAATAAAAGCATTGTCCTAAAGTAATAACCATGGCGAGACTGATAACAGCCATGTGTGAAAAGTGCTTATGTGAACTTTGTGTTCTACTAACAAGAGGGTTGCATTAACTCATATAAGAACTTTCATAATCAACATGTTGGATGCTTTCTTTCATTAGAAAATTCAAAGGGAGGCTTCATTTAGACTTTCTAAAAAAGACCTTTTAAAGAAAAGTGTTATGGACGTCCATTTAAAATAAAAGCTAGTAATGAATTGCACAATGGCAATAACGAGGTGAACACTGACATGTTTTTCCATATAAGATAAATTAACATGACAATCAATCTCTTTCTTTTGATCTCTCAACAAAGAGACTAGCATGATAATCAATCTACTAAATGGGCTTTATATCTCTCAATAAAGTCATCAGCATAATAATTCACCTTATAACACTTACTATAAATAAGATGTCAACCAAAAGCCAATCAAACCATGTCTCACTTGTAATTAGTCTTAAGGTTGCAAACTCATTATCCATGGCATTAAGCATATGAAAATTCATATGTACTTTGTAAGAAGAGTAAAACTCTTTAATGGAAGAGATAAAAATAATAAAGTGCTGATATTGTGGGTGGTATTGATCAAGAGAGATATTTTGTGAAATAGCTTATAAAGAGGTGTAAGAAGTGGAGGGTTGATCAAGAGATGATGTTGGTGTTGTGGGTGGCATTGATTAAGCGATGATGATTGTTGGAAGTTTACAACGTAAGTCACAATAGGTAATTGAAAACTTTTACTTAGAGATTAAATGTTATTTATTGAAAAGATGAAAACTTAGATCCTGCTTGTGAATAATTGTTTTTTGTTTATTGCAAGTTCACTACTATCATTGATAAACAGTTTTTATGTTTTCTTCTTTGGCTAATTACTCACTTATCTACAATATTGTTTGTTATTGTTGCAAATGTTTGGCTTATTATAAAGTTAGTCAAACTTTACCAACCATGTAGACTATAATAGTAGATGCTTAATATTCCATACTTTTGTATTGGTTAAAGAGGAATGTACTTGCATCTTAGGTGTTCAAAATTATAAAGTATAAGATAGCAAATACTAAAAAGAAAAGGATGAGATTAGTATGACAAGGATATTAGGGATTGCTAATCTTAAACAAAATATAAGGTTATATATTCCCATTGTATATAAGCATTATATATCATTCCCATATGGTGTTATTCCATGCAAACATGTGCCTTTGTTACTTCATCCAAATTGTACCACATTTGGCTCATGTAGACTATCACAACAAAGAAATACTAAAGTTGGTTAATTATGAAATTCAAATTTGATACTGGCTGAATATTAAAATACTACATTGATTACATTTTACTTCTCAAAGTACCATATTATTATTATTATCCTCATTTGTACATCTAAATTTTGAGTCATTAAGCCTTAAATCTTAAAGTAGAATAATTCTAGTCTCTCTCTTATCATTAATTATGAGGTATTCCATAATATTTCATACTTTGTATCAAAGAGCTTTTGCATTGTACTTGTTTTTTTAACATTATCCCTCTTAAGATACACAAGTAAAAATAAGTATGCTTTTTTGTGTAGGAAAATAGTGGAGATTTTATAATGACACAATGAACTGGGTAAAATAAAATAACACACAAAATAAAACTCCATTAAATTTATTAAAAAAATTCTTATTATATCACATTATGTTTCTATAACCACAAGAAAAAGGGCGAGTTTTTACAAGAAAAAAAGGTGTATGTCCATGGAGCCTTTTTCTTGCTGTTACTTCAAAAGCCATTGTTCCAACGAAATTTTTTTTCCATTGGGCTCTATCCACTTGTTTGCTTTAACAGAAAAGAAAAAAGGAAAAAGGAAAGTCGGGAAATACTAAAAATCCCCTAATAATAGGAAAGACATGATAGAGACAAATTTAGGGCCTATTTCTACTTCTTTTTTTTTTTAATATAGTTGTTCTCAACATTTTATTTATTGTTTTGGGATGTTCGTTGGCTCCGCACCCACTTTCTATAAGCTACTTTGACACTGCAATTTCTTGACAACCTACCTTTCACATTTTGGAGAGAGATTGTATTCTATTGTAAAAAAATATGTAGAATGGTACGAGTCTATGGTGTCTTCTTCCTCTTCTTCCTCTTCTTCTTCTTCTTCTTTTTCTAGTTAGGTAAGGGAAGATGGAGTGATTTGATCTCAGGACCTTAGTATATTTCAGCAATTGCCTTGCTAATGAGCTATTGGTCCGAATTCAAAATACAAATTATGGTTTGTACAAACATAACATATTTTCCAATATAAAAGTGGTCAGATATAGTGAAAGCTTCCATAGAACATGAAGTTTTAATTCTTATTAAGTTGGGGAATTTCCTTTCTCTTACACTGATTTTAAGCAAATGCAACTGCGGTTGCTAAACAGACTGGCTCAAATAACAAAGAAAAATTACACTGCCAACTGATTAACCATAGTCTCTCAACACATGGCTTAAGGAGAGTGCAGTATTGGTACAAGATGAAGAGGAATTTTCTTTGTCACAGCGGTCCCATTAACTTCACTCATGTCCAAGTCCTGCCCCTGCATACTAGAACTAGGCATTCTCCAATCAAACCAATATAAGATGGTAGCAGCCACATATTCAATTGAAGCAATACTAAATGTCATTCCAGGGCATCCCCTTCTCCCACCTCCAAATGGCATGAATTCAAAGTCTAGGTCTTTGAAATCAATTTGATTTTCTTTGAATCTTTCCGGAAGGAACTCTTCTGGCCGTTCCCATACAGTAGGGTCCCTATGAATTGCCCATACATTCAAAAGTACCCTTGTTTTTGGTGGGATATCATACCCTGCAAATTTCACACTTGCTGATGTTTCTCGTGGTAAGGACAAGGGAAGAGCTGGATGTAACCTTAGAGTTTCCTTGATTACAGACTTCAAGTAATTCATCTGGTTGATGTCATTTATATCTATCTTTGATTTCTTTCCCACAACCCTTCTCACCTCCTCTTGTGCTCTCTCCATAACATTTGGATTTTTTATGAGCTCAGCCATCAACCATTCCAAAGTTGTTGAAGTGGTTTCAGTTCCTCCGACAAACAAGTCCTAAAATTGTGGAAATAGAAAAATTTAGAATTGGCTTAGTGATAGAGAGAGAGAGAGGGAGAGAGAGAGAGAGAGAGAGAGAGAGAGAGAGAGAGAGAGAGAGAGTGAGTGAGAGAGAGAGATACCAATAGGATTCCTTTGAGTTTGGTTTCAGTGAGCTCAAAGTCAAGCACGCCATTCTTTTGAAGTTTGAGAAGAATATCTGTAAAATCCTTTTTGTTAGCTTCATCATTTCCGGCTTGTCTTATCCTGTGCTCTTCCACCACTTGATCAAACAAAGCATCAAATTCTTTGAAGGTGGCTTTCATATTTCGGATATGTCCCGTAAGAACATCGATCCATCCCAAAGAAGGGAAAAAATCTCCCATGCAGAATGCTCCGAGTAACTCTGATACCCTTCTTGATAGATGCCCGAATCTACTTTCACCATCTTCTTCAAACCTTACTCCGCACACGCAAGTAGAGGTTATATTGTTGGAGGTTGCAATCAGCAAGTCAGTTAGATTAACAGAAGCCCCTCTGAGGGATGACTTACGTAATTTTTCTATCAATGCTTCAACTTCCTTTTCCCTTACATGGTGGAAGGAATGCACACATTTGTGGCTCAGAAGTTCTAGAACACAAATTTTCCTAGCTTGTCTCCAGTATTCACCATAGGGGGAGAATACCACGTCTTCGCATCTATAGAATATGGAATTGGCAGCGGGAGTTTTCGGCCTGTTTGAGAAAATGACATCATGTGTCTTTAACATTTCTCTGGCTACCTCTGTCGATGACACCACAAGAGTTGACACATGACCCAATTTTAAGAACATCAGAGACCCGTGCTTCTTAGAAAGAGCTTGAAGAGAACGATGTGGGAGAGTGCCGAGTTGGTGAAGGTTACCTATGATCGGCAGCTTTGGTGGAGACGGAGGTAAATTGGGCTTGCTACGCTTGATATGCAGGCAAAAATAAAGAAAAAGAACGAGGAAAATAAGAGAGAGGACGGGATTGAATGGCATTTCTTGAAGTCTTTGGGATGATTGTTGAAGAAACGATAGTAAAGCCATTTGCTCTCAGGTTGTAAGTACAATGGGACTAAGAATCCTTTCCTTCAGTTCCATATAAAGGGTTTTCAGGTGTCACTATTGAAGCAATAACATAGTAATTCATCACGAGGGACTCAAGCACATTTAATATTGGATGTGAAGACCTGACGTGGCGCACTTGGATTTGCTATTTCACGAGGCATGCAGACTTCCCTTTTCCATTCGCTTTCTAAATGCAACAGAAAACGGGAAGCCGCATCCCTGCACTGGAAGACCGAAGCAGCAGACCTACTGATGGAAGCATTAACTGGTCGGACGCAACGGGAAGAAGATCAGGCCTTGGCGGGAAGATATTCTCTGTCGTAGAAGATGGTCTCATTTTTTTTTTTTCTCTTTTTAATTTATAAAGCTCGATATAGACGGTAGAGTTAGGAAGTTTGTTCATACGGTCTGCTGGCAACTGTTTCTTCCCCAGCGGTTTGTCCTTGTGAAGCTTCTTTTGATAAATACAAAACAGTAGAACATTTGTCAACATCGAAGGAAATTTTACATGTAACATATTCAGAAAGGGCGAAAGATAAAATCTTCACTTTCGGGTAGCTATCGCATAGCTACTAGCGTCACACGTTTAAAGTTCTTTGTCCTTAACCATCATCCATATCTTTTTCTTTGTCGTATTAATTCCAGATTTGTTGGCTATAATGGTCTATAAGATTATAATATCGTGGTAGTGGCTCCGGTAGGACTGAAAGGTTTCCTACACGTTGAAATCTCTGAGGAGGAATGAAGAAAATGGGGATTAGATTTATATTGATAATGATATCCGTAATCGCAGGACCAAAAGGATCCTAGGCAAAAAACCGCGTCAGCTTCTAGTGCAGCCAAGAGAGCTGCCCGAGCTTCTCCAGGGTTAGGGTCACCTGGAGAAGGTAGTTTTTTCCAAGCATGATTAGGGAGAAAAATTCGTACAACAGCAGCGAAGATAGCGAAATCTTATCTAATAACCACATTGTTTGATTTAGATGTTAGGAGCTGATGGGGATTCAATTTGTTTGGAGAGGCAGCTCTTCCCAGGCGTGGAGTTGCTCCATACTAAGTTTTATCCATTTGGCTAGAAGGATAGCATTAGGACGGAAAGTGTTCTTGGCGTGCCTGTTTTACAATAGGTATGATTAGGTCAACAGCAATGAAAGAGCAAGTATGGAAATGATGGAAGTACTCTCAGCTCTGGAGGGCCGGAGAGGATATCTAGAGGCTTGAAATTCGGGACTCCTAGGACCCAAAGAATAGCCCGAATCTAGATAGACGAACCTGCCGGCAGGTCAATATCAATGTGTATAAAGTGACAATAATCATGGGTAAATGTCACTCTCAGAAAGGACCTTCCGTTAAAAGTGCTGATGTTGATTGCACACTAAATTTTATGTCCTTTAGCCAATTGCAAATTTGGTAGATATCATCGTCAAGTAGACTTAACTTAAAAAATATCGACCACTCAATTAAGAATGTTAAAAAAGGCATCGCGGTGTGCCTTTAGTCCATTTTCTAAGATTCGGAATGTTAAAAGATGCGTCACGTTGTGGCCTTTAGATTTAAATAATAGCAATAATGTACCAATGGTGGACCCCAACAAGTCTTATCTGCCGTCAATCAGGCATGTGAAATATGGACACGTTTGTCCTATAGCAATTCTCACAGTACAAGGCACTACAACTTTTTTTCAAAATGGAAGACACCAAGGTGGTGAATAATGGCAAGTTTGTCAGTTTGTCATGTGTCATTTGGTAAAGTTGGTAAGCCTTACGTGAAGTAAAACGTGAAGAGCATTGACTCGAGACCAAGTACTCGATGGTAATTTGAAGGCAAGTGACTACAAAGAATATTGTTAGGTATTAGAGTTAAAATCAATAAGATTAGGATAGTTCTATAGAAGAAGGATGAACATTTAGACTAACTACCACGTGCAGTCAGTGGGTAGTAAATGAGTAGTTTCTAATGGTTATTCCTTTCTATGGTAATTTATAAGGGAAAGGCCGTAGAAAAAACGAAACTGAGAGGTGTTGTTCCTCCAATAGATTTTGTATTGTAACGAAGAAGAGCTACTCTTTAGTATTATGAATGCAGGGAGATTATCCTGAACTTCTTTTCTTTTCTTTTCTTTTTTTTTTTGCTGTGTTTTTCCTTACTTTCTCTTGATTATGTGCTTTTATGTGAAGTTTCTTGAATTCTTTGTGAACTTCTTGCTTTCTGATCCAACAAGTTTTGATGCTTCTTAATTTAAAATTATGTATCAAAAGTCACTAAGATTATATCTATTAATTAGGTAACATGTGGATAAAGTACAATCATTTATGGAAGTGATTAAAGATGTGCATGCCTTACAACACTCTCAAGGTATTTTTCAAAGTTGATAGATGAAAGTTGACATTAGAAAGCTTATTCTACGAATGGTATATGTGCATTTTTATAAATCTTATGTTCATCAATATACTAGTTTTCTCATCGATTATTTGCCATCTAAATATGAAATTTAAGATTCTTCAAGGATGATAAATTAAATCTCTATATAGATCTTGCTTTTAGTTTTAGTTATTTTGCTAAGAAAAAATTATATCTGACTACAAAAGTTACATAACGTGACTTTTTATTCATGTTGAACATGATGAAACTTGAATAATTTTACTATGGGAGTGATGTTATCTTATATTTACTCGTAGAGAATAAGAGTTTAATAGATATTTGTCAAGTTTTAAGATAAATATGGGGCAAAAGAAAATGTGTATATTTAATCTTGTTGTAGCTGGATTATTGCCTAAACGGCTACAAATAACCTAGATGCAACCCTTGAAAGGTGTAGCAGAAATATGTACATAATAATGTTGTCCTTTGGGCCTTCATAGGGTTAAGTCTACATGCTACACTTCATATTTACTTTTTTTTTAAAAAAAAAAACAATTTTCTATTCAAGCTGTGACTCTAACATGCAAGATTAATAATTAATTTTCTAAGGATTGAGCTAAAACTCTACTCTTTCTATCCCTACAAGAATTGGTTTTTTAGCCTAACCTTGTTTTTATTATATAAATATATAAAACAATGTACAACATATATGTTTTTTGTACGAATAGGAAAATAATTGGAGTGAAGCAATTACTATGGGCTGAAAGTGTTACTTGGCACCTGAGCACCTCAATTATGGGTTGGCTTTCCTAAGGGGGGATATGTTGCAGTTTTAATTATTTTGCTTGAAATTCTCTCCAGTTAAAACCCATAGCAACCACTGTAGATAGAAATTCAAACTACTAAGATTTATAAATTGACTAAAATAGAATAGAATGTTTTGATAATTGCAGACAAATTAAAATATAAATTCTTAACATATACATAACAATCATATAATAATCTTTACATGAAGATTTTATTCTTAACCAAAAGACATCCACTATCTTTTCCCTAATCTTTTTCACTACATCTCCATAATAGATAACGGCCCATTTTTCCTTTATGGTGAATGCGACATTTAATGTCTTTGAAAACTGTCGTCATCTAACTAGAGATATAGCTAAGCCAAATTTTGACCAACAATCTCATTAGCTATAGGTTCGAGTCCCCTCCCTCCTCCCTGGGTGCATGAGTGTGAAAAAATAAAAATAAAAATCCTCGCGACATGGAGTATAATGAGTTGGCAGAATTTTTTTGGTCTATTTCAAGATTTTTATTATTTTTATTTTGATTATTGTGGGGTGTTTTTTTGGGGCCGCTCGCATTTTTTGAACCAAAAGTACTTAGAAACTCTAAGCATGAAACACATTGAACTAGTGCAATTATTTTGGCCCATTTCAAGTTTTTTATGTTTATTTTTTTAATCTTAATTATCGTAGTGGGGTGTTCCGGGGTCCCGGTCTTTATCAACTTTAAGCATAAAACAAATTGAACCGGGTGCAACTGTTTTGGCCCGTTTCAAGTTTTTATATAATTTTTATTGGAATTGTTGTAGTGGGGTGGTTGATGGCGGCCCATCCATCTTTATCAACTTTTTGAAACCATTTGCTTGAAACTCTAAACATGAATCATACCGAACCAATATAATTGTTTTGGCCCATTTTTAGTTTTTTATTACTTTCGTTTTTATTACTGTAGTGTAGGGCATGTTCAGTGTGTGTGCAACATGAAGAAAATACTTTCGAAATAAAATTTAAAAGAAAGAAGGCCTTTTAACCTCCGAATTAGTTTTTAAATTAAATTTTGAAATCTTTTAATATAACAATAAAGACAGGTTGAATTTGTTTAATTTTTTGTGACTTTGAGCTAAATAACATTTAGTGTGTAAAGAAATACGTTCAAGATTAGAGTCTCATACTAGAAGAAAAGATCTTTAAAAGGAAGTTTAAAAAAAATAAGGGCTCTCTACTCTTTGATCAATCTTTTAGATTTTACTTTTTAAACCTTCTAATATTGGGATTCTCTAGCCATTTTTGTCGAAAGTTTTGATCATAATTGCTTGAAACTCCGGCATTCATATTGTGGAGAAAAACATTATGTTCTCGTCTAATACTATTCGTAGGACAGCATGAGGATACAACTTGTACAAGCAATAATCTATTTTCATCATTAGTGTGAAACACGAATGCAAAATCCATGTAAGTTATAACTTTTAGTCAATTTTAAAACAAATTTAATCATTACGTCTCCTTATTACCCTATCAGATTCTTCATCATACGTGAAAATTATTCCAACTTTAAAACAAAAGCTTAATGGTCTTTTTTTCTTTTTTGTCAATTTTCTTAAAGAATATTATACACCTTGTCATGTTTCAATGCCCACAAGAAAATTTTGGTTTTTGAAAAAAAAAAAATTTAACATCTCCTCATGTATCACTTACTAATCCTTCAATTTGTCTTTCTAGTAGAAGTATCATTAGAGGTTATAAGAAATACAAAAGATAAAAATAAAGTGAAATTACTAACTCCTTTCCTTTACCAAGTGAGCAAAATTTTTTATAGTTAATTACATGCCTTTCCTTGGTAACTCAATAGAAAAACTTAGTGAGATTTCTTACCCAAATAGAATTTAAAGATACATAGAAAAAGGATAGAGTTGAAAATTATTTTTTGTGGAATATTACTTGATGAAATTTGAATTGGATTTAAAGCTGCTTTCTCTCTCCTTATATCATTATGTTTATTTATTTATTATCTTAGTACAATCACATAAAAATATTTCATTTGTACATAATAGATCTTAATTCAATAATGTAAATTTGTGAATCAGTAGAAACTATCAAAACGGGCCTTTTTAGTTTTAGAATTTTAATTACTCTTGTCCTTCCTCTTGTTAAGAAAATTTCAATGGTTCTATTTAATTTGGAAACTTACCCAAATCTTGAAAAAGTGACTAATAAGAGTATTGGTTAATAACAACTACGCTCAGACTATCCTATGTGATTTTATAGAGCATGTCTCGCAGTTTTAAGAGTTATCATGTTTGATCCAAACCATGCCAATTCCTGCATCTATGTTAAAAGCAGCCTTTGTTTGAAAAATTTGAATATTGTGAATGAGAATAAGAAACAAAATAGCTACAAATATTGAAAGAAAGGTTAAGGTAAAATAGTTCCAATGTCAAAAAGAAATCATTATGTGCTATTCAATTCATCAAGTTATATTGTTACAAGATCCACATGCTCAACTTAAAAACTAATTTAGGATTGGAGGATTAGAGTATACTTGAGGACCACTCCTTTCCAACATGAGACGTATGGTCTTCAACAATCCCTTACACACTCAGAAGTTGTTTTAATATGAATGACATTAAGAGATAATAGTGATAGAGTGGGACATAAGAGGCATATTATTTAACCAAAAAGCTGACTTGATAGCTTGGTAAAACCTCCTTTCATTTTATTAGGATTCTAAATTGATATGCCAGTGTTCTCACAAGGTTGTATATTTTTCCTATGTAGTTCTCACGAAGGCTTGGAACTCGAATGCCAGATGCCCTCTCTCCTATTTTACACCTATTTCCTTGCTAGCACCTCTTCGTGTTTATTGCTTTATTGCTTATTTAAATGAAAGCGTCCCTTCTGCATATTATTCATTATTCAATCCACTGTCATTATCGATTAGATTTCTTAGATTTCTTTCTTCTGTTGATAATTTTTAAAGGGGACTGCTTTGCTATAATCTTTTCGACACTTGAAGGCTTAGTCGATGTTAGCTTTAGTCACTGGTTAATTTTTCCTTAGACATTTGCATTTATATGACCACATCTGCCCTTGGACGATTCAACGTCAAATCTGTTAGAATGCATTATTATGCTAACTAGGATTTAATCAGTACATCTTCTAACTTGTGGTCATTTCCTGTTCAAAAAACAATGTTTTTTTATATTGTTTCGCAAAAGAAGACTACCATGATATGCAATTTATGGCTTCCACATAGAAGTAATTGCTAGGAGAATCCCGATAGAGAGAGTCGTCGTGGGCAACACCATTTGATGGTATCTTACCGTGTGATGCATGCAGTTTGAGAAAATATAATTAACTTACATGGGAGTTTTTAATATTTACTGTCATAAACATTGATGTATGTTGGAAAAAACTCTGGTGACAGAAAGAAAAACACGTATCTTCAAGGTTAAGTTTATAATACTTTCTAATCGAATCATATTAGGATTGTTGGAAAGCCTGTTAATTTAATGATAAGTTAATTTAATCATTACGTACGTGCTGTGAATTATAAAAAAAAAAAAAATATCAGGGTTGAAAATAACATTAAAAACATTCATGTCGCACAGCTTATAGTGGCAGAATTAAGACTTAGGGGAGATAAGCCCTCCCGAAGTACACGTGTCTGGGTTGCGACTCTTCTAGCGTGACCCGAACCGAACCGCTGAGGTCTCTCTACTTGGGTCGTGTGAGGTTTAAGGTTGTATCCTCCAATTACGCGGCTGCCCAGTAGGGTTTTAGCAACCAAACGTTGTCAAATAACTTCCAGGCTCCGGAAGAAACAGAGATCGAGGGCAAACTGAAAGTGCAATCAGGATCTCCTTGGCAGAGCACACGGAAACGCCCTCCCTGCAAGCTGAACACTTGCATTTGTCCTTCGGTTTCTCACTTTTCTTTCTCCCATGTTGAATCGTCTTGGTGGAAATCTTCTTAAACAGGGGGTCTGCGTGTGTCATCGTTTCTGGTCGTGAAGATTTTTTGTGGGTTTTGTTTAGACCAAAAAGGGGAGTGCGAGAGGGGTTGAGGAATGGTTGCGGAATGGTTGTGGGGTTGTCGAAGGCTGAGGATTCTCGTTCCGAGTCCTGATGTAAGGTACTTCATTGATTAGCTTCGTCAGTTTTGGCGTGTACGTAATTTCCTGTTTGTCGATAGTTTATCTGATGTGTTAATGTGGTTTCATCGAGCAATTAGAGTATTGGGTATTCCCAGAAAACTCATTACCACTAGTCCCACTTGTATTTCTTTGAAGTCGGTTTCTACAGCGCTTGCCCACTTCAACCCAACAGAATCCTTAGATTCATGTACTGATGATGAGTATGCTACTGCCTCCGCTTCTACCTCTGGTACCGCATCTACTTGTATAAGTTATAGTACCGAGCACAACAGGAAGGACTCCTTTTTAGCTCAATTAGACTCGTTCAGGGTTGTTCAAATCTTGAACACTCGCGGAAATGATCCTAATACTGCACTATCTTTCTTTTCTGCGTTGAAGGAACACGGATTTGCACATAATGCCAGCACGTGTGCGGCCCTTGTCAAGATGTTGTGCTCTTGGGATTTGGATAGGAACCTAGACGCTGTCTTTTTGGAGCTCATTGCTTGGCCCAAGAAGCATCAACACGTGCATCCAGGATTTGAAATTTCTGATATACTTGAAACGCTTGAGGCAGAGGGGCTCCCGGTGGAGGCGTTGGTTAGAGCATACAATGTGCTGGTTAAATCTTATACCAGCATTGGTATGTTTAATGAGGCAATTGATGTTTTGTTTCGAGCAAAGGGGCGTGGGTTTGTACCTCATATCTTTGTCTGTAATTTTCTCATGAATCGCTTGATTGAGAATGCAAAAGTGGACAAGGCTATGGCCTTATACAAGCAGCTGAAATGGTTGGGTCAGAGGCCTAATGATTACACCTATGCGATTGTGATTAAGGCTCTATGCAAGAAGGGTAACTTGGAAGAAGCTGTTCATGTGTTTCAGGTGATGGAGAAAGCTGGGGTTATCCCTACTTCTTTTGCCTACTCAGAATGTATTAAAGGGCTTTGCACCCATCAGATGTCGGATCGGGGATATCAATTGCTTCTAGAATGGAAAGGGGCTAATGCTTCTATTGGCACAGATGCTTATAATGCAGTCATTTTTGGGTTCTGTGATGAGATGAAGCTAGATAAAGCAAAAAGTGTCATTCTTGAAATGGAAAAGCAAGGCGTGGTTCCTGATGCACAAAGCTATGGTGCATTGATCCATGGGTACTGCAAGGATTGGAAATCGCAAAAAGCTTTGGACCTCCACAAAGAAATGGTGTCAAAAGGGATAAAAAGTAATTCTGTGATTGTCAGCAGAATTCTTCAATGCTTGTGTAACATGGGAATGCCTTCTGAAGCTGTTAGTCGATTTGAAGAATTTAAGGAGTCTGTGATTTCTCTGGATAAGGTTTTGTACAATATTGTGGCGGATGCTTTGTGCAGACTGGGGAAAGTGGAAGAGGCCAAAGTTTTGCTTCAAGACATGGGACGTAAAGATATGGATTTAGATATTATGCACTTTACTACCTTGATTAAAGGGTACTGTTTACAAGAAAAAGTTATAGATGCCTGGAATCTATTTGAAGAAATGATGAAAATGGGACTTAAGCCTGACGTTGTTGCCTGTAATGTACTTGCTGCTGGGCTTTCGAGAAAAGGTCTTGCATCAGAGACATTTGACCTTTTGCGTAATATGGAGGCACAGGGTTTAAAACCAAGTACTATTACACACAAAATAATTATTGAAGGTTTATGTATTGGCGGCAAAGTTAAGGAAGCTGCGGAGTTTCTAAGTAGTTTAGAGGATAAGAGTGTGGATAACTATTCTGCTATGTTTAGTGGGTACTGTGAAGCTAATCATACAAAAGAGGCATATAATCTTTTCGTTAAGTTGTCAGAGCAAAAGGTTTTAATTAAAAAAAAGTCTTGCTTTAAACTGCTGAGTAACCTATGCTTGGAAGGTGCCTATGACCGAGCTCTTTTCTTGCTTAAGACAATGTTGGATTTGAAAGTGGCACCTAGCAAAATAATTTACAGTAAAGTCATAGCTGCTTTTTGTCAGGCTGGGAATATGAAAATGGCTCACCGTCGTTTTGATATTCTAGTCAAAGAAGGATTGACTCCTGATGTCATTTTGTACGCAACGATGATAAATGGTTACTGCAAAATAAATTGCTTACAGGAAGCGTGTGATCTCTTTCATGATATGAAGAAGAGGGGAATTGAACCTGATGTCGTTTTGTACACAACGTTGATAAATGGTTACTGCAAAATAAATTGCTTACAGGAAGCGTGTGATCTCTTTCATGATATGAAGAAGAGGGGAATTGAACCTGATGTCGGTTTGTACACAACGATGATAAATAGTTACTGCAAAATAAATTGCTTACGGGAAGCCCGTGATCTCTTTCATGATATGAAGAACAGGGGAATTGAACCTGATGTCGTGTTGTACACAACGATGATAAATAGTTACTACAAAATAAATTGCTTACAGGAAGCCTGTGATCTCTTTCATGATATGGAGAAGAGGGGATTTGAACCTGATGTCGTTTTGTACACAAAGTTGATAAATGGTTATTGCAAAATAAATTGCTTACGGGAAGCATGTTATCTCTTTCATGATATGGAGAAGAAGGGAATTAAACCTGATGTCGTTTTGTACACAACAATGATAAATGGTTACTGCAAAATAAATTGCTTCCAGGAAGCCTGTGATCTCTTTCATGATATGAAGAAGAGGAGAATTGAACCTGATGTCGTTTTGTACACAACGATGATAAATGCTTACTGCAAAATAAATTGCTTACGGGAAGCCTATGATCTCACTCATGATATGAAGAAGAGGGGAATTAAACCTAACAGCTTTTTGAACACAACAATGATACATGTTTATTACAAGGGGAATTTAACCTAATGTCTTTTTGTACACAATGATGATATGTGTTTATTGCAAAATAAATTGCTTACGGGAAGCCTATCATCTCTTCCATGATATGAAGAAGAGGGTAATTGAACCTGATGTCTTTTTGTACACAACAATGGTACAAGGTTACTACAAAATAAATTGCTTACGGGAAGCTTGTGATCTTTTCCATGATATGAAGAAGAGGGGAATTGAACATGATGTCTTTTTGTACACAACGATAATACATGGTTATTGCAAAATAAATTGCTGACAGGAAGCTTGTGATCTCTTCCATGATATGAAGAAGAGGGGAATTGAACCTGATGGCATTTTGTACACAACGATGATACATGGTTACTGCAAAATAAATTGCTTACAAGAAGCCTGTGATCTCTTCCATGATATGAAGAAGAGGGGAATTGAACCTAATTTCTTTTTGTACACAACGGTGATACATGGTTTCTGCAAAAGAAATTGCTTATGCGAAGCCTGTGATCTCTTCCATGATATGAAGAAGAGGGGAATTGAACCTGATGTCTTTTTGTACACAATGATGATACATTGTTACTTCAAAATAAATTGCTTACAGGAAGCCTGTGATCTTTTCCATGATATGAAGAAGAGGGGAATTGAACCTGATGTAATCACTTACACAGTTTTAATTGATGGTCACAACAAAAGAAAAATCTAAGAAGGTTTTTTTCCGCTTTAGATGAAAAGAAAAGGGAGAGTAAAATGGATTCTTTAACTGTTTGGATCGAAATGAATGACAAGGGTGTAAAACCTGACGTTACTTGTTAAACAGTTCTAATTGACAGGCACTGCAAGACAGACAACCTTCAGGATGCTATTGCTCTCTTTGATAAAATGATGGACAGAGGTGTACAACCTGATACAGTGACGTACACAGCTCTTTTGTCAGGCATCTGTAATAAGGAAGATGTGGATAGGGCTGTGACCCTTTTCAGTGACATGTCTTCTAAGGGAATACAGCCAGATACTCGCACCATCTCAATTCTACCCAAAGGTATTATAAAAGCAAAGAAAGTTCAGTTTCGGCAGTAAGCATTGGTTGGACGAACCTGAAGTCAGAATCAATCAAGTATTTAAAGGTACAGCAGGATGGATTGTGCTATTAGAGCTTGACCTATTTGTTCTTTCTATGGCTTCCTTCTTTTGGTATCTGGTAAGTTTTATTTGGCATGAAAATGTTGTCCAGGATGTTGCGGAAAGAAGAATTAAATTGCTTCTTCGTGGGATTTAATATTTCTCGTGCCAACAGATCTATCATACTGGGTTGCATAATTTTTTGATTTAAAGAAGTATAATCCTGTGTCCAAAGACAATACTACTTTAATCCAATCTGTCCTGTAGTTTTTTGAACAAATAGGACATTTAATTTCAATGCTTTATGCAGGGTGCACCTATGGTTGTATTGTTGCAGCGAAGATGGGTATTGATTTTGCAGGCTGAGAAGAAGGAAAGCTTGGTGCATAGGACACTTGGAAGTCAGTCATGTGCAGGTATCATACTTCTACATACTTGGAGTCAAAAAGAATTAAACTTTGTATAGGCACTTCTTGCTGGGGACGGCACATCTTATTTTTTCTTTGCTTTGTAGATGTTAAGGAAGGAAATTGGAGTTGTGCTGCGGGACCGTGTCTTTTCTGATTTTCTCTAGCAGTGCTGTCTTATTCTTTTTGTTTTTTCTAACATTTGTGCCAATTGCATTTGACTATGCTTTTGCCCACGATATCTTTGAATCCATTGCCTATGATAACTTTGAATAGCTGATGTCTGCGATATCTTTGAATCTATGTTTTATATGTTTTCAATCTTCAGGAAAGTGGTCTGCTACAACCATACTTTGGCAGGGCATCATGAAAAGGAATATGATTAGTTATTTGTGGCAACTGTTGCTAATGCTCATGGCTGATTTACTTGGAAGATATATGTATATGATAAATAGATTTAATCAGATAAGATTTTGTGAGAAACATAACTCCTAAAATCATTGTTTAGCTGCTATGGTTTCTGTATTGTTAACTTTGAGTGTAATCAAGTACACACTGAAGATAGACTCCTTGCTGGTGTGAATTGTTTGCCATTTGCCATGAGGGTAGATGTAGTTTGTTGTGGGATTTTCTTTGAGGTGGTATCCTTCTCAACTAATACTTGGAATAGGGCTTATAGTATTAGTATTCCACCATGTGGTTTCAAATTTTGTATGGTTCTTTAAAATTTGAACCACTCAGTAACTTCATTATGGATTCCCTGTAGAATAAGGTACAATTACCCTGATCAAGCACAGGATGGGCATAGTGATCGAGATCACGAAGGGAACGATGGAGTTCAAGATTGAAACGTGAAAACTGAGGAGTAGGCTTGCCACAGGTACTGCTTGTGTTCCCTTTTCCATTTTTGGTCTACTTTATGGGTGACTTCGACTCAGCTGGCTTTCTCTTTTAGTTTATCTTTATTTCATTCTGCATTAGCTTTTGTCTTCTTTTTTTTTTTTATTGCTTCTAGCTGCCCACCGTCTCATGTATGCTTGTTTTCTAATGCTGAAGCAGCCAAGGAAGCAGTTGGGAGAGCCGACAATATATAGATAAGAGTCACATTTGGCACCAAGGGCTCTCAAGTTCTTGTAGCAATATTGAATTGCTGCAATATCCCTTCTACCCTCAGTCTATCTCTTTTCTTTTTTCTTTTTTCTTTTTTCTTTTTAATGTTACTACACACGCACCCAACTGGCTAGCGATCTGCCCTCATTCTACAGCCCCTCAGGTCTACCGCTTCAGAATAAATTGCAGTCTCTCTTGGAAGCTAAAATCAACTCCCGTTTCCTTTTTACTGCCTTGGAACTTCATGTAACTGAATGACATCGTTAGGGAAAAATGTACAAAAGCAGCCCAAGACTTGTACATTGTGGAATATATCTTCCAATTTTCCTCCTGCCAGTACGAATCTCTATTAAGAGAGAGGAGCTCACAAAAAAACCACTGCTAACTTTCCAGGTCCTCCAAATAAGCTGAAAGGCTTAATTCTTTTTTCTCAATACAATGGTCCATGAAAACTAAATAAGAAAAAAGATACACTGAGACTTCCTGCTTAAGATTTACATGGCATCATCGACTTATGAAAGGAAAGGCATACTGACCAGTTTCCAACTTCTGATTACAATAGAGCTCATTTATGTGTGTTCTCTTACGTTTTTCTTTCCCCCCCTTTTTTATTTTCTTTCAATTATCTTTGTAATTGCGTACAGTAATAGAAACAATAAGAGTTTGAACGGTTAGAATTCTACATGTTTCCTTCTCTCATCTCACTTTCTGTGCAAGAACCTTAACAGAAGTCAAGATTGATGCCAACAAAAGACTTCTGTTTTGGTCTCTGCTTACCCCTTCACATCTAAGTGTTTTCTGAAAGGGAAAAAACATGGATGCCCAGATCTTTTCCTACTCCTCTGAACAAAAGTAGGAAATTAGAGGTCGGGTTCGTAAAATTAGATTTAGATCAATCCCCTCGCCCCTCGCCCCTCGCCCCTCGCCCCTCGCCTGTCTTAAGTTACCCACCTTACCCGACTAAGACAGGAAACATCTTTCTGGTTATATCATTTAAATTTATAGAATCTGCAGCAACCAAACCAGCAATAACGTACCCTAGAAGTTCTTAAAAAGGAACATTTGGAAGGCATTATTTTATTCAGAATGCACCGTTTAGTTCCAAAATGGATTAACTTATTTCTTTGGGCTTCTCCTCTCACGCCCACTATAAGATAGATTACTGAATAATATGCATCAAGGAAAAAAAAAAAGAGTAGAAGAAAATCAAACATTAAAAAAAAAAAAAAAAAAAAAAGATCCATAGCTTCAACAGCTGATACAACATGAGTTGAAGCAGACTTCAACTTATTGCGAAGCAAAAACCCAGGTTGGTTGCTATTCTTTACAACTTTGCTTTGGTGAACATTCTTGCTCTCAGCTCCTCAGCTACAGCATCAATGAACTCTTCCGTGTTCAGATATTGAGACCTACTAACCCTACATAAAATGTGAAACTTTTTATTAGGGATAAGAATTAAGCACAACAGCTGAACTTCAAAAACATATATCTTTTCGACAGTACTTTGGTCCATGAATAAGAAGTGCAAGATCCTTGGTCATCTTTCCTGATTCAACAGCCCCAACACATGCTGCTTCCAGATTCTCAGTAAAATCCAAAAGTCTGCCATTGCCATCCAACTTTGCCCTGATGACAGTGATGTGCTCAATTCTCGTCTTTTGATTTAAATAACAAGAAGAAACCAGTTCCTAGCATTTTAACATACAAGAAAAAAAAAAAATGAAACAACAAATCACCTAGATTATAGAAGGAATTGTTCTTATACCTATGCGCAAGACCTCTTGTCCAAGCAAAGATTGACGCTATGCTGTTTGTGCTTGTTTCACCCCCTTTCTGATGAACCCGATAATGGCGGGTAACCGTCCCATGGGCCGCTTCAGCTTCAATGGTCTTTCCATCTGGACACACCTGAAACACCAATCCAACTTCCCTTATATTCAAAGTGAAAAATTAAACAAAAAGGAAGCCAAGAGGAAAGGGCAGAAATAAAAAGGAGAACAGCAAGATATACCAGTACTGAGGTCATCAGCCCAAGAGATCCAAATCCTGTACCAGTGTTTAGGGTTTTTCATCACAAGTTGAAAGATAATAAAACACCTTGTATACAATAATCCTATAGCAAGCACCCAACCATCACTTCTCACAAAAGCAGAAAACTCCACAATCATCAGCAAGTAAATCACCAGTTTTCCCCATATTGATACAAACCTTGAGCTAAGAAATCACTCTGCACATCACCATCATAATTTTTGCATGCCCATACATAACCTCCTTCACTTTTAAGAGCATAAGCAACCATATCATCTATTAGCCGGTGTTCGTACCTACCAATACAGTGAGATAAGTTGATGAGAAACAATTCAAACTGCATAAATACGTAAGATGGGCTGAATATCTCACCCTATTCCAGCAGCCTCAAACTTAGACTTCCAATGACTTACATAAACTTCCTGAAAAATGTCCTTGAATCTTCATGAAAACAATGTGACAAGAACATCACAATACATTATCAGAGACAGACACCAACTTTTCACATGGAAGATAAAAGAAAAGAGAGAACTATCATAGGTGGGAATCATACAGACTCTTAACCATGAAGAACCACATAACATTACATCTCTCTCTCTGAAAATTTAGTTTGTTATGATTGAAAAAATTGAGCAGGATGAGAAAACAAAAATGTCTGAACAGGTAACAGCATACCTTCCATCATATTTCTTAAGGATGGTGTTTTTAGTGCTAAGATATAGTGGCCACCTTTTCTGGTAGGCAGTGTTCATTGAAGCCTCAGCAAAAGCATTTATAGACTGCATTCAAAGTAAAAATCATGATGATAACAATACTAAAGATTTAAACTCAAGTCAAACACGGACCACAAAAGGAATTGAGGGGAAACAGTTGAAACTGAACCTCGTCTGTGTTATACATGGACAAAGCTACACCTCCAGCACCGGAAAAGTTGAAAACCTCAAACTCTTTCTTCTCACCATGTCCATCAGGTACTGCAGACAATCACAATGAACCTTAATAAGTGGATTCCACACTTATTGTGGAAAATATGAATGAAAAACTAAGCGGAAATGAACTTTATCAAGCAGTTTAACAAATCTTTGAAAGTAGGGGAAGTAATATTAATGAGCTGTCTGCTGGTGATGGGATTTTACCAAAAATCATCTTAAGTTTTCCAGATCCTTGTATAACTGTATCAGTTGCTCGGTACTGATCCCCAAAAGCATGTCTTCCAATGCATATTGGCTTGGTCCAACCTGAAGAGAATCCAACTTAATCTGGGCCGCTTCCAGCATCAAATAAAGATATACTAAATTTTCAAGAAAAGGTTACAAACCTGGGACAAGACAGGGAATGTTCTTGCAAATGATTGGTTCTCTAAAGACAGTACCTGCAGAACAGAAAGCCGTATGACCCTTTGCATCCGGTAAATGAACTGAAATAGAGAACAGAAAAATAAAAACATCAGGAAAGTTCATTGACCATTTAAAATGTTCCGAATTGTTCCATTTGGACTTTTCCACATTTTTTTGAGGTTAAACTCCTTAACACGAGCTTCATCTAAAACAACCATTTTCACACGTTAGCCAGTTAGTAGAAAAAAAAACTCATATGTTAAACTAAAACATCTGCAACGTTCTGGTTCAGTTCAAGAATGCATACCTGGAGTTATAGTTGCACATTTTATTGCTACGTTATACCTACAACAAAAGAATAATATAAAAAATAACAGGATGAAATTGAATGACCTTCTTTGGTAGTGAAATCTGTGCCGAACTTATAAATTAGTATAAGTCCTCTGCAAAGAATGTGATAACTAGACACAGCCTTAACAACTGTAAAAGCAAGGTATTCAAAGAATAAAAAAAGAGGAAGCAAGACACTGATTGCTCCCAGTGAAGGACTAATAATTGAGAAAAGGAAACAAAACCACATTCTGCAAGAGCTCTGCTAACGAGCGTACATTCCCGATGGCTATAGAAAATTATGCTATGGATTCCAATGAAAAATAAGAAAGCAATAGTTATAAAGATTAACAAGAAGAAACGAAGCTTAACGAGAGATAAAGAAAAGAAGGATTACTTAAGCGTAGCTTGAGCACTCTCAATTGTAACTTTGTCATCAGTGGCGTCACGATTAGTAAGGCCAAGATCAAAGTACTTGATATCCAACTCCACGAAGGGAAATATAAGCTGCAGATTGATGAGTGAGATATTGAAAAAAGAGGAAAACCCAACAGGATTGATGAGTGAGAGAAGGGGAAGAAGAGTAAGAAATAAAAAAGAACCTTTTCCTTGATTAATTTCCAAATGACTCTGGTCATTTCATCCCCTGCGTCATACAAAAATTATAAGAACATATTTCTGTATAAATTTGATTGACGAAGTAAGCAAGACCCAGTGATTAAGTCAGCCAAAAGTCGCAGAATTTAGTGGGGAAATCACCATCCATTTCGACAACGGGGTTGGCCACCTTTATGGTCTGGAACGCCATTTCTTCTTCTTCTCTTCTTCAATCTTTTCTCGAAGCCTGAACCCTCGGCCAGCAGAGCAAAGAATCGCCGGTTTGGTTTTGTTACTTGCAAAAGTGGAAATGCTAGACGAATTACAACATGTTTTTCTTCAATTTTGTACTCTTCTATCCGCTCCGGATCCTCCGCCCCATCTGGGGTTGACGCTGACCCTGCTCTTACGAGGGAGTCTTCTTACTATTTCTTAATCGTTTCCCTACAGATAAGCAGGACCAACTTTTTTGGTAACTTTTCTTATATTTAGCCTAAAAGTTTGACGATGGTCCTTGAAATTTAACTGGTTTTACACATACAAAAAGAAAAGGAAAAGAATAAAAATATAATACAAGAGTTTCTATGAAATACCGGATTTTCAATGTTACAAAACCTGCAAGGTGAATAAAAACTGAAGTCGTCTTAATATGTTGCTAACATTACAAGGATTCAAGAAAATCACATTCAACATGTTGGCAAAAGTCCCTGAATGCCAACCTTAATTAACGAGGAGGACCAAAAAAAAAAAAAAAAAAATCTCTACGAGGAAGTATTTATTTCTCTTCACTTTAAGAAATAACCAATCAATCAAATCAATGTTCTGCTCCAGGAAAGTCTTCTGCAATACAATCCCCCCCCCCCCAAAGAGTCATCTAGAAGTACTCAAAATCTATATAAGAATCATTAGTAAAATCGTTGCTCTTCAAGGTTCCAATTTCTGCTATCTTCTTCTCTGCAGTGATTGTCTCTTTGGTAGCATAGTGAGAGAAGTCCACAGGTTCAGGAACGTGGGGAGGCATGGCGCTTCTGACAAGTGCCCAATTCACTCCTTCGAAAAATGGGTGTTGTTTAATTTCTGTAGCACCCCTTTTGAACGCGATTCGCTTGTCTGGTTCCTTCACCAGAAGTCCACGGATCAGATCACGAGCCATGAAACTGATGTGTGGAGTTTCAGGAAACCTCAGCGGCTGGCCTACGACGTTGAAGAGCGTGGCACGGTTTCCTGGTCCTTTGAAGGGAGTTGTCCCATGTAACAGCTCGTACAAGAAGATCCCGAATGTCCACCAGTCCACTGCACTGCCATGACCCTCTCCTCGGATGATCTCCGGTGCAAGATATTCGTGCGTCCCCACGAAAGACATGGAGCGCACGTTCGTGGGCTCTGCCATCAGTTCAGGGAGGGAGCCAACACAGAGGCCAAAATCCGACTTCGATTTACGATTCTTTTTGGTTGCTAGAATGCGTGGAAGAAAGTTGGCTGGCTGCATACAACCATTCACTGCAAGCTGATCATCCAAAAATACCCCGCCATTGCTTAAAACGATGGTGGAGGACTTCACAAGCGTAGGACTCACGGAACAACGCAGGGATAAATCAAAATCCGAAAGCATGATATGACCCTCTTCTCTAACCAGGACATTCTCTGGCTTCAAATCCCTGTATACAATGCCTAGCATGTGCAGATACTCGAGCGCTAACAACACCTCTGATGCATAGAACCTGTTAAAACAAACAAAAAACTGTGAGGAATTCGTTCCCAGATTGCAAAATTTGACACCAGAAACTAATTCATTAAGCTAAAGAGAAACTACTGTGATGAAGATTCATAGATCAACCATGAGGAGAAGAATACTCTTAATTATTGAGGAAACGAGAATACAAGAGATATTGACATAAATTATAGCCAAGCAAGTTAGCAATAACACTAATCCAAACGTATCCAAATTATGCTTTCCCTCGACTTAGGAGAACAGTCCCCTCACAATTTCTACTTCTTCCGAGGACATTAAGCTAGGAAGGATGGTAAGTGAAAAAGAATTTTGATAGACACAAACAAGCAAACAAATGAACAAACAAAGAAGAGAAGACAATACTAAGAATTGAACATATAATAAAAGAAAAAAAAATCTCCAATAAATTATGAAATTCTATTTGAAAATGTCATTCTTTCATAAATAAATAAATTTATTGTTAGATTAAACTCAATTCTTTACTGAAGGTCACATAATATATAATAAAATATCTACTCAAATGTATGGGATGAATAAGTGACAAAAGAAACTATAAGCTCGAATTTAATCATCCATATTAATCTATCCATTAATGGAAGGATAACCAACCTTTTTGGTGAATTAAACCATTGGTGAAAGCTATGAACTAGGTTCTTTTGACCTTATTCCTATGGTGGGATGTACCCATCAAGCAGTACTACAAAAGAGAAATATATCATGCACAAATCAATTCCAACTATTTTTTTCTTTTTGATTTGTTTTGGGTTAACTAGGATCAAGCTCTCCAAGGTCTATGTTTGTCGATGAACTACTTTGGCTATGTTCCACAAGTGTAATTGTAGAAAATTTAAAATAAGATGCGAAAGCAACTTCTTCCATTTTGAATTCATGAATTAATTTTCTCACAATGCCCAAATTCTCCTAGTTCCATTGGGTAGATTAACTAGTACTTGCCATTTACATAACCTAGATGTCTTCTTCAGGGATTGAAGTTATAAGACGAGTTGGTAGAGGTGGCCATCAATCATTTTAGTTCTCAAAATTATGTATTTGCATGCACAAATGACTTTTCAGTCTTGTTAATTTGTTGAACTTTAGCAGGGCTTCTTTATTCTATTCTTAAATCCAAAATTATGCATATATTTGGAGGTGTAAACAAGGTGTTTGTTATATTTGAGGCCGTGGAAGCTATTCTTTTAGAACAGGCATCAAAAATCAAAACCATGAACATAAATGAGGGCATCAACAATGCGAGGTAATCTGACCCAAACCTCCTTTATTTAGGTTGGTCTGGTACCATCAGGAAACCATTGTTATACCAGTAAGAACTAGACCGATTTAGACGATATAACTTTTAGAAATATAAACTGGAAAGTTAATCAAAGAGAAGAGAGAACTATAAGTCATTGGTAGGGTACTCACCGTGCAGCTTCTTCAGTAAAATGCTTATTAGGTTGTTTCTGCCGCAGAGTATGAAGATTGCCTCCACTGCAGAATTCCATGATCAAGCAGTAGAACTTATCAGTCTCGAAGGAAGAATATAGAGTTGGCAAGAACGGATGGTCTAAAAGTCCTAGTATCTCTTTTTCTGTCTGTGCTCTCAGAAGCTTGTTTCTGCTGGCAAGAGAGGCCTTGTCCATGACTTTCATGGCAAAGTAGGCGTCAGTTCCTCTAAGCTGGACAAGATAGACGCTCCCAATATCTCCATAGCCAAGGCGCTTGAGAAGCCGGAAATGGCTAAGATTTAGAGGGGAACCTTTGGAGACCATGTTGATAGCATCCCACCGTACATCACCACCAGTATGCGGCCTGAGGGGTGCGCTGGAGCTCTCTAAGCTGTCACTGCGAGAGTTGTTTACACTCCCTTGGCCGTGGTTGGTAAAGGAATTGGTAGTCCTTTCACCGTTTACCTTTGTGCTTGCTGGTGTTACCCTTGTTGCCCCTGTCGAAGCTATTGGTGAAGGCATTCCTCTGGAAGTTCTTCCAGATATTGGAGAGGTCATTGGACTTTGGATTGGAGAAGAGTTGCTAATTGAATCCGAAACAATCTTGGGAGCTGGGTCCACTCTTTTGGGACCAGAAGAAGGGTCAATCCACAAACTCGGTTTCCTTGTACTGATCGGATCCATATGTCCTGGTTCACATGCTGAAGTCTGAGAGGATGAGTCAACACAATTTTTGGCAAATTGCTGCACTTTCAGGATATCATATGGTGGACCATTGGCTGAACGAGCAGCACTCTTGGCAACAACATCCGACTTTTTGGGTGGACATGCTGGATTCTCTGATAACAGGTGGCTCATCTGCATAATAAATGAACCATTTGTTGTATAAGAATGAACCCATCGAGCTTCATAGTCATGAACAAACCAGTCCAGAGGTCCTGTTTCTATTTTTCTTTATAATCAATAGATGAAGACTAAGCCTGTCACGATTCCTGCCATCTTTGTTTTCAGAAAGAATGATACTGCAGGAATGAGAATAGATATGAAACTTACCTCAGCCGAATCTGGCCTCTTGAAAGGCTTTGATGACATTTATGGGGGCAACACAGCACCAGCGCTCAAGAGGAAATCCTGATCAGATTGGCATGAGAATGAATTACTCCTCCCACAATAAAATGCGTAAAGAAGACATGCTGTGGTCTTAGGCTCTTATTTGTGGTCACGTATCAGTATGATATTCCAAGTTAATCCCAACAACTAGGCCCTTTATTTAAATGGAACCCAAGGTGTAAACCCTGTGCATAATGCACTGCCCAAAGCTTCTTTTTTACCACAATCCATAGTTTTCCTTTAGGAGCTTAAACTCCTTGTATATATTTCGTATTGGCGGACAAGACAGCCTTTAAAATGCTAAACAAATAAGTCCCGAGCCTCAAAGGTGCTCTCTTGCCCCACGCTTTATGCAAGGGACTATGTAAGCACACAAGACAACGTGGTGGGCACGTAATGTTATGTGACACCATAACGCAAATATCAAAAGGTCAATGCCGGATAAACAATTGAATGTACTTTGAAGACAATTTACAGAGAAGATGACGAGAAGGCAAACTTAAACTGGTATGAAACAATGTTACAAACAGAAAGCAAGGAATACAGAACAAACCAGAGATCCAAAAATGGCAGCAATCACCGAAAAGCTTGAATGCTTTTCTCTCTATGTGCGTGTTCCTGAGAATTAGTTTGCATTTTCCTTAAAACAATTTTGTTCAGGAAATCACAGGGAAAGAAGAAAAAGAGGTGGAGAAGAGAAATGGCATCTGCGTATGGAGAATGAGGTGGATTCGTCAGGTGGGCTGGCAATTCTTGCGAGAAATGTGTGGAACAAAAAAGAGAACTACAGTTAGAAAATCCCATTTTTTATTTATATGTAAGTACAGAGTATTAGCTACAAAATCAAGAGAAGAGAAACGGTCATCGCTGTCAGGACGAATGGATAGGCGTTTAATCCTCCTCTTCAAAGCAATACTGGTTTAACAGACTTTTGAATAATTGATTGCCACGTTGCACTTTCCCTACTGTTATTCTTTGGGCCAATGCTTTCTAGGTGATTTAATAAAACAAAAAATGAATTTTAAATATGCAAAAAATTGCAAGTACAGATATTATGTGCTAGAGTTGATATTTTTAACTAATATTATAACGGTATTCACAACATATGATTAGTGCATGGTGGAGTCTAATTAAAGAAAATACTACTTTAATATTTAAGTTAATTTTTAAATTAGACCTTCTAAAATGATATCAAAGTTTAGTTGAATTTGTTTCATCAAATGCGACATCAGAATTCATGTCATCCAACGTGCAACGCAAATGGAAATGAAAAAATGTTCTACTAACATTTGAGAACGAATTTTTAAGTTAGACTAGCCTTTTAACAATTAGTACCTTAATTTTTAACTTTGATATTAGCTATCCAAATGATGGCTGACCACCTGTAATAAATTGCTGCAGTAATTCTTATCTTATTCTTAATCTTGTTATTAACTTTTCATGGGTGTTAGACATTGATTTGAGAAGATCCCAACCATCGAAAATGGCTTTGAAGGACATTACAAGGGCACTCGTGCTTGTAATGTCCGGTTACAAGCGCAAGAGGAGTTATTTCACTTGGTGTTACTCGGAAGGGGAAGAAACCGAGGGATGAACGGAAGTAACAAAGCATCAAGGGACCGACTTTGAGGCTCAAAGGCCTCGGGATAGTCAATCTATTATACCAGAGGTGGTGAAAATGGATGGCCTTACACCGGAATCGGGATCTGCAGAAAATACAGTGGCCGTACATCCGGGAATACAAGGAATATCGTACTTGCTGGGGACATGGAAAGGTCAAGGAGAGGGTGGCTTTCCCACCATCAATTCCTTCTCCTACATCGAGGAAATCAATTTCTCCCACCACCCTAGCAGGCCCGTCGTAGCTTACACCCAGAAGACTTGGAAGCTCGTTTCCGGGGGAACCTATGCACGCCGAGAGCGGATACTGGGGCCCAAACCGGATGGTTCCATCGAACTTGTCATTGCTCAAAGCACTGGCTTGTTGAAGTCCTGGTATCTTCCTCGCTCCCTAAGCTCCATTATCGCATTTATGCCTACCCATCTTATTCTTTTCAAGATACTTATTAACGTCTCACGGATCAACATGACCAAAGTGGAGCACTGGTTGCTTCGCTTCAGTTGTATTAGATTCTGTGAAGCGAAGAAACTAGCTACCTAGTCCTTGGGTATTTTCAAAAAGGAACTGCTGTGACAACGATGGTTCTGTCAATCCCCTACA